>VZQC01015190.1:146502-158083 GCA_009823505.1 Rhizomys pruinosus
GGCTGTACGAGTTTACATTCCCACTAGCAGTGGACGAGTGTTCCCCTTTCCCCACAACCTCTCCAGCATTTGGTATAATTTGTTTTCTTGATCCTAGCCAGTCTTATTGGAGTAAGATGATATCTTAAAGTGGTTTTGATTTGCATTTCCTTAATGATTAGTGATGTTGAACACTTCTTAAGGTATTTCTCAGCCATGTCTAATTCCTCACTTGTAAAGTTTCTGTTCAGCTCTTTGCTTCATCTATTGAGTGGGTCATTTGTTTTCTTTTTTCTTTGTTTTTTGAGTAGTTTATATATTCTGGAAATCAATGCTTTGTCAGATGTTTCTGTGGTGAGGGTTTCCTCCCACTCTGTGGGGTTTCTCTTCACTTACTTGATTGTTTCTTTTGATGTACAGAAGCTTTTGAGTTTAGTGAGGTCCCATTTGTCAATTGTCAACCTTAATTCTTGCGCAGTTGCTGTCTGATTTAGGAAGTCTTTTCCTACGCCTACGTCTTGTAGTCTTTTGCCCACTTTTTTTTCTATTGCCTTCAGAGTTTGGGGTTTCACGTTGAGTTCTTTTATCCATCTGGAGTTGACTTTTGTACAGGGCAAGAGGTAGGGGTTTAATTTCATTCTTCTACAAGTGGTGATCCAGTTTTGCCAACACCACTTGCTGAAGATGCAGTCTTTTCTCCATTGTGTCTTCTTGGCCCCCTTGTCAAATATGAGATGGCTGAAATTGTATGTGCTCAGGTTTGGATCTTCAGTTTTGTTCCATTGGTCAACAATGTGCCAGTACCAGGCTGTTTTTATGACTATAGCCCTGTAGTATAGTTTGAAGTCTGGTATAGAGAACTCCCCTGCGTAGCTCTTTTTGCTCAGGGTTGTTTTGGCTA
Source organism: Rhizomys pruinosus (assembly GCA_009823505.1). NCBI lineage: Eukaryota > Metazoa > Chordata > Mammalia > Rodentia > Spalacidae > Rhizomys > Rhizomys pruinosus. Next base: position 147,383 of record VZQC01015190.1, read on the forward strand.
TTCGGGGTCTTTTGTTTTTCCAAATGAATTTATGGACTTTTTTTCCCCAAGCCTGTGAAGAAACTCTTGGGATTTTGATTGGGATTGCGTTAAATCTATACAAGAGAATGGACATTTTTACAATGTTAATTTTCCCAATCCATGAGCATGGGAATAACGGCTATTTTAATGTTCACTGTAAACCAAGGAATTTGCTAGGAGCTTTGCATAAATTAACTATAATCCCCTTATTAAACTGGAAAGAAATGTGTTGCAATTCTGTTATTTTTTTAAGAGATGCCATGCCATACTCCTAGTAAAACTGAAGATCATGCTCTTTTACTCTACCGTACTCTGCTGAAATCCCCTCCTGAGAAGAGTGCCAAGCTCCCTTAAGAATACTGGATTTTAGTGAGCATTCGGAATCAATAGAGAGTTGCCCCAGTGTTTGTTATGACATAGTAAAATAATCTCTGTTTTTAGAACCAGATTCAATTTCTTCTCATTTGCCAGTTTAGGTTTCTGTCTTCTTGCTCACAAAATGGAGATAATTGCTCCTATTTTCTTCTTTTCCATAGCAAGAGAAATTTTGAGAACCAGATGTACTATATGAAGAAGCTTGCTAAAAATGTAAAGCACTGATTTAATACAGAATATGTACATATACTGACTCAACTCAAATATAAAAATATATCATAGTGTATAAGAATAACTAAAATAAGATCTCCATATTATATTGACACATAGACACAAATGTGACAAGTGTTGAAAGTATTAAATGAGGAACTCTGAAAATATAAAAAGTAGGTAATAGAAGTCAACACTGATGTTTCACAGCCCATGTGTTAAGAACATAATGAGTTCAAGGCCAGCCTGGTCTACAGAGTGAGTTCCAGGACAGCTGGGACTATGGGACTACAGGGAGACCCTGTCTCGAAAAGACCAAAAAAAAGAAATAATTTCTTGTTTTGTTTTGTTTTTTTGGAGACAGGGTCTCCCTGTAGCCCCACCTGTCCTGGAACTCCCTCTGTAGACCAGGCTGGCCTTGAACTCACAAAGATCTGCATGCCTCTGCCTCCCGAGTGCTAGGATTAAAGGCGGTTCCAGATCTTTTAAAGAAATGGTACGTGATGGCGCACGCCTTTAATCCTAGCACTCGGGAGGCAGAGGCAGGCAGATCTTTGTGAGTTCAAGGCCAGCCTGGTCTACAGAGCGAGTTCCAGGACAGCTGGGGCTACAGGGAGACCCTGTTTCCAAAAGACTAAAACAACAACAACAACAACAACAAAAAATGGCGGAGCGAGTTCCCAGAATGTCACATGAAGCAAACAAACGACCAGTGGTTTGAAATCGCAGCAGATGTGTCTGGTTGTGTCTTCAGTTGTGTGCCATAGAGATAAAGATTGAATGGAGATGGATCCACCAAAAAAAGAATAAAAAAAAAAAAAGAACACTAATGCATAGAAACATTTGAACAGTGGGAAGGCAAAGCGATATAGTTAGTAGTATATTTTCCTTATATATTATATATTACTAAATAATATATAGCTCATTATAGCGATAAGTTATATAGCATTTTTTGTGACTAGAACAATAGTAACATTTCTAAACTTTGAGGAAAAATGCCTGTTTACCCGTGGCTTTATCATCATCAATATTGTAATACAAATAGGTTAAATAGCATAAGACCAGATATATAAGAGCAAAGCAAAGTCTTTAGTCACAGAAATTTTAGTTTGGAAATAGTTGTAGCTAAAGCAAGGTCATGACCAACATCTATAGGATCCAAACAATTTAACATAATTAAAATGTTGACATGCTTGACTTATTTTCATTAATAAGAATAAGGATATAAAATATTAAACATTTTATGAAAATTTACTCTTGAATCCTAAAAATTACTTAAAACATTTCAAAGTGGGATTTCTGTAATATTGATCTTTATAGCATTCACGTTTTCTTCAATAAAGACATTTGGTATATCATTAGTAAGTCCATTCCTTGTTGGTTTTTAGAACTTTGCATGCAGTTCACTGAAAGTTTCCAGACTTAGTTATGGGAAGTGTTTGAGCTACAGGTCTATGAAAAAAATCAGAGCATGATTATTTGGATGGTTGAACTCACCTTCACCTGGTCATCCATCTTTGCTTTGCTGCCTTTTCTATGCAGTTACCACCAGGTGGCAGTGCAGCAACACATAAGGTTAACATGTTCTTTCTCACATGTTAGTATGAAATGGGGAGTGTAGTGTGTGTGGGTGGGGGGGGCTTAAAGAGAGCACTTAGTTAATCGCCAAAGATAAGATTATTAGTATGAGAATGCTCACCTAGGGAATCCCATTAGTATTCTATCTGCACAATGACATAATCAAAAGTATGTATATCAGCATATGAACATATATAGTGGTATTGCTGGACAATTTAGACTTATCTAGCTAGTATAAAAACATTGTCAGTGAACATTTTGGTAATTATATATACTGTGTTGTAAAGAATAAACCCCTTTGGAAGATAAAAGGAAACAAAAGTTGCTAGAGGTTCATGACCATTAAAACAATTACAAAACTACTCATAAACATGAACACTAAAAATCAAATTGTCTGATGAGTGAAGGTCTATAGACACTAAGAAGACATGTGGGATCACTCATGCCTATAGTATAAACATGAAGCCATTTGTGCATTGGAGGCAAACAAATAAACACCTTAACAAAGACTCCAAAGCAAATGAGAGGAGCAGTAAGCAGTGAGCCAAGGCTGAAGCCATGCTTATGAATTCCCCCTGATGAAAATCCATGTATGCAAGTATACTAAAAGAAAAAGGATTGAGGATAATATAGGAATGTATTCATTTCCAGGTTCCTCCAACCAGAAGCCACCCATGATGGAATTCCAATCTGGTAGGATATGCATTCTCCTTAATCACCTAAATGCATTTTACTCCACATGCCAGCTCAGTCACTACTTTTGCTTTAAGAGATTTGTCAGTCATCTCAGATCAGACTAAATTATTCCATTATGGTCTCTCCTTATGCACCATGTTTCACCAATCCAATTATTACCAGATAAGCTTTTGATTAATTACACACCTCTCTCACCATACTTTCAACTTCATGTGAAAGAAATATTCCTGATTTGATTGAAACTCATATCCCAGTGCGTCTCTCCCACCGTGACATTTTACACACACACACACACACACACACACACACACACACACTCACACACACTTAGTAAATGAATAGATGTTTTAGTCCATGGCCATAAAATTAAAATTAATACATTTTAGTTCCTGGCCATACGAATTACTGCAGATCCTTTTGTTTGGCAACAAATAATTCAGTTGATACTAAATGGCTTTAATAGCGCAAGAGGAAAACTGGAGTATTGCCTCAATTTCTTGTTAACCAAACTACAAAATTAAATATCATTTGGAATGAAATCTAAATCTGTCTTTAGTTGGAAGTTTCTCTATAATCTCTACAGGAGAGCTCTTAATTTCAATTATGAAGCTGATCATGTATAATAACAGGGATCAACCCCCTGTCTTGTGCTTTTCAGAAAAATATTCTACTGCCAGAGTGGCATCTCCAGCTCCCGGTACCATCAACACCAGGCACAGAAGCTGTCATATTTCTACCTGTTATTAATTTTATATTTCTAATCTGTAGTCAAAGGTTGGGCTGCACTGTTTTTATCTCATTCAGAAATTATTAAAGAATATTGTATTTGTGTATGTGTGTGTAGTTTTGAAAATAAACTTGTATAACTTCCTTAAAATTCATCAATATCAGTACTGTGGCAGCATATAATAGAATTGTAACTAGAGTAGAAAATGTTATTACAAACCTCCTTCCAAAGAACTCTAAATATTTTAACACTAAGAATATCCTATCCAGGACTATATAGGGTAATTTTCATGCACTTATAGAATGTACTGATATATTTTTAAAGTGTCTATATGGTAAAAGGTCAAGGATACACAGTTTTTCATACATTTCTCAAAACATAGAATACAAATATTTTATAGTGACAAGAAAAACTTTATACTTTGGCCAAGTTCAAATATGAAAGGAAAAATATTTGAAGACCAGACCCTCAACTGACTTTGAGAAAACAAAAACCTTGGTTAATCTGGGCTAACTGTGTGGACTTAAACATCCAAAAGGAAAGTATAACCAGAAAAAAAAGTATCAGACTGGTGTAACTTAGTCTTTCTGGATGCTTAACAACCATACTTAATGCCCATACCAATTTGGCTTAGGGACTTAAGGGATAACTTTGTTCCTTGCCCTCAGAGGTCAACTAAGTCTCAGGGGGCTATGCCTGGGGGCGTCTCTTGAAATATCCTGCAAATGTGAATCACCAGTCTTCCTGTTCAGGGAGGTCTTGGAGATCCACTAATGGGACTTCAGCCAGTGTCCAGTCTATAAAGAGGAAAGTCTGCTCCTGCTTCAAAAAGGGAAGCCTGGTCTAGCAAGACCTGACTTTTTCCTCGAGTGGATGGAACTAGTAAATGAAAAGCCAAAAGGAGCCAAGGTCTCCCTCCCCACCAAAACCTGAGTGACCCCTGAGGACCAGATCCTCAACTGACCTTGAGAAAACAAAAACCTTGGTTAATCTGGGCTAACTGTGTGGCCTTAAGCATCCAAAAGGAAAGTATAACCAGAAATAAATAATTAGTAAGGCCTGAGAATTTGTACTTCAGATATAAAACTTGAGATCTCAGTAAAAAGACAAAAGGAAAAAAAAAAAAAAAACACTGTTGTTTTGCCTGTGTTCAATTCTTACTGGCAAGTGCAGCTACCCTGTGACTGCCACTGCTTTTGCCATCCTTCAAAGACTTGAGACGCACTTTTCAACCTTCCAATATGGACTGAAGACTCATGTCTCCCCATGAATCCTCCGAACCTTCAGTGCCAGATGGGGACTGCTGAGACAGCTTGTGTTCTGTGCAACTACTGGGGTTTCAGCCTCTTCAGAGTATTGATTGCCATTGTTGGACTACCCAGGCTGTATCGCAGAGACCAATACAGGTAGATCAAGAGAGGACGTGGTGCGTACTGGACCACATTTGGTGACCAAGGGAAGGGAAGACCCCAGTGTGGAGCCCAAGGGCAGGACTGATGGTTGTTTGGGCTTGCCAAGGAGGAGCCTTCAAACAATTCCTTAAGGAAAACATGACATCTTTCAGGCTAATAAAGAAAAAAATAAATAATAAGTTGAAGATGCTAAAACCTATGATGTCATAATCTTGATATATGTTTGGCATGCATATTTTGGAGTGATACAAATTGGAAGGAACAACAACAACAATATCAAGCAAGATTGAGTCAAAGAACTGAGTGAAATAGTGAAATTCTGCCCCAAACAGTAAACTTCTGCATCAAAAATTTTAAAAGAGACTGAGAAAAAGATGAAAAACATGTTTGGCAGAGTGCATGAGCTCTGGTGGGGGGGGCAAGGAAGGGGGCACGGGTCAAGATTTGATTTGGAATTTTGTATGAAATGCACAAAACTTCAATAAAAATTGACTTTGAAAAAGTAAATAAAAAATTAGAAAGGAGAAATATTACCTTAGACTTAGGAAAAAATGAAAAAAGATATTGAGACCTTGTTAACTTTGAAATTTAATAAATCATTTAAAGACTCAGATTCTGTCAGATTTCTTTTCACCTATAATTAATGAACATGACCTTAAGTAACACACTCTAATTTCACAAGTCTCATTTGGTTAATTTTTCTATCATTGATAATATATTTAATTTATTATTTGGGGGTTCCATTGTGAGGCGCACATATATTTATCACTGTCCTATTTTCCTGATGAATTCCTTTATTGATACTCTCTTCAGTCTTAGTCTTTCTTTAAAAGTTCTCCAGGGGGGCTGGAGAGATGGCCTAGCGGTTACGAGCACCGACTGCTCTTACAGAGGACCGGGGTCGATCCCCAGCACACACATGGCGGCCGAGAACCGTCTGAAACTCCAATTCCAGGAGAACTCCAGTTGCAGGGGAATCCGACACTCTCTTCTGACTTCCGCGGCATTGCACGACACGGGTGCACAAACCTGCATGCAGACAGTACATTGATACACATACAGAAATAAATAAATGCCGGGCGTGGTGGCGCACGCCTTTAATCCTAGCACTTGGGAGGCAGAGGCACGCGGATCTCTGTGAGTTCAAGGCCAGCCTGGTCTACAGACTGAGTTCCAGGACAGCCAGAGATACAGGGAGACCCTGTCCCAAAAAGACCAAAAAAAAAGTTCTCCAGGTATTTCATGGTTACTATTGGCATGATCCAGCATTATTTGTGCTTTTGTTTTCCACAGATTTGTGATTCTCAAGCTACATTTTGTCTCTTGTAAATAGTATATGGAAAGAAACCCCTTTTGCATGTGTGTTTTTAACGTCTGTATTGACCTTGGTTTTCTCTTTATTTCACATGTAAAATTGCCATTTATATACTTGGGTTTATGTCTGCCGCTTCATTCTGATACCTAAGTGTCCTAAATCTGTTTGTTCTTCCTTTCTACCTTTACTGCTTTTGTTTGCATTAGTTTATGGTATTACATCTTAATTACTTTAACTATATTTTACTATATTTTAAAGACTAATTTCTTTTTTATCTTTTACATTGAATTTTATGTGTTTCATACATAATTTTCTGGTAAGTGTTAATCACCATTATGTCCATATCTTCCTTGGCATCCTAACTTCTCCTCCTCCCCGCTGGGGTTCACACCTTCTGTCATTCCTGCTAGAGTCTGTTGTGCCAAATTACTATCTCTGGTCACTTCTGAGTGCCAGCTCATCCTCTGAGCTCTAGTCAGACTATCCTGAGTATATTTTCTAAAGAAGGCCAGGTTTTCCTCAACTGACAACCATCTTCTGCCAATATTTCTCAGCCAAGGATGGGCTCTGCTACCCATATCTGGAGTTCTGTGCTACACTTTTGTCCATCTGAGCTTACATGGGTCTTGTGCATGTGATACCAATGCTGTAGATTCATATGAAGTAGGTCCCAGGAGCTTGTAGGATTCATTTCCATTTGGTTTGCATCACCTCCCTGGATTGTATAACCTTTACTTCATCTTTTCCATAATGTTCCCTGAGCCCTGGGTGCGTGAATCTGAATGTAGGCAGCCTGTCTATAGAACCACACTCTCTAGACTCCTAATCTTCATGGTTTGGCCATTCAGGCCCTTTTGGATCCCTGGTCTCCTATTGCATGGAGGAGCTTCCTTATCGAGAATTAAGAGGAAGTTAATACTTCTGGGTCCTTTTTCTATAATACTCAGGTCTTATGTGTGGAAGTTGCATTGTAGATGTGTCACCTAGGCATGAGGCATTCACAGACCATGTCTGTATGTGTCTAGTTGTGGGACTCTGTACTATTCCCATCTGGAAAAAAATAAGTTTTTTTTTTTTTCTGAGCATCTGAGTGATGTCTGGGATATTGGTCTGTAAATATGTAAACATAAGGATACTTCTTTTGTAGTTAGTAAAAGATGTGTCTACTTTGTGGAGTTGTCTAAGATTTATGACCTCTCCAGATGTGTGCATCTCATCTATGTTAACATTACCGCATGTGAATTTCCTTCCACTGAGTAAGTTTTAGGTACAATTGGCTAACAATTGACTTCCCCCCAAATAGAAGTAGGCCTGCCCCCACAAATAGTTATTGCACTGACGTCATATGCTGTGCTGGTCATTGATGTGGATATTTGTTCTTGAGGCTGATGTTGGCCCATCTGTTGATGATCTCTGTTAGTGGCTTGCATACTGCTCTCCACAGCTATGAAAGCAAGCCTTCAGGGGTGGTGGCTTCCACCACTGGATCTAGCTCCATTTCTCAAGATCCAGTCTCCAAAGTATGCCCTGTCTTCAGCAATAGAGTTTTACATTCAGGTTCTGCAAGGCAATCAAGGGCTGTGGCAATAGCCTGTGTAATTTTGGGGGTCTCTTGAACTACCCTGGCCAACCACTCAAAAGAAGTTTTCTCCTGTCTTGTACTGTTTCTTGATATGCAGCCTTCATATTTTTATATGGACTCATGTAGAGATATTGCGTATGTCATTTGTCCATAGATTATTAGACTAATATGATTCTCTAAGGTTTTTTTTTTTTACCCTAGCAAGGCATTATTTATCTCTCCTCTCTCCTTTACCTGTCTAGCCCTCCCTCCATGTCTTCTTCATGCCTTCTCCACTTAAAGTATCCCCATTTCTCCCTTGATATTGCCACACTCCTATGGCCCCACTTCTCTCAGGCTCCCTTTTGCCCTTTTTATGCCCTCTTTCCTTCTATAATCCTTCCATTCCCTTACCATTTAGATACCCCGATTTTATCTATTCCTCTCTTAGTAACACCTGTCACCTACTAGCCTTCTGTCTCAGGTTCCCTCTTTCCTGTACCTTCCTAGTTCCTTTTCATTTACCTGGTCCCCACCGTTATGTCAGGGTATATACTTACATACAAGGATTTGGTGCTAGGATTCATAAATTAGGGACAGCATTTGTTCTTTGTTTTTCTGAGTCTGTTACTTCACCTAGCATAACAGCTTCTAGTTTCATCCATTTGCCTGCAAATTTCATAATGTCATCTTTCTTTACTGTTGCATAAAATCCATTGTGTAAATGGATCACGATTTCATTATCCACTCATTAGTTGAGGAACACTTGGGTTGCTTCCAGCTCTTTGTTATTGTGAAAAGAGCAGCAGTAAACATGGGTGTGCACATGTCTCTGCAATAGGTTTAATCCTTTGGGTATAAACTCAAGAGTGGTATGGCTAAGTCAAATGTTAGGTCCATTTTTAGGCTTTTAAGTGTTCTCCACACTGCTTTCCATAGGAATTGCATGAGTTTGCATTCCCACCAGCAGTGGATGAGAGTCCCCTTTCTCCACAACCCTCTCCAGAATTTGGTATCATTTGTTTTTTGACTATAGCCAGTGGTACAGGGGTAAGATGAAAATTTTAATTGGTTTCAATTTGCAATTCCTTAATTTCTAATGATGTTGAATAGTTTTAAATTAATTTATTTATTTCTATTTTTTTATCAAATCTGGACCCGTGCCCCCCCATTTCCCCCCACCAGAGCTCATGCATTCTGCCAAACATGCTTTTCATCTCTTTCTCAGTCTTTCTCAATATTCTCCATGAGGAAGTTGACTGTTATGAGCAGAAATTCAATGTTTCAGTTAGTTCTTCGATGCAGTCCTTTCTGTTGTTGCTGTTGTTGTTGTTTCCAATATGCATCTCTCCCAGCTGCTTTGGACAAAAGCTCAAGGGACCATGCACAAGAAATACTTACAACTAGGTAATTGGCACTAGCATCCACAGATGAGGGATACCATTGGTCCTTTGTTTTTCTGGGACTGTGCTACTTCACTCAGCATGATGTCCTCTAGCTCCAGCCATTTTCCTGCAAAGCTCATGATGTCATCATTCTTTACTGCTGCATAGAACTACATCGTAGCTGGGCGTGGTGGCGCACGCCTTTAATCCTAGCACTTGGGAGGCAGAGGCAGGCGGATCTTTGTGAGTTCGAGGCCAGCCTGGTCTACAGAGTGAATTCCAGGACAGCTAGAGCTACAGGGAGACCCTGTCTCGAAAAGACCAAAAAAAAAAAAAAAATAAGTCCTTAAATGGACAGTGTCCACAGGTGATGAGTCCCCATGAGGGGCACTCTACTGGGAAAATTGAAAACAATTTTAAATTGTTTTCTATTGTTCGAATACTTGTGTCAGTGTAGTTTTTTGTTAAGTAATAATAAACTGTATTTTATCCTTTTAAAATTTTTTTGGGGGGGCCGGAGAAATCCTCAGCGGTTAAGAGCACCAACTGCTTTTGCAGAGGACCTGGGTTCAATTCCTAGCACTCATATGGTGGCTAAGAACATACATGCAGACAGTACATTCACATAAAAAATAATAAAGAAATTAAAAACTATATTAAATTATTTTTTGTCAGGCATGGTGGCACATACCTTTAATCCCAGGACTTGGGAGACAGAGGCAAGCAGATCTCTGTGAGTTCAAGGCCAGACTGGTCTACATAGTAAGTTCCAGGCCAGCTGGAGCTACAAGGAGAGCCTGTCTCAAAAAGACCAAAAAAAGTAAAAAATATTTATTTTTACTTTATGAGCGTTTTGCCTTTATGTATATCAGTGCACCAGGTGCCAGCTGGGGAGCCCATTAAGAGGGTGTTGTCTCCCTGGAACTGGAACTATGGATAGTTGTTAGTTGCCATGTAGATAGGAATCAAACCTGCGTCCTCTGCAAGAATGTGCTTTTCACTGCTTAATCATTGTCCAGTGTATTTTATTCTTTAAACAAAATGTTTAGCTGATTAAATAATAAAATGTGAAGATGGTTAAATCTTTAATTTCTGAGAGATTTTGGGATTATTGATTTATTATTCCTGAATCTTAATGAGTAACATGACAGGAATTTGAAGACACTGAGAAATTTGCATTTTTTTTGTGCTTTATGAGACAGGGTTTCCCTGTAGCTTTGGCTGTTCTGGAACTCACAGAGATCTGCCTGCTTCTGCCTCCGGTGTGCTAGGATTAAAAGCATGCAGCACCACACCCGGCTTAGAAATTTGCTTTTCATTGTTTTGTTTTGTTTTGTTTTGTTTTTGTCTTTTCAAGACAGGGTCTCCCTGTAGCCCCAGCTGTCCTGGAACTCACTGTGTAGACCAGGCTGGCCTTGAAC
>VZQC01015190.1:158947-174473 GCA_009823505.1 Rhizomys pruinosus
AGATGGCTGAAATTGTATGTGCTCAGATTTGGATCTTCGGTTTTGTTCCATTGGTCAACAGGTCTGTTTTTGTGCCAGTACCAGGCTGTTTTTATGACTATAGCCCTGTAGTATAGATTGAAGTCTGGTATAGAGATTCCCCCTGTGTAGCTCTTTTCACTCAGGGTTGTTTTGGCTATTCGGGTCTTTTGTTTTTCCAAATGAATTTAAGGACTTTGTTTCCAAGCCTGTGAAGAAACTCTTGGGGATTTTGATTGGAATTGTGTTAAATCTATATAAGAGTTTTGGTAAAATGGACATTTTTACAATGTTAATTTTCCCAGTCCATGAGCATGGGAGGTTTTTCCATCTTCTGATGTCTTCTTCGATTTCTTTCTTTAAAGGTTTAAAATTTTTGTTGTAGAGATATTTGGTGTCTTTGGTTAGGTTTGTTCCTAGGTATTTTATTGTTTTTGAGGCTATTGTGAGTGGAAAGGTCTCTTTGAATTCATTTTCCAGTTGCTTGTTCTTGGTGTAAAGAAAGGCCATTGAATTTTTAGGCTAATTTTTGTATCCTGCCACTTTGCTGAAGCTGTTAATCATTTCTAGGAGTTTTATGGTGGAGTTTTTAGCATCCCTTAAATAAACAATCATATCATCAACAAATAGGGATAGCTTGACTTCCTCTTTTCCAATTAGTAGTCCTTTAATTTCGTTTTATTGCCTTATTGCTCTAGCAAGTGTTTCAAACACTATATTGAAGAGGAGTGGTGACAAGAGGCAACCTTGCCAAGTTCCTACCTTTAAAGGGAATGTTTCTGTCATTTCCCCATTTAGGATGTGGGTTTCTTGTATATGGCTTTGATTACATTGAGGAATGATCCTTCCAATCCAATTCCTTCTAGGACTTTAAGGATGAAGGGATGCTGGATTTTGTCAAAAGCTCTCTCAGCATCAATTGAGATGATGGTGTGGTTTATGTCTTTCATTCCATTTATGTGTTTGAGGATGTTTATTGATTTTCATATATTGAACCATCCCTGCATCTCTGCTATGAATCCAACTTGTTCATGATGGATGATCTTCTTGATGTGGGTCTGTATGTGATTTGCCAGTATCCTGTTTAGAATTTTGGCATCTGTATTCATTATGGAGATGGTTCTATAATTCCCCTTTTTAGTTGTATCTTTGCCTGGTTTTGGTAATAGAGTGATGTGGCTTCATAGAAGGAATTTGGGAGAATTTTCTCTGATTGTATCCTTCTAAACAGTTTCAGTAATAATTGTTGTAGGTCTTTTTGAAATGCTTTATAGAATTCTGCTGTGAGACCATCTGGGCCTGGGCTTTTTTTTAATTGGGAGGTTTCTTATTACATTTTCAATTTCTTCATGTATTATGGGTCTGTTTGAGCTGTGGATCTCTTCTTGGTTGAGCTTTGGTGAATCTCAGGATTTCCGATATTCATTCATTTCTTCTAGGTTTTCAAATTTGGTAGAATATACGTTCTTGAAATATTCCCGTATGATTTTCTGGATCTTTTCCTTGTCTGTTGTGATATTTCCCTTTTCATCATGGATTGTATTGATTTGGAGTTGTTCCTTCTTTCTTTTGGTTAACTGGGCTAGAGGTCTGTCTATCTTGTTTATTCTTTCAAAGAACCAAATTTTGGATTCATTGATTTTTTTTTTGTATTGTTTTCTTTGTTTCTATTTCATTGATTTCTGCTCTGATTTTTGTTATTTCTTCCTGTCTGCTGCATTTAGGGTTCATCTATTGTTGCCTCTCAAGTGCTTTTTGCTGTAGTGTTAGATCATTAGATCATTCACTTGTGCTCTTTCTGTTTTTCTAATGTAGGCTCCCAGGGCTATAAACTTCCCTCTTAGGACTGCTTTTATGGTATCCCATAGGTTTTGTTGTGTTGTGTTGTCATTGTCATTCAGTTCCAGGAATATTTTTATTTCTTTCTTTATCTCTTCCTTGACCCATTCATTATTCAAGAGTGTGGTGTTTAGTCTCCATGTGTTCTTGTAGGCAGTAGGGCTTATCCTGGTGTTGATGTTGAGCTTTATTGCACTGTGCTGTGATAGAATGCATTAAATTGTTTCAATCTTTTTTATTTGTGGAGGTTTCTTCTGTGTCCCAGTATGTGGTCGATTTTGGAGAATGTTCCATGGGGTGCTGAGTAGAAAGTGTATTCTCTGGTATCTGGGTAGAATATTCGGTAGAGGTCCATGAGGTCCATTTGGTGTATCATATGGTTCAGTTCAGATATCTCTCTGTTTATTCTTTGTCCTGTTGACCTATCCAAAGGACTCAGTGGGGTATTGAAGTCCCCTACTTTGAGTGTACTGTGGTTAGTGTGTGACATGTGGTCCTTGAGAATTGTCTTTATAAAGTTCGATGCACCAGAATTTGGTGCATATATATTCATGATTGTGAAATCTTCTTGGTGAATTGTTCCTTTGATAAAAATGTAATGGCCTTCTTTGTGCCTTCTGATTTCTGTTACTTTGAAGTCTGTTTTGTCTGATATTAAAATAGCAACACCTGCTTTCTTTTTGGTACCATTTACTTGAAATATTTTTTTCTGACCTTTCACTTTAAGGTGGTGCCTATCCTTGAAGGTAAGATGTGTTTCTTGTAGACAGGATATCGATGGATTATGTTTCCTAATCCAATCTTCCAGTTTATGTATTTTGATTGGGGAATTTAGGCCATTAATATTTAAAGTTATGACTCATATTTTTGTGTTGCTTCCTTTTGCCTTGTTATCCATTTTCGGTTTGGGTTTAGGTTTCTACTTCTGCAGTTATGCTTTTATTGATTTCTCTTTCTAGGTGCCTGGGGATGGTTGCTCCTTTCTTCTGTTCTTTGAATTGCTTCAAATATTCTCTGAAGGGTTTGTTTTCCAGACATGTATTCTTTCAACTTGTTTATGTCATGGAAGGTTTTTCTCTCTCCTTCAATTATAATTGACATTTTTCCTGGGTATAGTAACCTGGGTTGGCATCTATTGTCCTTTGACACTGGGAATGCTTTGTTCCAGGTTCTTCTTGCTTTCATAGTTTGTGTTGAGAAGTCAGTTGTAATTCTGATAAGTTTTCCCTTATAGGTCACTTGTTGTTTTTCTCTGTGGCTTTAAGGATTTTGTCTTTGTTTTGGGTGTCTAGCATTTTAACTATGATGTGGTGTGGAGAATTTCTTTTCTGATCTTGTCTGTTTGGAGTTCTATGTGCTTCTTGTATTTGTATTGGTTTGTCTTTTTTAGTTTGGGGAAGTTTTCATCTATTATTCTGTTGAAGATCTGATCAATACCATTCTCTTGTGATTCTTGTCCTTCCTCTATTCCTATGATGTGGAGGTTTGATCCTTTCATAGTATCCCACAGTTCCTGGTTGTTCCACTTTTGTGTATTTTTAAATTTTTCATAATCTTTCCTTGAGGTTTTTAGTTGTTCTGTGTTATCTTCCAGGTCTGATATTCTTGTTCTGCTTCCTCCATTCTGCTTCTGAGGCTTTTTCAATTCCTTTCCTCTTGATTGGATGAGTGTTTGATTTCCTTTTTCATTTCCTCTTCTGATTTCTTTAGTATTTCTACTTGTTTTTGGAGCTTCTCAATTTCTTCCTGTAGCTCTTTGCTTTGCTGGTTGATTTCCTTATCTTTTTCAGCATGGGATCTTTTCAGTATTTCCACTTCCTTCTGGAGTTTGTCATTCTCTCTCTAGGTCCTTCTTGAGTTCTTCATTCTCTTTTCTTAGTTTTTGATTTGCTCTTTATAGTCTTGTAGTTCTTTAAATATGTTCCCAATTGTGTTTCTGATATCTGTGTCCTGGGCCATTCCCAGGGGATCCCACTGTAGGAATCTTCCATAGGTTTGGTAGAACTTGATGTGGGATTATCCTGCCCCTTTCCCATGTTGTCTCTTCTTCGTGTTCCTGGTATTTGGGCTTCTCCTTGCCTGTATTCCAATGTGAGTCCTAAATGCCTCTTCACTGTGTTGAAGGCGTGCTTTGCTTGCCTCCTTCAGATGTCTTTGTGATCCCAATTGGTGGGGGAGGGGCTGTGGGCAGGCTCTTTAGCCCACACCCCAGCACCTGCACTTGCCTCAACTGGTCTTGGGAGATCTCAGATCGATGTTGAATATTTTTAAATTGTTTCTTAGCCATCTTTACTTCTTCTCTTGAGAAGTTTCTGTTCAGATCTTTAGCCCATCTTTAACTGGGTCATTTGTTTCCTTGGTCCTTTTTTTTGAGTAATTTATATTATCTGGATGTTAAACCTCTGTCAGATGTGTCACTGGTGAAGATTTTATCACATTCTGTGAGTTTTGTCTTCACTTATTTGATTGTTGCTTTTGCTGTACAGAAGCTTTTTAGTTTAATGAGGTATGGCTTTATCTCCTGCACAACTACTGTCTGATTTAGAAAGTCTTTTCCTATACACCTATATCTTGTAGGTTATTGCCAATATTTTATTCTAACATTTTCAGTTTCAGGTTTCACAGTCATGTCTTTGATCCATTTAGAGTTGACTTTTGTGCAAGGTGACAGATAGGGATTTAGTTTCATTCTTTTACATGTGGTGACCCAGTTTTGCTAGTACCATTTGCCTTTCCTCCATTTAGTATTCTTGGGCCCTTTGTCAAATATTAGTTAGAGGAAATTGTATGTAATCAAGTTTGGGTCTTCAGTTTTATTCCATTGATCTACATGTCTATTTTTGTGCCTGTACCATGCTGTTTTATGACTATAACTCTATAAAATAGTTTTTAAAAAATCTGGTATTGTATTCTGCCCTGCATTACTCTTTGTGCTCAGGGTTGCTTGACTATCCGGGGTCTTTTGTATTTCTACATGAGTTTTAGGATTTTTTTTTCGAATTCTAGTAAGAAAGTCATGGGGATTTTGACTAAAATTGCATTGAATCTATATATTACTTTGGGTAGGTTGGTCATTTTTACTATATTAATTCTTCCAATCAATAATGGGAGGTCCTTCTATAGTCTTGTGTCTTCCTCAATCTTCTTCTTCACAGATTTAATTTTTCATTTTAGAGGTCTTTAATGTCTTTGGTCAAGCTTGTTTTGAGATTTATTTAAGGCTATCATTAATGGGAAGGTTTCCATGTACACCTCCAATTGCTTGCTATTCATATAATGAAAAGCTACTGAATTTTGTAGATTAATTTTGTAATCTGCCACTTCACAGAAGCTGTTAATCATTTCTAAGAGTTTTCTGTTGGAATTTTTGGCATCCCTTTAGTATAATATCATATCATCTGCAAAAAGGGATAGTTTGACCTCTTCTTTCCAATTAGTAATCCTTTAATTTCCTTCTCTTGTCTTACAGCTCTTGCAAGAGTTCCAAGCACTATATTGAAAAGGAGTGGAGATAGTGGTCAGTCTGGCCGGGTTACTGAATTTAAGGGAAATGCTTCTAATTTTTCTCCATTTAGAATAATGTTGACTGTGTGTTTTATATAGCTTTAAGTATGTTGAGGAATGTTTCCTACAGTCTAATTCCCTCTAGGATGTTATACATAAAGTCATGTTGAATTTTATCAAAGCCCTTTTTTTTTCTTTTCTTTATTTATTTTATTTTTATTTATTTATTTTTTTATGTGTATGAATGTACTGTTTGCATGTAGGTTTGTGCACCCGTGTCATGCAATGCCGTGGTTAGAAGAGGGTGTCAGATTTCCCCGGAACTGGATTTAAAGATGGTTCTCAGCTGCCTTGTGGGTTTTGGGGATCAAACCTGGGTCATCTGCAAGAGCAGTCGGCACTCTTAACCACTAGGCCATCTCTCCACCCCCAAAGGTCATTTCTACATCATTTGAGATGACCATACGGTTTTTGTCCTTGGGTCTATTTATTTATTTATATTTATTTATTTATTTATTTATTTATTTTTTTTGGTCTTTTCGAGACAGGGTCTCCCTGTAGTCCCAGCTGTCCTGCAACTCACTCTGTAGACCAGGCTGGCCTTGAACTCACAAAGATCCGCCTGCCTCTGCCTCCCAAGTGCTAGGATTAAAGGCGTGCGCCACCACGCCCGGCAATTTTTAATAACGTTTTTATTGAAGTTTTGTGCAACTCATACAACATTTCTCAGTCCACTTTCGACTCATCCCCCTTTCGATCCTTCCCATCCTACTTGAGTTCATCCTTTTTGCCATACATGTCTTACATCTTTTTTCAGACTTTTTAAAGTTTTTCTGTGCTGAGGTTTATTGTTTTGAGCTGAAGTTTACTGTTTCAGTCAGATCTTTGACCCAGTCCTTTTGTTGTTCCCTCCAATTTGTATTGCTTCAAGATATGTATATATGTTCTTCACACATATACCAAAATTATGACATTCATTGATTTATGTATGTTGAACCATCCCCGCAACTCTGCAATAAATCCAACTTGATCATGCTGGAAGATCTTTTTGATGTGTGTTTGTATGCAGTTTGCAAGTATTTTGTTGAGAATTTTTGCATCTATATTCGTTAAGGATATAGGTCTATGGTTTTATTTTTTGGTGGTATGTTTACCTGTTTTTGATATTAGAGTGATACTGGCTTCATAGAAGGAATTTGGGAGATTTCCTTTTGTTTCTATCCTTTTGAATAATTTAAGTAATATTGGTTGTACATCCTCTACAGAATTCTGGTTGAATTCTGCCATAAATCCAAATGGGCCTGGGTTTTTTACTTGGGAGTTTTTGTATTACTGTCTCAATTTATTCATGTGTTATGGGTCTGTTTAAGGTCTTTACCTCTTCGTGTTAAGCTTCGTTGAGTTCCATGACTTCAGACAGTCACCCCTATCTTTCAGTGTTTCATATTTAATAATGTATGTTTTTTTTTAATTTTTTATTGTTTTTGGTCTTTTTGAGACAGTGTCTCCTTGTAGCTCTGGCTGTCCTGAAACTCGCTATGTAGACCAGGCTGGCCTTGAACTCACAGAGATTCACCTGCCTCCACCTTCCAAGTGCTAGAATTAAAGGCATGTGCCACCATGCCCAGCTAAAGTATAGTTTTTTTTAAATTTTTAGTAGCAAATAAATATATAGAGAACCAATTAAAAAGTACAAAGAGAATAACATTCATACATCACTACCATTCAATCCACAATCATAATGAGTTATCAACTGCCCCAACAATGTCCTTCATACAAGATCCAATCCAGAACCAAATATTCTTTTTCTTTTTAGTCTCCTTCATGCTTAAATTACTCCATCCATTTGTCCTCGTTTCTCTTGCTTTACACACCTTTGAAGATTACAGGCCAGTTATTGTGCAAAACTCCTCAATCTGAGTTTTTTTTAAGTGTTATTAACCTTTTCCCATAAGTCATACATCATTTCTCAATCAAATCCAGAGTTGCTTCCCCTTCCATGTCCCCTACACCACCCAAGTCCTTGCACTCTGCCCTACATATTCTGCATCTTTTTGAGTCTTTCCAGAGTTTTTTTATTATTAATTTTATTTATTTCTGTATGTGTATGAATGTACTGTCTGCATGCAAGTCTGTGCACCCGTGTCGTGCAATGCCGTGGAGTTCAGAAGAGGGCTCGGATTCCCCTGGAATTGGAGTTCTCCTGGAATTGGAGCTTCAGACGGTTCTCAACCGCCATGTGGGTGCTGGGGATCGAACCCGGGTCCTATGTAAGAGCGGTCGGCGCTCTTAACCGTTAGGCCATCTCTCCAGTCCCTTTCAGTTCTTTTGTTGTTGTTCTCTCCAACTTGTATTGCTACAGTATATATATATATATACATAAATATATACATACATACACATATCACTTGAATTGGAGGACTTTTTTTTTCCCTGATAGACGTCCTGTTTTCCTTAAGGAGGTGCTCAAAATTTCCTCCTTGGCAATCCCCAAAATCCATCAATCCTGCACTTTTGCTCCATATTGGAGTCTTTCCCTCCCATGGTCCCCCAAATGAAGTCCAGTAAGCATGCATCCATCCTATCTTGATACCCTTGTATTGGCCTCCATGATATGGCCCAGGTGGTCCAAAAATGGGAGTCTATATTCTGACTAGGCTGAAATCCCCTTAGCTGTTTAGTCCTCAAGCTGGGTATCTCAGTAGTCCTCATCTGGCATTGAAGGTTTGGAGGATTCTTGGAGAGTCATGAGTCTTCAGTCCATATTGGAAGGTTGAAAGGCTGTGTCTGATGTCTTTGAGGAGTACCAAAAGTGGGGCAGACTCAGGGTAGATGCACTTTCCAGTAAAAATTGAACACAGGCCAAACCACAGTACTCTCACTTTTTTCTTTTTTGTCTTTTTACTAAGATCTCAAGTTTTATGTCTGTAGTACAGTTTCTCTGGTCTTACTGACTATTTCTGGTTGTACTTTCCTTTTGGATGCTTGAGGCCATACAGTTAGCCCAGATTAACCAAGGTTTTTGTTTTCTCAAGGTCAATGAGGATCTGGTCCTCAGAGGTCTCTCGTAGTTTTGGGGGGAGGAGGAGAATGGGGGCACCTTGCTTCCTTCAGATTTTCATTTACCAGTTCCATCCACTCAAGGACAAAATCAGGACTTGCTAGACCAGCCTTCCTTTTCTGAAGCATGAGCAGACTTTCCTCTTTATAGAGTGGACACTAGCTGAAGTCCCATTAGTGGCTCTCCAAGATCTCCCTGAACAGGAAGACTGGTGACCCACATTTGTAGGACATTTCAAGAGATGTCCCCATGCATAATCCCCTAAGACTTGGTTGACCTCTGAGGGCAAGGAACAAAGTTATCCCTTAGGTCCCTCAGCCAAATTGGTATGGGCATTAAGTATGGTCGTTAAGGACCCAGAAAGGCTAAGTAACACCAGCCTGATATATTGCACCTATATTAAAGTTGTATCCTTTGGAAACAAACTGTATGTTGTTTCCAAATCATATTTCTTGATTTGTATCTTTCCATTTTATTTCCATATTACTCTAAAAGATGTACACATATCCTCCATCATATACCAAAAACCCTAAGGTCTGAAAATAAATGTTAGGACAGCTATAGAACCTGTTTAGGGATTCACAATGCACAGTTGTCTTTAGATCATGAGGACCTAAGGGATAACTTTGTTCCTTGCCCTCAGAGGTCAACCAAGTCACGGAAGATTTTTCTCTTTCCTTCAACTAGAATTGACATTTTTGTTGGGTATAGTAACCTGGGTTGGCATTTATAGTCGGTTAGCACTGGGAATGTTTTGCTCCATGCTCTTTTTGCTTTCATAGTTTGCACTGAAAAGTCAGCTGTAATTCTGATAGGTTTCCCCTTATATGGAACTTGTTTTTCTCTTGTGGCTTTCAGAATTTTATCTTTGTTTTGGGCACTAGTGTTTTAACTATGATATGGTGGGGGAGTTTCTTTTCTGTTCTAGTCTATTTGGTGTTCTATGTGCTTCTTGTATTTGTATGGATTTGTCTTTTTTAATTTGGGGAAATTTTCATCTATTATTCTGTTGACATTCTTATACATACCATTTTCTTGAGATTCTTCTCCTTCCTCTAGCCCTATGATGTGGAGGTTTGATCTTTTCATAGTGTCCCACATTTTCTGGTTGTTCCACTCTTGTGTATTGTTAAATTTTTCATAGTCTTTACTTTAGCTTTTTAGTTGCTCTGTGTTATCTTCTCTCATATTCTTTTTTTTTTTTTTTTGCTTCTTCCATTCTGCTTCTGAGGTTTTTTCCCCATTCTTTCCTTTTGATTGGATGTCTGTTCAATTTCCTTTTTCATTTCTTCCTGTGTTTTCTTTACTATTTCCAGTTCTTTTTGAAACTTCTCAATTTTTTCTTGTAGCTCCTTGTTTCATTCATTGTTTCCCTTTTTCATTTCAGCATGTGATCTTTTCAGTGTTTCCACTTCCTTCTGAAGTTTGTCATTTTTTTCCTCTAGCTCTTTCCAGAGTCTGTCATCTTTTCCTTTTAGTTCATTCCAGAGTTTGTCCTTGTCTCCCTCTAGGTCCTTTCTGAGTTTTTCATTCTCTCCCCTTAGTTCTATGATTTCTTTGAATATATCTGTGATTATTATTCTACAATCTGTGTCCTGGGTGACCTCTAAGGAGAACCCATTGTAGGAGTCCTCCACAGGCTCCATAGTGTTTGGTGTGGAGTTATTCTGTACTTTTCCCATATTGTTCTTTCATTGTGCTCTCAGCATGTGGTTTGCCTTTTGCCTGTATTCTGATGTGAATCTTGAATGTCTCTTCACCTTGTTGAAGGATTGCTTTCCTTGATTCCTTCAGGTGTCTTCATTGTATTCTCCTTATGTATGGAGTGTTGGCTTGTTTAGGTTTCAGGCTTTCATTTTTTGTTATATGTTGGAAGGTATAATTCACTCTTCCTTTTGTGTTCCATAAGAACTGGGTGGGTAACAACCCAGATGACACCTTCTGGACACTGTATTCTCTCTGATGCCAGCCACTCTCTCCTGAGTTTCAGTTGGCTGGGGGTCGGGGGTGGGGTGGGGGGGTTGGTTGAGTTGCTTGCTTAGCTGGAGGGCTGGTATCCTCTGCCCACGCTCAGGCACTAAATGCTCACCACTTCTGAGTTCAAATCTCAGCTCCCAGCTCCTAGAATTCTCTGTGCCCAAACGCTGGTCCACTCAAACACTGCCCATGCTCGGGCACCAAATGCCCTGTAGAATTGTGTTTATGAAGTTTGGTGCACCAGAGTGTGGGGCTTATATATTCATGATTGTGATATCTTTTTGGTTAATTGTTCCTTGAGAAGAATGAAGTGACCCTCTTCATCTTTTAAGTTTATTTTTACTTTGAAGTCTATTTAGAAAGCAACTCCTACCTGCTTCTTACTGCCACTTGCTTTGAATATTTTTTCCATCATATCATCTTAAGATAATGCCTTTACTTGATGGTGAGATGGACTTCTTGCAGAAAACAAAAAGATGGATTTTTTTTTCTTGGTCTTTTTGAAACAGGGTCTTCCTGTAGTCCCAACTGTCCTGAAACTCACTCTGTAGACCAGGCTGGCCTTGAACTCACAAAGATCTGCCTGCCTCTGCCTCCCAAGTGCTAGGATTAAAGGCATGTGCCACCACGCCTGGCTGGATTTTGTTTCTTAATTCATTGTAATAGTCTATGCCACTTGATTGGGGAGTTCAGTCCATTGATATTTGAAGTTGTTATTGAGACATATATATTGCTTCACATCATTTTAGTTTATGTTGCGTTCTTGGTCTATATTTGTATTGCCACAGTTATACTGTTATTATGTACCTTCTGCTGCCATTTGGGTATAGTCATTCCTTTTTTCCAGTCGATATATTGCTTCAAGTGTTCTCTGAAGTGCTGGTTTTCTGGACATAGAATATTTCATCCTATGTATATCATGAAAGATTTTTGTTTCTCCTTCAACTATAACAGATATTTTTGCTAGGTAAATTATTCTGGGTTGGCATCTTTAGTCATTTAGAACTGGGGATACTTTGGTCCCAGCTTTTCTGGCTTTCATCATTTGTACTGAAAATCCAGCTGTAATTCTGATGGGTTTTCCTTTATATGTGACTTCTTGTGTTCTTTTGCAGCTTTCAGTATTCTTTCTTTGTTTTGAACATCTAGTATTTTTACTATGATATGACATGGGGAATTTCTTTTCTGGTCTTGTCTACTTGGTGTTCTATGTGCTTCTTATATTTATATGGGGATATCCTTTAATTTGGGGTATTTTCTTCTAGAATCCTGTTGAAGATCTGGTCACTAACATTATCCTGAGATTCTTCTTCTTTTGTATACTTATGATATGTAGGTTTAATCTGTTCATGGTGTCCCACATTTCTTCAATATTCAATTCCTAATTTTATAATTTTATTTTTTATAATTTTTGCTTGAGTGGCCCAAGTCTTCTGCTTTATTTTCCAATCTTGATATTCTATTCTCTACTTCATTCATTATGTTACTAAGGTTTTCTCCAGTCCTTTCCAGTTGGCTTACTAAGTGTTCCATTTCCTTTTTCATTTCAGCTTAAGTTTTCTCTAGTATTTCTATCTCTTTTATGAATTCATTCCAAAGATTATGCCTATCAATTCTTTGATTTGCCTGAATGTTCTTTAAATTCCTTGAATTCTTTCATCATGTCTATGATAGTTCTTTTAAATTCTATGTCCTGGTTTACAGCTAAGGGGTCCTCATTGTAGCCTTCTTCTACAGGATGGGTAGTATTTAGTAGCAACCTATTGTTTGGGTTTTTTCATGTTACTTTTTGTTGTGATTTTGGCATGTGGATTTCCTTTGTTGTTTGTGTGATCTGGTATGAAGCTCAAGTATTTCTTTGTTGCATTGAAGACTTTGTTTTTATTCTTCAGATGTCTTCATTGTCTTCTTATTAGGAATGAGGTTCTCAATTCTGATTTTGAGCTGGAGGGAACAGGTAATTCTCAGCCAGATAATCAAGAGGACCCCCAGAGGCCCAAGAAAGGTATTGATCAGGCAAGTTTGGATCCACAGAGCCCAGCACCACATGAAGCCCAGGGAGGGGCCCAGATGCTTCTGAGCTAGGGAGTAGGGAGTCTGGAATGCTGCCACTGCTGAGTAGTTTGGGGCTGTGACCACCAGAGCAGAGGTCAGCCTCATGCACTCACTGGGAGAGTGGAACCCACATAACTGCTATACCAAGCAGGGGTCCCCCTACAGGCTCAAGACTTTTCTTTAAAAATATTTTTGATTTATTAATTTTTATGTGTATGAATGTTTTAAGTTAATGTATATAAGGGCACTGTGCTGGATAGCTTTAATGTCAACTTGACACACCTGGATTGAGGGAGCCTCAATTGGGGAATTGGCTCCATTGGATTTGCCTGTGGCCACATCTGTGGAGTATTGTCTTGATGGTCGAGCAGTGTGGGAGGGCCCAGCCCACAACGAGTGGCACCACCCTGGGCAGGTTGTTGTGTACCATATAAGAAGGCAGGCTGGGCATGAGCCAGGGGAGCAAGCCAGTGAGCAGCATTCCTCCATGGCCTGTGTTTCAGCTCCTGCCTCCAGGTTCCTGCCCTGAGTTCCTGCCTTGGGCTCCCTAAGTGATGAACTGTGACCCAGGAGATGTGAGCTGAATAAACCCTTTCCTCCCCAAGTTGGTTTCAGTCAGAGTGTTTTGTCACAGCAATGGAAGACAAACTAGAACAGGCACCTATGTCATGCAATGTACTCAGAGAAAGGGATGACATCAGATCCCCTGGAATTAGAGCTAAGATGATTCTTACCCACTATGTATGTGTTGTGAAGTGACTGGTAAAGAGATTTTCCCATTCTGTAGGCTGCTTCTTCACGTGAGTGATGGTGTCCTTGGACAGACAGAGGCTTTTTACTTTCATGTGGTCCCATTTGTCAGTTTGTGTTATAAGTGTTCTGTTCAGAAAGTCCTTTCCCATGGCTACATGGTCCAGTTTGTTCCCTCTTTTTTTCTCTGATTTAGAGTATTTTTCTAATGTTGAGGTTCTTCATCCCTTTGGATTTGAGTTTCATTTTTCTGCATGCAACTGTCTCATTTGATCAGCATAATTCATTGAATGTGCTGTCTTTCTTCGGTGTGTATTTGTGGGTTCTTTGGCAATCAGGTGGCTATAAATGCATAAACTTAAATCTGGATCTTCAGTCTTATTCTACTGTTAAATATATTAGTTAAAATATTTCAGAACCAAGTTTTTTTTTTTTTTTGGATAGCTTTGTAGTATAATTTGAAATCAGGGATGGTAATGTTTCTTTTAGGTCTGGCTCGCCCAGCATTCCAAGGGACAAACACAGATATCCACTTCCTCCAGAAGCTGTCAGTCAGTAACCCCACTTTCTCTTTACTTGAAGTTCCAACCAAGAC
Organism: Rhizomys pruinosus; assembly: GCA_009823505.1. Taxonomy (NCBI): domain Eukaryota; kingdom Metazoa; phylum Chordata; class Mammalia; order Rodentia; family Spalacidae; genus Rhizomys; species Rhizomys pruinosus. The sequence continues at coordinate 172,747 of VZQC01015190.1, forward strand.
AGATAAAGGGGGATTGACCTGGATGCCATCACTGCTGTTGGTTGCCATGTGTTAACAACAGGCGGTTCAACCTTGAATATTCCAGAGGTAAATATGTACCAGAGTGACCTTAAGCCTGAAGTCTGTCCTTTATCTGGGGTTTGTGCCTCCATATATATAACTTGGTTATGCACATTAATTCTAACAGTTTCTAGTAGTTCTTTTATTGTTCAGGATTATTTTGGCTACCCTAGTTGTTCTGTGTTTTCCATGTGAAATTTGATAATATTTTTCATTTTTTATGAAATAATTCTTTTGGGATTTTATTGAGTATTGCATGAAATTTGTAGTATGCATTTGTAGAATTGCCATTTTCATAGTATTACTCCTACAAAACCAGGAACATGAGAGGCTCTCCATTTTCTGATGGCTTCTTCAATTCTTTCTTCACAGTATTAAATTTATTTTTTGGTCTTTTTGAGACAGCATCTCCCTTTAGTCCCAGCTGGCATGGAGCTTGCTATGTAGACCAGGTTGGCCTGGAACTTACAGAGATCTGCCTGTCTCTGCTTCCCGAGTGCTGGGATTAAAGTTGTGTGGCACCATACCCAGCTTGTATTAAAGATTTTTAAAAATAGTTCAATTATTTTTTTATTGTATGTCTATGAGTGTATTGTCTGCATGTGCAATGCCCACGGAGGTCAGAAGAGGGTGGTGGATTCCCTGGAATTGAGGATGTAACACAGGTCCTTTGCAAGATCAGCTGACACCCCCCCCCCTGCCAACTGGGATTATGAAGAGGCATCTGAAGGAGGCAAGCCAAGCAAGCCTTCAACACAGTGAAGAGGCATTTAGGACTTACATTGGAATACAGGCAAGGAGAAGCACATATGCCAGGATCATGAAGAAGAGACAACACTGGAAAGGGGCAGGATACTCCCTTGCCAAGCTTTACCAACCCTATGGAAGACTCCTGTAGTGGGATCCCTCTGGGGATGCCCCAGGACACAGACATCAGAAACACAATTGGGAACATATTTAAAGAACTACAAGATCATAAAGAACAAATTAAAGAACTAAGAAAAGAGAATGAGGAACTCAAGAAGGACCTAGAGAGAGAGAATGACAAGCTCCGGAAGGAAGTAGAAACTCTGAAAAGATCCCATGCTCAAAAAGATAAAGAAACCAATCAGCGAACCAAAGATCTAGAAGAAGAGATCAAGAAGCTCGAAAAAAAATGTAGAAATACAGAAATCAGAAAAAGGAATGAAAAAGGAAATCAAACACTCATCCATTCAAGAGGAAAGAAATGGAAAAAGCCTCAGAAGCAGAATGAAGGAAGCAGAACAAAGAATATTAGACCTGGAAGATAACACAGAACAACTAAAAACCTAAAGGAAAGATTATGAAAAATTTAAAAATGCACAAAAATGGAAAAACCAGGAGCTGTGGGACACTATGAAAAGATCAAACCTCCGCATCATAGGAATAGAGGAAGGAGAAGAATCCCAAGAGAATGGTATTGATCAGATCTTCAACAGAATAATAGATGAAAACTTCCCCAAACTAAAAAAGGACAAACCAATACCAATACAAGAAGCACATAGAACTCCAAACAGACAAGATCAGAAAAGAAATTCTCCACGCCACATCATAGTTAAAATGCTAGACACCCAAAACAAAGACAAAATCCTTAAAGCCACAAGAGAAAAACAACAAGTGACCTATAAGGGGAAACCTATCAGAAT
>VZQC01015190.1:178548-198623 GCA_009823505.1 Rhizomys pruinosus
AACAACAACAGAAAGGACTGCATCAAAGAACTGACTGAAACAGTGAACTTCTGCTCAAAACAGTCAACTTCCTCATGGAGAATATTGAGAAAGACTGAGAAAGAGATGAAAAGCATGTTTGGCAGAATGCATGAGCTCTTGCGGGGTGGGGGAATGGGCGGGAACACGGGTCTAGATTTGTTAAAAAATATAAATAAATTTATGTAAAAAAAAAAAAGAAATATGTACATAGGGAATGTTCCTCCCATTGGCAAAATTTGAGTGTGTGGAGATGGTGGTCTGCTTCCTGCAGGATGACAGCCACAGTTTCCCAGACTGCCACAACACTAGGGAAGTAGTGGCTGGTTTGAAGAAGGCATCCCAAATTTCTTGGGCACATGTACTAGAAGTGTGACAACACAGCTCTATACCATTTGAAATTGTATAGACCCAAACTCAATTACATAAGCATTATTTATACAATCATTTTGTTGTATTAGTGAAGAGTACGGGAGTTAAAGCATACATGTATTACTGTTACTGTAGAAACATCTGAAATGACAGGTTTTAGAAGCCATCTTAATTATCTCTTATCTTGATTTCTTTTTTTTTCTAGTAAACTGCTGGATTTTATTGGCAAAACGCCAGCTCTTTGTCTCCACTAATTGCCAGGTGATTGTTATACAGTTTTCACCAGTGCCCTTAGGCATCAACTGTCTCTCAGTCAGATTCAATTAAATCCTTACCAGTCTAGAGGGGCAGTTTTTGAGGCTAGTCATTGACATTTATCCTAGTAGGACTCTTTAACTCTTTCTTTTCCCTCATTTAGCTAGCCTGCAATTAACCCTTAGGAAGCTGTGAGCCTTATCTTTATTGTTTACTATCAAAATCTCTATTAATTTTAAGAGTGACCTTAGCTTGGATAATCCTAAAACTGTTTTAAATGCATTAAGTTTCTTCAGGGAGGTCTTTGAAATATTATGTACATAGGGCATAATTCACCTATTTGCAAAATTTTTGATTTTGGAGATGGTGTTCTGCTTCCTGCCAGATGAAAGTCTCAGACTGCAACACCACCAGGGAAGTAGTGGCTGGTTTGATGAAGGCACACCAAATTTCTTGGCCAAATGTACCAGAATTGTTATGCCACAATTCTGAATTGCTGATATGGGTGCGAACAGTAAGAGGTGAGAGGTCTGGTAGAGTGATAAATTACTCTTCAATTAGGAGCTATGAAAAAGAAAATATTTTCCTGGATATACTTACAAGTGGAACTTTCATTACACTGAGGCAGGAGTAGGAAAGGATAATTTGTACTCAAGTTCTATGGACTATTCTTCTCAAGACAAATATTTTGAATTTGTTCTATTTTCCATATGACATTAAGAAAAAATTTCTATATACAGAATAGTTGATTTTATGAAAAGAATCATTTACATTAGTTGTGGTTCTATAGTGGTGGAATGAAGTCATGCAGCTGTATATTCATCCTTTCTTAAGTGAGATCTTCTTTTCTAGACATCTTCATTTTGAGTAATTATCACCTCTCTAAGTCAAATTTCACAAATCCCATTTTAACCCTTATAGTATCCGAGCTGCTGATTAGTCTATCTGTTGGAGTTTTCAATTCCAATATTAAAATTTCAGCTCTAGAATTTTCTTTCTTGTGTTTGTAATTTCCACTTCATTAAAAAAGTATCTTCTCTTTATTTCTTAATATATGTTTTATTGATTTTTGTGCATTTCATACAATACATCTTAATCTTATTTAGATCCCCTGCTTCTTCCACAAACTCATAGCCCCCACAAAATTTCATGAATTCTGTTCATTTATTTAAATTATTTTATGTGCATGAGTGTATTGCCTGAATATTTGTGAGGGCAACTATGTCTTGCAATGCTCATAGAAATCAGAGGAGGGCATGGTTTCCCCTAGAACTGGAGTTATGGATGGATGTTAGCTGCCATGTGGATGCTAAGAATCAATCCTGAGTCTTCTGCAAGAGTGGCCAGTGCTCTTAACTACTAAGTCACCTCTCCAGCCTGTCCTATCATATATATTAAGCCTTATTGAATCAAGTTCATATACCTAGATGTTCCTAAGTGTGAGTCCATTCACTGGAGTCTAGTCAGCTTATCTAGTGTTACCCCCTTAAAGAAGATCAGTTCTCCCTCATCCAGCAGTAATCACTTAGCAGTAGTCCCTCAGATAAGGTGGGAGCCTTATGCTCATTTCTTCAGTTCTGTGCTGTATTTTTTTGTCTGACAGTTTGCATGAGCCTTGTACTTGCTGCCACCATTGCTATAAGTTCGTATGAACAAGGTGCCAGGAGCCTGTAAGACTCTGCTTCCTTATGGTGATGTACCAACTTTGGCTCCTACAATCATACCTCTCCATCTTCCACAGTGGCCCTCGAACCATGAGTGGGTTGAGTGAGATTTTTTTTCAAAGTCAATTTTTTATTAAAGCTTTGTGCATTTCATACAAATTTTCAAATCAAATCTATACCTGTGCCCCCTTCCCTGCCGGCCCCCACCCCACCACCACCTGAGCTCATACATTCTGCCAAACATGTTTTTCATATTTTTCTCAGTTTCTCAGTTGAGTGAGTTTTAATAGAGGGGTCCTATCCAGGGACACACACTCTACAGCCTTTTATTCTGTATGTTTTAGCCAGTTGTAGCCTTCAGTATGTATGCATCACACACTGTTACATGAGGAAGCATCACTGGTGAGAGTTGAGAGGTCTATTATATTCTATTTACTCCCTCATCCATTATGTTCCATGAGCCTTAGTATAGAGGTTCTATTGTTGATGTGTCACTTAGGACTGGGCATCTCACAGACTCTTATTCTCTGTGTATGACCAGTTGTAAAACTCTGTAATAGTCTCCATTTATTGCAAAAAGAAACTTCTTTTATGAGTGATGATTGGTATACTTGTCTGTAAATACAAAGATCTAGCATGCAGCAAGAAGTTAGGTTTCCCTAGGGATGAAACAGAGTTAAGGTTTTCTCTAAGATCTATAACATTCTAACCACGTGTATTTGGCTATGATTGCAGTGCCACACATGAGTTCCTTCCCATTGAAAGGGCTTTAACTTCAGGTAGGTAGCTGTTGATTACCTCAGAGAAAAAAATGCCAGTACTACACTGCTGTAGTTTGGTTGTGCCAGTCATCGTTGTGATTATTAGGTTTTAAAGGTGGGTTTGGACAATTGATTGATTTTCTTTCTTAGCAACTTGCATAGTATCCTCTAGAACTATGACAGCTAGTCATCAGGGAGGAGCTTTTCAAGTCAATTCCAGCTCCATTGCTACAAGTTGTATCTGAAGTATGTCTTTTCCTCACCAATAGTGTTTTGTTTTAAAGTTCTGGGAGGTAATCAAGAGCTGTGGCAGTAGCCTGTGTTATCTTGAGAGTCTCTTGGACTATCCTAACCAAAACTCAACAAACCTTGTTCTTTTTCAGGTCAGGATTTATCTAAGATAAAATTTAAAAAAAGTTAAAAAGCTAACGTTAAAACCAAAGAAAATTAAGCCCTACTGGTATACTACAAGCTTATAAAAAAATAAATCCCGTGCTCAGCATGGTAGTGCAGGCCTTTAATCCCAACACTTGGGAGGGAGAGGCAGGCAGATCTCTGTGAGTTCAAGGCCAGCCTAGTCTACAAAGTGAGTTCTAGACCAGCTGGGAATACAGGGACACCCTGTCTCAAAAAGACAAAAAATAAAATAAAATAAATTCCATGCTTCCTATTAGTAGAGTTTCCACAGAATAAGGCTCTGGTTCTCGTATCCTCAAGGATGTCCAAAACATTATGTTGAGTTACATGGAATTCATACTGGAATAAATATTCTAAAGTTTCACTAAGGTGCTAGAGAAAATGATAGAAGAGACTCCTATAGATAAGAAAGCCTAATATTCGCAGACTACCTTGCAAGTGAGTGTTTGAAATTCTGCCTCTTGACTGAATACCATCAGATATGAGTGAGATTACATTTTCTCTCTGGTTTCTGCACACACACAAAAAAACAGCTTTAGTAACCAGCCAATTCCCTACATCAAAACATTGAGTCATTAGAGATATTATTTTCTCACCAACTTCTCATTTCCAAATGACCTACAGATATACCCTAAATCCATAGGTGTTCCATACATATTGACATTTTCCTGCACACTGCCATTTCTTCCACGCACTAATACATTACATCCAAGTTATCTTCTCTACTCTTTATCATGTCTCCTGTAATTCATTTACTATGTAATAGCCAGGGTAATACTGTTTAAATGATATCATATTCTAAAGCCTTCTAGTATATTTGAACTGCATAAACCAAAGGATCTTTCCAGAACAAATGAAACCCTAAATCACATCCCAGACATCTCAATGATTTTTTCCCTCTCATCCCTCTCTCCTTTCCCAACACTCTTCAGTTACACAAAATGTTCATTTTCCTGTTTCTCTAATCATCAAGTAAGTTAAACTCATTACTTCTCTGGGGCCTCCACATCTGTTGTTCCTTCTACCTGCAATATTCTTCCTTAGAATTAAACGTAATTGTTTTTGAAAGTTGTATTAGTCACTTCTCTGTTGCTGTGATACAACCACAATGACCAAGGTAACTTATAAAAGGAAGAATATATTTGAGCTTGCAAATGACAGTTCCAGGGGAATTAGAGTCCATCATGGTGGGAAGGCATGGTGGCAGTAAGTGCTGGAGCAGGAACAGAAAACATAGCTTTCAACCTTCAAGACAGCACAGGAAAGAAAGAGAGAGAGAGAGACTAGAGATTGGCAAGGCTTTCTGAACTCTCTAAGCCTGGTCCCAGTGACTAGCTTCCTCTAGCATGGCCAACTACTAGGGAAAAAAGTTTCTGAATACTTGAAGCCTATGGGAGACATTCTCATTTAAACCATCATACTAGTTCATAGATTTGTGGGTTAGGAATCTGCCACACACAGGTCTGTCCTGGCCAAAATCAAAGTATCTGCGAGCAGACTGTTTCTCTTCTGAAATATGAAGGGATAGTTGGTTTTCTAATTGTTAGGGGTGGTGAGAAAATTTTGTTGTGGAACTGAAGACCTTGCTTTCCTCCTGGCTTTGAGATGGGTATGCTTTATCAATCTCTTACATCTATGACTCTGACTCTCTTCCTCCATTTTCAGTGTGAGCAAGGGCCAGACAGGTCTTGTTAATGTTTGATCTCTGATTACTTTTGTGGAAACAATCTCTTGATGTTAATTTAAAACACTGTATTAAATGTACCACCCATTTATTTCATCCTCTTTTCAAGCACATAGTTTTGTTCCTTAGGCAGTACTTTATATTAATTTATAAGACATTTGCATTTCTTTTTTATTGATTTGATTCATATTATCAAAACAAATGGAGGCACTTTGCACTTCAGCTTTGCTACTGTGACTGTGGGGCACTGTGCCCTTTCCAGAAAACGACTTGACACCTGTTGCTTTGCTCGTAACTTCCCATTGAGTTTCTGAAATGATTTTAGGTTCTTAGATTTAAAAGCCACTAAGTAAATTCACAATATTATATTTCACCATTGCTTAGAAGTAGCCTTAAAATTGCTATCACAGTTCATGTAAATGTAGAAGTATATGAAATCCCTGTGAGACTAATCAGCGTCTGTTAAGCATAAAAGTTGTCATTTTTCCTTAATAACTTAGAAATATATTCTATCCCAGCATAAGAATAATTATTTTCCTTACAAATTTGTGTCCCTGCTACAAGCTAAATTGTTCTCCCAAATTTACATTTGAAGCACTCTCAGTGTGAAGCTTTTTGATCATGGGGCCTTTGCAGTATAATTGGATTCATATGAGGTCATGAAAGTGAGAGAATCCTATTTATAGAAGACATCAAAGACTTGTTCTTACCCTCTCCACTAGGGGAAGACAGCGTGGAAAAGTGACCATCTGCAGGTCAGAAAGAGCCTCAGGAAACAAGACCTTGCTGGCATCCTGATCCCAAAGTCTTCTTCAAGAACTACTAAGAAAATGAATGTCTACCATTTGATCTCACTCTGTTATATTTGTTTTGACAGTTTGAGTTGAACAGCACAATGGTTAAAATTTTATTTGAAAGTGAGGTCCATGTTCCTCTTTTTGAAAATGAGAAAAATGAAGGCTTCCAAATGCCAGTGTTTAACTGATATTTTTGTATGACTTTATAGAAGCCTAAAGTAGAACTGAAGAGAGCCAACACACATTCTGCAGTTATTCCCACCACATTGTACTTCTTGAGAATAAATGGGAAGCCACATACTGAGTAGTCTTGCTTATCAATAATTGAAAAGTAAAAGGAAAAAAGAAAAAGTTCATATCTAATTTTTAAGGTGACACAAGTACTGAGAGTTTTACTGAATGGCCTTTGTTTTTATCATGTAATAACTCTGGCCTTTTAAATTTAACCCCTATAAGGATCAAAACCCCCAAGATTTTTTTCTTAAGTTGTAATTGCAACCTTAAGACTTGCTAGCAACTTCAGCAATAATTATAGGATCAGCTACCTCATGATTATAGTAATCTGATCTCTGCTGTTCTGATCTTATGATCAAGTAATCAACATAGGAGGTGAGGATCATAGCCTGAATGAGACGGGAAGCCAGTTTGTCTGTGTCCAGGTTTGGCCCAACATATTCACAAACATATCACATTTTATTACTTCCATGTGACCACTTCACATTGAATAGCCAAGGGGATAGTGAAATTAGTAAATCATTTCAGTGATGTTTTAATATTTTCCCAGTTTCATCTAATACGAAGTATATTTTCATTTTTAATTTCTCTTTTAATTAAATTATATATTTATTGATATATTATGTATAAAATGTAAAATACTTTTGACTGTAAGATTCTCTCCATTTTGAACAATTTAACATTATTAATCAGTGATCTTTTAGAAATTATTTTATCCTTTGCTTTACACCTGTCTCTAAATTTTCCTCCCAAGGTTCTGCCCATTTTGTTTTGTTTCCTTTTCTTTTTTAAAAAAGTTTTTTAAAGACATTTTTAAAATTTTATTTATTTATTTATGTGTATGAATGTACTGTCTGCACGCAGGTTTGTGCACCCGTGTAGTGCAATGCCGTGGAGGTCAGAAAAGGGTGTCGGATTCCCCTGGACCTGGAGTTCTCCTGGAATTGGAGTTTCAGACGGTTCTCGGCTGCCATGTGGGTGCTGGGGATCGAACCCGGGTCCTCTGTAAGAGCGGTCGGTGCTCTTAACCGCTAGGCCATCTCTCCAGCCCCATTGTTTCCTTTTCTTAATCCTTGGTTACTTAATAGTGTTGCCCCTCAGGTACTGGAAGCTTTGTATTCTGGGTAGTTTCCTTGGGAAAGCAGAATTGGTATAGCTGAAAATAAAACCATATAAACTATTGATTATTAGTTTGTTCATCCCATCCCATAATGAAACTATGGGATTGGGGTTCATAATGAATCCCATAGATTCATTATGAGCTAACTAGTATGCAAATATCCAAGACGAATATCTTAAAGCTATCCTGCACTCTTTCTTCTTCAAAAATTATTAAATTCCTTACTTCATTTGGGTACCAGAAAAATATGACATTAATGGAAATGAAATTTTTTTCAAGTATAATCAAGTTAACAGAAGATTATGAGTGGCTATCCAACCAATATGATGGGGTTTCTGTGTAAAAGGGCTTGAGTTCCATCCCTAGAACCCACACAGTGGAAAGAGAGAAATGCCTTCTACAAGTTGCCCTTTGACCTCCACGTGTGACTTGGCATGTACATGCCCACATCCCACCCCCTAAACAGAATAATAATAAAGAGGTAGAAGAGGAGGAAGAGGAGGGGTGGAAGAGGAGGAGGAGGAGGAGGAGGAGGAGGAGGAGGAGGAGGAGGAGAAAAGTACATCTCATAACTGGAAAGGACATTTTAAAAACTCTTGAGGGGTGATTTGAAGAGTTAAACACTTTGATTAACTGGTCTGCTGCCTTTTCCCCTTGTTCTGGTCTCAGATTCAGATGAATATCCAAATAGAGCCTGAAAAAAAGTAGAAATGACAATCAGAATAGATAAACACGTGATGCTGCCAGTGCATGGTGATTTCCAGGCCTCAGCTGGTCCTAGGTTCATAGTCATTACACTCATATCATGGTGCTGTTTTTCATAGGGACTTCATTCCACAAATTCAGATTTTTGGAGCTAGATTGGGGTTAGACAAGTTACAGAATTACAGGAAAGAACCGCCCTTGTTAACTCTCAAACTGCCTTGGGAGTGACAATTTGCTGGTTGTGATTTTTGTATACAAGGAAATATGCTATTATAAGAAACAAGAAGCTGAAATGAATGTGGAGAAACATATTCCACAGATGTCCTATACTTTGCTGCACCTGCCAGAGCAACTAGAACATAGGATCCAGTTCCACTCCAGAGGTTTTAAGCAATCTGCTATTCAAAGGATTATGTTAAATAGAGGCTGTGCATACTTACACAGTGCATGTGAACTAAGCAGGAAAAAACTTTTGAATTAAACATACATAAATTTCAACAAAGTAAAAATTACAAATGAGCAGTTCAGTTTACAGTGAACACCCTCAGGCTGGAAACTAAAGAAAAGAAATACTAATAATCAAAATTATGTTAATAAATGGCTATTAATATATTTCTGTTAATATATATTTTGCCTATCAATAGATTAGTTTTCTATTAAGACAGTGTCATAAATACCAGTTTTAATTCACAACACAGTATTTATATAATTAGACTTCCCAATTAAGACAAATGAAAGTTTCCACAAAACCTGATTTCAGGCTGTTTTCATTCACCATTCCATAGCTCTTGGGCATGAATGGATAAAGATTAATATGGAATAAAGAAAAGTTGCTGCTTCTTTTTCCCAACTCTGTCAAATATTTATTTGGAAGTGAACATTACAAAAAAGAAAGCAAGAATATTCTGTAATCATTCTTCAGATCCTCTGATATTGTGTGCCATTATTTCATGAATTACTTTTAATGGTCAGGTAGTCAACAGTAATATTTAGTTCTGGAATAATATATGCCTTCAAAATTGAAACATAACACTAAAATGTTTCAGATTGTATTTCCTTTTTTCCTATAAAAAGTTGCCTGGTGTGGTGGTGCATGCCTTTAATCCTAGCACTTGGGAGGCAGAGGCAGGTGGATCTTTGTGAGTTCAAGGTCAGCCTGGTCTACAGAGTGAGTTCCAGGACAGCTGGGGCTACAGGGAGACCCTGTCTCAAAAAGACCAAAAAAAAGTAAAGAGAAAAATCTTGAAAATATAAATTTAAATTTCTGAGAAATCCGAAGTTCACAATGTGATGGTTTACATTCATTGCCAACAGATTCTGTCTATCTATCTATCTAGTTATCATCTATCAATCATTTATCTATCTTCTATCTACAGCTTATCTTCTATCTATATCTAATCTCTAGATTGGTTTGTAAGAGATCTTGTGGATTGGTTTAATTGAGGTAGACACACCCTATATGTGGAAAACATCATTATATGGGCTGGCCGTACTTGACTATATAAAAAGCAGAAAGTTAATTGGGCACTAGCATCCTTTGCTTGTTGAATCATGACTGTGGATGCATTATGCCCACAGCTTCATATCCTGCCACCGTTCCTTTACCACCATGATGGACTGCAACCCCTCAAACTATAAGCCAAGATAACTGCGTTTTTTTCCCCTTTAGTTTGCTTTATGCATTCTTGTAACAGTGATGAGAATAGTAGCTAATGCAGAACTTTTGGTACTGGGAAGTTCGGCTACTGTTGGGATAAACTTGGTCATATATTTCTTAAGCATGTGGAACTGGTTTGGATGAATAATGTGGAAGAATTTGGAACTTCACAGATGAAAAGACATAAAACTATGTAAGCAGAGCTTAATAGGACATTGTAACCATAATTAGAAAGGTCAGAATGCTGAGAAATTTAACAGTGTAGACACTTTACAAAGTTTCTCAGTGGGGAACAAGGACTATATCAGGAAATTAGCTAGTATTGTGTTATTTTCTAGGAAAAAGAATTTGGCTGTGTTCTGCCCATGTCCAGAGAATTCAAGTTTTTTCTATGTTCAAAAACGATGAGTGAATTTGTATGGGATAGAACATATTTAGGTATGATACCATGCATCATGATTACTTCTCATTGCCGTCATCCAGTCTACAGTAGAGAGAACAGAATTACATAGAAAACCTGAAGTTTGACAAGGAAAACAGTGCAAGCAAATTTAAAATTGCAGACAATTTTAGAGTTGTATATTTGAAAGAAGCTGTAATTGTTAAAGAGGTTAAAGGCGATAAGTAGAAGCTCAGTGTTCTTCTCTGTTTAAAGAGGACAGGTGTACTAAGAATCAGACCCGACCTGTACCATACATTGTATGAAAGTACAAATTCATTTTAAAGGAGAGTGGCTACCCTAAGAATGACACTGCAGGAGTTCCCTGCTTACAAACATCCACCTATGAATTTGTTTTCCCAAGGTTAACATACAACAGACAATGAAACTGTGGCAGAAGGTGGTTAGACTTCATTCTGCCCTGGGGGCTTAACTTGGTTGAGTCATTGAGATGGTCTTGTTTTGCAGATATAACATGCAAGATTGAAGGAGTCTTAGATTCTTATACTCTGGATCCAGAGAACATTGTGTGGAAGTATATTCCTGGTAAGGAGGTCATGACAGGTTACCATACGAAGCTGTGATGGACAACCCTAAGATGCAGTGGAAATTCCAGAATGTCAGAGTTACTAGAACCAAAGAATGTTGGCTAAAATAAGCCACAGGCATTCAGTGGAGCCAGCCCAAAAGAGAGGCCGTGTGTTTTATAGATAACAGAGTTGGAGGTTCAGTGCTACCCTATGACTAAGAGCCTATTATATAATGAACCCCAGAGGCCCCATGTGGAGCTACAGGATTTGGTGTTTACCCTGCTGGGTTTCCATCATGTTTTACTCTAATCCATCATTGCTATGCACACTTTCTTTTTTATTGTTATTAACCTTTTTCCATAAATTATACATCACACGTCCTGTCTTGATCCCCCTGCACTGGCTATGCACACTTCCTTTTATACTGGAGATGTTTACTCTGTGCCATTGTATGTTGGAATATGTATTCCTTGTTGTTTTGCCATTGCTGTTGTTGCTGTTGTTTAATGTTACAGGTCCATAAGTAAAGATAACGTCACGGGTGCACAGACTTGCATGCAGACAATACATTCATACACATATGGAAATAAATAAAATTAAAAAAAAAAGAAAAGGTTTTGCAATTACACTTCTAAACTGTTGGAAGTGTTAAAGGTTGAAATTCTGAAATTGGGCTGAATGCATTTTGCATCAATGAATGGCCATGAAACAATTGGATTAAATGCCAGGAGGTTATGAAATTAACCTGATGTGTTGTGTGGTTTGTCCCATTTATTTCCACGGTGAGCTGTGTAGAAAGCACACATGGGAAATCACAGCACATAGACACATGGTAAGTTATTAATCCAAATACACAATGGCACCTTGTTAAAAATAGCCAGATTATATAGGCAGTGTGACCTCACCTCTCAGGCTCCAATCCCAGACATCACATCCTAATTCGTGGGCATGGCCAGTGAGGTCCCATGATTCTCACTTATGCCTCTGGGAGGTGCTGGCTGGAAGGCTAGCCCATGCATACCTAAAGTCAGTTTGGGATTGCCTACATCTTCCCCTTTTTGTATTAGCTTCCACAAGCTCAGACAGTGTTATAGAAATAGTGGTCAACTATCTTTGTCTGGCTCTGGCTACGACTGCTCTGTAGAAATACTAAGACTAGATTGTGTCTTTGTACGGGGTGCCCCTGAAGCACAGGAGCCTGGAACCCGATCCAGACAGGAGATAGCTACAGTGGGATCCCCCAGGAGGTGACCCAAGAAACAGATCTTAGAGGAATAATTGCAGACCTCTGCAAAGAAATTAAAGAAAATAAAGAATAAGTCAGAGAACTAAGGAGAGAAAATGAAAAACTCAAGAGGGATACAATTACAAACTTCAAAAAGAACTAAAGGAAGAGAATGACAAACTCCAGAAAGAACTAGAGGGAGAAAACAAACAAACAAACTCCAGAAGGAAATAGAAACACTGAAAAAAGGAAACCAACCAGTGAAGTAAGGAGCACCAAGAAGAGACTGAGAAGCTCAAAAAGGAAATGGAAATACTAAAGAAATCACAGGATGAAATGAAAAAGGAAATAGAGCACTCATCCAGTCAAGAAGAAAGGAAAGGAAAAAGCCTCAGAAATAGAATGGAGGAAGCAGAACAAAGAATATCAGACCTGGAAGATAACACAGAGCAATTAAAAAGCTCAAATAAAGATTATGAAAATTTTAAAACTACACAAAAGTGGAACAACCAGGAAATATGGGACACTATGAAAAGTTCAAAACTCCACATCATAGGAATAGAGGAAGGAGAAGAATCTCAAGAGAATAGCATTGATGAGATCTTTAATGAATAATAGATGAAAATTTCCTCAAACTAAAAATAGACAAACCCATACAAATACAAGAAGCACATAGGATCCAAACAGACAAGATCAGAAAAGAAAATCCCCACGCCATATCATAGTTAAAATGTTAGATGCTCCAAAACAAAGACAAAATTCTGAAAGCTACAAAAGAAAAATAAGTCACATACAAAGGGAAACCCATCAGAATTACAACTGACTTCTCGGCACAAACCATGAAAGCAGGAAGAACATGGAATAAAGCATTTCCTGTGTTAAAGGACTATGGATGCAAACCCAGAATACTATACCCAGCAAAAATGTCGATTATAGTTGAAGGAGAGAGAAAAATATTCTATGAAATAAACAAGATGATAAACTACATGTCCAGAAAACCAACTCTTCAGAAAATACTTGAAGCAATTCAAAGGGCATAAGAGAGGAGCAAATATTCCCAAGCACCTAGGAAAAGAAACTAATAACATAACCACAGGAGTAGAGTTGGAGACTAAAAATCCAAGAGGATAATAAGGTGAAAGGAAGCAACATCCATCTTTCAATTATAACCTTAAATATTAATGGACTAAACTCCCCAATCAAAAGACATAGACTGGGAGAATGAATTAGGAAACAAAATCCATCTATGTGCTATCTACAAGAAACCCATCTCAATTTCAAGGATAGGCACCAACTTAAAGTGAAGGGATGAAAGAAAATATTCCAAGCAAATGGTACAAAAAAGAAAACAGGTGTTCCTATTTTAATATCAGACAAAATAGACTTCAAAGCAAAAGAAATCAAAAGAGACAAAGAAGGCCATTACATCTTTATTAAAGGATCATGAAGATCTCACAATCATTAATATATATGCATCAAACTCTGGTGCACCAAACTTTATAAAGACAACTCTTCAGGATCTCAAGGCATGGATTAACCCCAGTACACTAATAGTAGGGGATTTCAATACCCCACTAAGTACTTTAGACAAATCAACAGGACAAAGGATAAACAGAGAGACATCTGAACTGAATGATACAATATACTAAATGGACCTCATAGACATCTATTGAATATTCTGCCCAAATAATAGAGAATACACTTTCTATTCAGCACCCCATGGAACATTCTCCAAAATAGACCATATACTAGGACACAGGAAAAAACTCAACAAATACAAAATTATTGAAATAATCTCATGCATTCTATCAGGGCACAGTGCAGTAAAACTCAATATCAACACCAGGATAAGCCCTACAACATACAATAACACATGGAGACTAAATAACACTATCCTGAATAATGAATGGGTAAAGGAAGAAAGAAAGAAAGAAATAAAAACATTCCTGGAACTGAATGACAACAATAATACAACACAACAAAACCGATGGGACATTTTAAAAGCAGTTCTAAGAGGGAAGTTTATAGCCCTAAGCGCCTACATCAAAAAAACAGAAACAGCACAAGTGAACGATCTAACACTGCAGCTAAAAATACTTGAGAGACAACAACAAATGAACCATAAACACAGCATGCAATAAGAAATAACAAAAATCATATCAGAGATAAATGAAATAGAAACAAAAAAACTATACAAAAAAATCAGTAAATCCAAAAGTTGGTTCTTTGAGAGAAAAAACAAGATAGACAGACCTCTAGCCCAGTTAACCAAAAGAAAGAAGGAACAAATCCAAACCAATAGAATCTGTGATGAAAGGAGAAATATCACAAGAGACAATGAAAAGATCCAGACAACCATATGGGAATACTTCAAAAACCTATACTCTACTAAGTTTGAAAACCTAGAAGAGATGGATGAATATCTGAAATCCTGGGAATCACCAAATCTCAAACAAGAAGAGATCAACAGCTTAAATAGACCAATAATATATGAAGAAATTGAAGATGTAATAAGAAGCCTCCCAACCAAGAAAAGCCCAGGCCCAGATGGTTTCACGGCAGAATTCTATAAAATATTTCAAAAAGACTTACAACCATTACTACTCAAGTTGCTTGGAAGGATACAAGTGGAGGGAGTTCTCCCAGAATCCTTCTATGAAGCCAGCATCACTCTATTACCAAAAACAGGCAAAGATAAAACCAAAAAGGAGAACTATAGACCCATCTCCTTAATGAACACAAATGCAAAAATTCTAAATAAAATACTTGCAAATTGCATACAGATGCACATCAAGAAGATCATCCACCATGACCAAGTTGGATTCATTCCAGAAATGCAGGGATGGTTCAATATATGAAAATCAATAAATATCATCAAACATATAAATGAACTCAAAGACAAAACCATACAATCATCTCAATTGATGCTGAAAAAGCCTTTGAGAAAATCTAGCATCCCTTTATGCTTAAAGTCCTAGAGGGAATTGGACTGAAGGGATCATTCCTCAATGTAATCAAAGCCATATACAGAAAACCCACAGCCAATATCATCCTAAATGGGGAAACGACAGAAGCACTCCCTTTAAAGGCAGGAACTTGGCAAGACTGCCCTGTTTCACCACTCCTTTTCAATATAGTGCTTGAAACACTTGCTAGGGTAATAAGGCAAGAAAAGGAAATTAAAGGAGTTCCAATTGGAAAAGAGGAAGTCAAGCTATCCCTTTTTGCTGATGATATGATCGTTTACTTAAGGGATGCTAAGAACTCCACCAGAAAATTTCTAGAAATGATTAAGAGCTTCAATAAAGTGGCAGGATACAAAATAAATCTAGAAAAATCAGTAGCCTTTCTTTATACCAACAACAAGCAACTGAAGAAGGAATACAAGGAGACCTTCCCACTCAAAGTAGCCACAAAAACAATAAAATACCTAGGAACAAACCTAACCAAAGACACCAAGGACCTCTACAAGAAAAATTTTAAACCCTTAAAGAAAGAAATTGAAGAAGACCTCAGAAGATGGAAAAACCTCCCATGCTCATGGATTGGGAAAATTAACATTGTAAAAATGTCCATTTTACCAAAACTCTTGTATAGATTTAATGCAATCCCAATCAAAATCCCCAAGAGTTTCTTCACAGGCTTGGAAACAAAAGTTCTTAAATTCATTTGGAAAAACAAAAGACCCCGAATAGCTAAATCAATCCTGAGTGAAAAGAGCTACACAGGAGGGATCTCTATACCAGATTTTAAACTATACTACAGGGCTATAGTCATAAAAACAGCCTGGTACTGGCACAAAAACAGACCTGTTGACCAATGGAACAAAACCGAAGATCCAAATCTGAGCACATACAATTTCAGCCATCTCATATTTGACAAGGGGGCCAAGAAACCACAATGGAGAAAAGACAGCATCTTCAGCAAGTGGTGTTGGCAAAACTGGATCACCACTTGTAGAAGAATGAAATTAAACCCCTACCTCTCACCCTGTACAAAAGTCAACTCCAGATGGATTAAAGACCTCAACGTGAAACCCCAAACTCTGAAGGTGATAGAAGAAAAAGTTGGCAGCAGACTACAAGACATAGGCATAGGAAAAGACTTCCTAAATCAGACAGCAGCTGCACAAGAAATAAGATCGACAATTGACAAATGGGACCTCATCAAACTCAAAAGCTTCTGTACATCAAAAGAAACAATCAAGGAAATGAAAAGATAACCCACAGAGTGGGAGGAAACCTTCACTGCAGATACATATGACAAAGCATTGATTTCCAGAGTATACAAACTACTCAAAAAACAAAGAAAGAAAACAAATGAATCACTCAAAAGATGGAGCAAGGAACTGAATAGAGACTTCACAGTGGAGGAATTAGATATGGCTGAGAAACATCTCAAAAATGTTCAGCATCACTAATAATTAGTGAAATGCAAATTAAAACCACTTTAAGATATCATCTCACTCTGATAAGACTAGCTAGGATCAAGAAAACAAATGATATCAAATTCTGGAGAGGTTGTAGGGAAAGGGGAACACTCATCCATTGCTGGTGGGAATGTAAACTTGTACAGCCACTATGGAAAGTAGTGTGGAGAACCCTTGGAAAACTCAAAATAAGCTTGCCATTTGACCCAGCCATGGTACTCCTGGGTATATACACACAAGACTCATCTTACTGCAGAAATACATGCACAGCTATACTTATTGCATCTCTGTTAACAATCGTAAAAAACTGGTACCAACCCAAATGCCCCTCAACTGACGAGTGAATAACGAAAATGTGGTACACGTACACAATGGAGTTCTATGCAGCAGTAAAGAAAGATAACATCATGAACTTTGCAGGTAAATGGATGGAAGTAGAAGATATTATGTTAAGTGAAGTAACATAGTCCCAGAAAAACAAATGACAAATGGTATCCCGTCATCTGTGAATGCTAGCACCAACAACCCAGTTGTAAATACTTCTTGTGGGGAGGGATGCATATTGGAAAGAACAACAGAAAGACTGCATCAAAAACTGACTGAAATGGTGAAACTGGAGGGGTGGGAGGGGTGGGAGATGGGCACGGTTCTATATTCATTTAATATATTGATGTGAATTTAACAAGTATCCAATTTTGCCCAAACTCTACCTACAAACTACATGGTATTTTAGGACTCAGTAAAAGTAAAAAATATCTATATTAAATAACATTGGTTTAAAGGTTTAAAAAAAAAACAGTAATACATCCTTGTTAAGTGGAAATATAAATTGTTATCCACATTTGTTCTACTTAAAATCTGTATAACAATAACCTTGGGATTAACATATACAAACATTCTCTATAATTTTTCTGTTATACAGTGTCATCTTGTAACATTCTCTTTTACGTGTAGGATAATTTAACTTAAGGAATTAAGCTTGCTTCCCAAATTAACAACATACGGTCACCCAAAACTGCTTGGGTAAATTATTAATGAAATTTACACCTTGATTCCTGCCTATACGTATGTGTACTACAACTGCCTTTTTGAGACTCATGGGTCAAAAAATGAAAACCTAAAATAAATAAGGAAGGGAATACAGTTATATATTAAATCTTTTTGTCAATTTTCAATTTAAATCTTAAAACTAATTATGGGAAAATATTTCTATGTTCCCACAGGTCAAAACGTCACCAAGTTAATGACTGAGAAAGAAAAGATACAGCTTTGCATTGTGCAGGATGTACCACCTAATACCAGCAGAGAAGTTGGCCGATCTAAGCATTAAAAAGAAGAAAAGCCTCAGACTGCTACAGACATCAAACATCTCTGTGGATCCTATTTGTAACCACTGTTTATAATGAGTCCTAATGAACCTTACCTTCTAGGGGCCAAAAAGTTTTAATATGAGAGACCTTCTTACCTCCTTTTCATAGAACAAAGAAATACATGATGGTAATGAAGTCATTTTCTAACTGTAACTTAGAGCTGACTGTTATAGAGGTAATCTCCTACAAAACCAGTATAACTGCTTTCTTTAATTGACTAATAGACATAGGAAATGTGAAAATGATTATTCTCTATTCAGAGCCAAACATAATACTAAAGTCTTTTCAAGCTGTGCATTTAAGCACAATATAATAATACAGGAGAGTTCTGATATCATCAATGGATTATTCTGCCAAGGAGATGTTGGCCAGGGGATCTAAGCTGCCCCCAAAAGGTAAAGGCTTCTTGCCTGTAAACTGGGATACCTGCAAGAAGAGAGGTGGTATGGCCCTGCTGTTGAAGACCTGATGCAAGCATGGGAAAGATGTATTGAGACTGAACTTGCAAGTATACAGTTGGTCTCTGGAATGCCAGAGAGTGTTACCAAAGGCCATTAAACCAATAAAGCAAAAATTGGTCTCCTTGAGTCAAACAAGACTCCTCCATCAGCATCAGCTACACCTCACCTGCCTGGAAATACTGTGTAGCAGTGGCAGCCACATGTTTGTATATCCCAAATCTAATTGGCTATTAGCTCTTTCCTTGGAGGAATAATTCACAGCTGATGCCACAAGCTTACATCTTCTAGTGGTTAGGAGAAGTTATAAGCCACAGTAAGACCTTGACATCTTTTACAGAAAAAATATAATTCATGGATTAGCATACCATCCAATCATCTGTGTCTATACCAAAGTGACCTACCATAATAATTAGTACTGTTTAAATACCTATATATATCTAATTGCTTCTGCTTCATTAGTAGGATTGAAAGGTTATTCCTGGACAAACTGTCAATCCATGAAAGGAAACAGCCAGAACTGATCAGAGTCCAAAAGGACATCTCCAGAGAAAGTAGACTGTTTTGCTTCTTGACCACTAGTACCCCTTTTCTAAGCCTAGGGAGCAATCTGCGGAAGAGGGGGCACGGTAGATTGTAAGGGCTGCGATTGGGGTGAATGGTGAAACTACAGTAATATAGTCTGGACACTTATTTGATCAAAATTATTGTACATATAAGCCCCACCAGCTGGATGGCGGGAGACATGGGCTGAGTGGGTTTGGGCAAAGCTGCTTGCAAATTGGTTTTACACGAAGGATGCTTGTACTCATAACTTATTACTTATTGTTAAAAAATAAAAATAAAAAATTGGAAAAAATAAAATAAAAAAATAAAAATTTAAAATAACCCTATGAAATGATCTTGACATGCAAAAAAAAGTACTAAGACTAATTTATGCCCAAATAAAAATTTAATATGAAGAAAACCAATGATTAAATATAGGCAACATTTACACCAACCCAATTACCAAATATCTGTGTCCAATTTTACACAGATAGTGACTTTAGCTGTACTCCAAAGTTTCAAGTCTGGCTGGAAAGTTCTGCATGTGCAGTTATACTGACTGAATGAAAGTTGAGCCCATATTTGCTATGATTTCATAATTTACTCCCATCTCCTCAGCCCTTACACTCTGAGATGCACCCTCTTTAGCAAGTGATCTCTAGGCCTTGGGGAAAGGGGGCGAGAGAATGTGAGTATTGAAACAGTCCATTTTTCTTTGAAGTGACGCATTGGACTCTTGAGTCTGTCTAAGCTTTGCCCAGTGTTGGCAACTCATCCAGGGGTCCCTGTCTTAATTCTACTAATAAATCACAAATAGCAGGAAGTACAGGCACTTAAACATTAAGTATCATGACAAATGTTTTGGGCACAGGCATAAATGTTTAGATGACATCTTAACTTAGAAATGTGGCTTTTATGTAAAGAGATGACAACAAATTTTTACTGGGGCCTATAATATCTCTTAGTCACTAGAAGGTGCAAACTTATGATATCAGTCATGTGCTATACTTTCAAGGAGTGGCTAATTAACTTTTGTGGCATAAAATATCAGGCCACAACTGACTGCACAAATGTCCAGGCAAGTGAAGTATAGCTGACAGGTCTTGCTTGATCCAGGAGTCTGTTACTACTCATTGGCCTTTGTGGTGTTCTCTGGCACCATGGAGACCAACTAACTGCCCATTTGTAGGGTGAGGTCTCAAATGATCATTTCTTTTTTGAGTTAACAGCATGTCTTCAAGAGTAGGGTCTTAGCCGGGCGTGGTGGCGCACGCCTTTAATCCTAGCACTTGGGAGGCAGAGGCAGGCAGATCTTTGTGAGTTCAAGGCCAGCCTGGTCTACAGAGCTAGTTCCAGGACAGCTGGGGCTACAAGGAGACCCTGTCTCGAAAAGA
>VZQC01015190.1:199186-474151 GCA_009823505.1 Rhizomys pruinosus
TTTTTTTGGTTTTTTTTCAAGACAGGGTCTCCTTGTAGCCCCAGCTGTCCTGGAACTCACTCTGTTGACCAGGCTGGCCTTGAACTCACAAAGATCCACCTGCCTCTACCTCCCGAGTGCTAGGATTAAAGGCGTGCGCCACCACGCCCGGCTCTTTTTCAATGTTTAGGTGGGCTAGTCTTTCTGCCGGTGGCTTCTGGTCCATTTCTATAGTCCAAAGACAAACACTGCCCACAAGCACCCCAAGTTGGTCATGTCACTGTCTGTGCGAACATATAAACAAACCCTTTTCCCATAATTAGTAAAGGATTGGGGTTGTCTTTTTTTTTTTTTATTTAAAATTGAAAAATTGACAAAAGGTTTAGAAAGATATCAATTTAACTGTATCCCAGAGGGAATCATATTACCCCTTTTTGTATTAGCACCATGAACAGGAAAGTCTCTCTTGTTTCTTATACATTTTGATCTCTATTTTTTGTTTTGTTTTGTTTTTGTTTTTTGTTTTTTGTCTTTTTGAGACAGGGTCTCCCTGTAGCCCCAGCTGTCCTGCAACTCACTCTGTAGACCAGGCTAGCCTTGAACTCACAGAGATCCGCCTGCCTCTGCCTCCCAAGTGCTAGGATTAAAGGCGTGC
Source organism: Rhizomys pruinosus (assembly GCA_009823505.1). Lineage (NCBI taxonomy): Eukaryota > Metazoa > Chordata > Mammalia > Rodentia > Spalacidae > Rhizomys > Rhizomys pruinosus. Next base: position 199,821 of record VZQC01015190.1, read on the forward strand.
ACCACCACGCCTAGCTTGATCTCTATTTTTTTAAAGGCAGTGCAGTTAGTTGAACTCCATACCCGTAGATAGGAATCAAGTTGTAAAGGTCCACTAAGTCAATTTAAAATGTCTCTTATCGGAATGTGTACTGTTGTTTCAAGGAGGTAAAATCTAGTCTTTTGAGCCTAATTATCTTGTAGGCAAAAGAAATGTTACAGGTAGTATTACATAGTACAGAAAAATATAATGATCACTTGTGTACATTTAATCCCAAAGTCATTACTGGAAATCTAGTACAAATTAGGAGTAAAACAAATATTAATAACAATTTGTATTCCCAATTTGCTTAAGTGTACTACTAATTTTAAACTAATAATATTTGAACAATTTTATTTAATACAGGCATTATACTTCTAACTAAACCTTTAAACATTATATAAGGTGTAGACAAAGCTTGGGGAAAATCTGAACACCTGTTAAATAAACCTTGACTAGACAAACATTTTGTTTTGTAAACTACTTGATTGAGCTATGACATAGAGAAACAAGGCTTATTTATATAATTTTATCCTTTACCTATTACAATAATCACCTAAACATATTATTTTAAAGTATACAATATATAATGCAGGTTTTAAATGACCAATTCCCTTTAAACATTTGGAGATGCTTTATCTAAATTTGGCATAAAACTCTGTTTACTTAAAAGATGTTTTATCTAGTGGCTAAATGTCCTACAGATAAAATACATTTGAATAAGTCCTATAATTATATTTGGAATAGAAATAATTGCTTTTTAGAACTAACTTATATCCTTAAAGTTTAAAAACTCTATTACACTCTAACATTATGAGAACCTATTGGAATCTTTGTGTCAGGTTTTGAAGGAGTGTAACCAGTAGGTGGCAACACATAACCCGTAAAACATTTAATTGTTATTAGACATTTGTAATTTTACCAGTTACCCTTAATAAAGACAAATATAGACAAATATAACCTTTGTTGAAATCAATTTAACTGTTAGCTGTTTGATTATATTAACATACCTGAATCTGGGATGGAAGAACCAGTTCAAACCCAGAGACATCATTTACTCATCCACTTGTGCCCCTTTTCTAAGCCTAGGGAACAATCTGCAGAAGAGGGGGCATGGTAGAATGTAAGGGCTGCGATTGGGGTGAATGGTGAAAGTACAGCAATATAGACTGGACACTTATTTGATCAACTTGATTGAACATACAAGCCACCCAGCTGGATGGTGGGACCCTTGGGCTGTGTGGGTTTGGGCACAACTGCTTGTAAATTGGTTTTACATGAAGGGAGCTTGTACTCATAAATTATTACTTATTGTTAAAAATGAAAAAAAAGTAATAGAAGAAAAAAATGTTTCCATAAAGAGCAGGCAAATAAAAGATTCCCAGTTCTAACCTCTGTTACACCAAACCCATTAGTCTCTTTCCTAGAACTCTAAAAATTGGCTTTTATTTAAGGTTTAGAATTGAGTCTTCCCTTAAACTTAAGTATCATATAGAACACTGAAAAAAGTGCAAATTAAGGAATTTTTTTAAAGTCATGTAAAGAATGGATTACCTCTGACTGGAAGAGATTGAAGTAATAGATTCAAACAGAATTCAGAGCTTAAGAAAAGATCTTAGAATAATATTGCACAACCTTCTTCATTGCGAATTGAACCATTTAAACCCTAGCAAAGAGAAAGACCTTGCTAAGGATTCATCCAGAACTCTTGTTTCTAGGCAGTTATCCTTCAGGTCAATTTATACATATGCTATATAAGAATAGTAGGGTGCTATAATCAACATCATAGTCGTTATTAGTCTCATGTCAGTGACTGATTGAGGCATAACACAATTAATATCTTGTTATTTATTAATTGGGTTATTTATCTCAGTTATATTTTTCCACACACTTCAGAAAATTAGTCAAAAAACTTTCATGTTTCATTCAGCAAAAAAGGTGTTCCTCAACTGAAGAGTGAATAAAGAAAACATAATATTTTTTCTTTACCTGCATACAATCCTACTGTCAAAATGTGAATCCTTAAGCATGTTTTGGAATTAACCTGTAGTTTATTTTCAGATGTCATAATTTTGGGATATTTGTGGTGTGCATAAATGCATGTTTTGAAGTTGTTAGATCTGGGCTTCCCAGAATTCCAAGAGACACATAGATGTCCACTTCCTCCAGAGGCTGTCAATCTTCTGACATCTTCCCCTGTACCCGAGGTCCCGCCCCATGGCTATAAATCGGTGGGCCTCCGTTGCCATACTCCTGCTGTTGCTTATTCCACCACATGCCAACATGTAGCCTGCCCTGGCAATTCCAGAAGTAAATCATGTTCCTGGAGTGACTTAAATTTCATGTGCCTGTCTTTTATTGGGGGTTTGTGCCATTATATTCTAACATAAGTGATCCAAAACAGTAAATTTCTGCATTGAAAATTAAAAAAAAAAAGCTGAGAAAAAGATGAAGGACATGTATGGCAGAATACATGGGCTCTGGTGGAATGGGATGGGGCAAGGAATGGGGAATGGGTCTAACTTTGACTAAGAAATGCTATATGAAATACACAAAACATTAATTTAAAAAAGCTATGCTTGGGAGGCAGAGGCAGGACAGCTGGGGCTACAGGGAGACCCTGTCTCCAAAAGACCAAAAAAAAAAAAAAAAAAAAAAAAAGCTATGCAACCAACTGGAAAGACTGACTTTTCCTCTGTGTTCCCCTTAAAATTTCTCTTTGAAAGAAATACTTGGGCAGCTTAAGTCTAGGTGACTCTACCTGTATTAGTTGGTCAGTGGCCAGCACACAAGGTGTGCTGAGTGACTGCTGTTTCTGTTACCAGAAGCTTGAAGAGAAGATCTTACACTGGATATTCAAAGAGAAGAGACTGGGTCTTTTATAGTAGGTATGTATTACATGGCCCCAAGGCCACGTATGTGGTACATCATATCTTTTGGACCTGTGGAAATATAGTAGAGCTAACCCACCAAATATTCTCTTGGGTAGGATCCAGGAACATGAATTTTAAAATTAAGAAAGGTAACCAGTGTCTATATATGTGGTAAACCATTGTATGGAGCTGAACTTCTGTTTCAAAGAATTGCTCCTTCAGATGGGTGAAGGAAATGGCATAATATGGATATGTGTGATACTGTACCCACTTTGGGAATTCAGAATAGAAAATCCTTTGAATGGAGTGACTTCTGGAAGTCTGTAACATCCTTTCAGGGATTGAAACTGTATTTTGAGGGTGCAGTGATACAAATAAAGAACAGCAATATTTAGAAGGTAAAAAAGAATATTATTTTGTAAATATTTGTATCTACATCTACCTCTTCTCCTGCTTCACAAACACAGGCTGCTCATGTAACTGGCCCCTTTAATGACATCCTTGTGACAAAGCTTTTCTAATGAAGCTATCCACACACAATAACATTTATGTTCAGAGAACTTTGCACGTAATAATAAATAGCTCTCCCCCATTGCTTTCAAAGTAAAGATTCCTGTATCTGGAATCATACATAAGCTCTCCACTATGGGATACTAAATATTTCTAGCTTTATTTCCTAATGTTGGAAAAAATATGCTCTATATGACCCATTCAATAATTGTGAAATATTTATGCTCATTATTCAATCCTAACATTAAGCCCCCATTTTTGCCTGAAATAACTCCTCACCTCTTCACTGATCTAAGTTCCATTAATTTTCATGGTGCTTTGAGGCTCATGGGATGCTTGGATCCTGCCAATGAACAATTATATTGATCCTTTCTAAGCATCCATTATCTGAAATGATTCTCAAACACAGTATAACACTATCAACTGATGTTTCTAAAACTGGTATTTCAAGATTTCATTTTTTACATTCTAAGTCAGGATTTCAGGCCCTAGCATCTGAATTTTTGACCACACATGAATCAGCCTTTGATGGACCTGTGGATGTACTTTTAGAAACACCACAAAGCAGTTCCTGTATTTTTCATGTTTATGAAACTTAGTCACACATTGACTTGCTGCTTGCAGATTTCTTATTTGACTCTCTGCTCAGACAAGAGTGATGAATCCATGAAAGACAAAGGGCCTCCTTGGTAGCATATAAAGAAGCTCTCACCTTTAGAAAGAAAGCAGTGAAAGCCAAGGACCAGACCTAGAATTCAACTATAAGGAGAGCCAAGCTCCACATAAGGCCAAATTCTCAGCAAAGGCCGTGTGCTGTGCAAAATAATAGGATCTTTGCTACAGAAGACCGAGATATTGACACATCTAAATATCTTGAATCTCCAAATCCCCCAAACTCTCTCATTTTGCAAGAATTGCCTAATTATGTTAGTAAGAGTTACCAATTACGTATTATAAACATAACATTCAACAAAACGTTCATGAGTTTAAAGGGACTGGATAAGCCAAAGTGGATTCTGCGTGTACAAGGTGGAGGATAGTACATATATTTGGTTGGTATTTCTCAAAAATATAAGATTGATCACTTTGGTCGGGCCTCCAGGAAATGACATAATCATAGAGTTAGAATGTCCTCTAATTACATTTGTGGCCCAATCAAACTGAGTGTCTATGATGAAACTGCCATGACAGATATTATAGTAAAAAACAGACACAAGTGTCAGAGATATGAGCATGCTTCTCAAGGTATAGTATATGTAGTCTGTTCCATGGGGTGGAGGATAAGGTGATGCAGCATTTTGAAAACAGTAATGAATACAGTGATGATAGTGGTGCCACCTCATGGAGAAATTCTTGTACTGATCTCTCTCTTTCTCTCTCTCTCTAGGTCACAAGAGTGAGAAAAGTCAATACAAGTGAGATCAATAATAGAATTAGATAAATAATAGAAGAAAACCCAAAATAGATGCCAGATGATACCACTAAATTCCTCCTGATTGCAATTTTCTATTCAGGATTCCAGGTTGACCAGACCAAGGGATGCATGGAAAATTTGTAAAGTATATTTCTGAGTATGTTTGTGAGGGATGTTTCAAGAAAGGGTGGGTCTGAGGATTTGGTTGGCAAGACTTTAAAGGAATATGAGTGGTTAACCAATTAGTGATATGTCTGGATGGAACTGGAAAGAAGAAAGTATTATCCAAGTTTCTCTAAAGAAACAGAATTGATAGACTGTATATATATATATATATATATATATATATATATATATATAGAGAGAGAGAGAGAGAGAGAGAGAGAGACAGAGAGAGACAGAGAGACAGAGAGACAGAGACAGAGACAGAGAGAGACAGAGAGACTGAGAGAGAGTCCAAGTAGTCCAACAATAGCTGCACTGCATTGGAGAGACTGAAAATCAGGTAGTTTCTCAGTCCATGGGGCTGGATTACAACTGGTTTAAGTAGGTGTGCACACAGCTTTGTCACGTCTAGAACACAAAAATTCATTGCTTTCCTCCTCATTCACCAGCTCTTGCATTTCTTCCATCTACTCCCCTACAATGTTGCCTGATCTTTAGTTGGGAGAAGTTAATATAGATCATTCATTCACAGCTGAGCACACACAATGTTTGGCATTTTGACCAGTAACAAGTCTTTACCATTATCCACTACAAAAAGAAATTTCTCTGTACAAAGCTGAGAGCAACACAAATCTATGGGTATAAACATAAATATTTAGAAGGTACTTTGACATATAATTTAATGTAATACAGAAAATAAATAACAGGAAGTTCAACCCTAGGTCCATATTCTCCCCAGTCATGGGCTTTTGACCGGGTTTACAGTATAATGCCATGAAATCCTTCCTGTGTATCAGGCCCCATATCTATTCAGAAAGTAGGTGGTTACTCCCATAATCTTCTTGCCACTATTGAAACAGTAGCCAGTAGTTATTGCAGCATGCAGAGTAGAGCACTGGGTGACACTGCCAATGTCTTTTCTTTTTTTATCCCAACATTCAGAATAGCATCTTTTAGCAGTAATGTAAGCTACCCAGCTGGGAGAGAGTTTCCTGTTTAGTTGAGATTGATTTCTCTATCCTACATCCAAAGTGAGTGATATGTTCATAAGTATTTTCTTACTCTCTAGTTATGGTAAGTAACCCCAAGCAATGGCAATAGCCTGCATTGATTTGGGTACCTTCCTGACCAATAATGTGTTCTGTGTCTGAAATTTTCATATAGTGACCCCCGTTTTCTGGAGACAGCACTGTACATCAATTAAGGGTAGTTCTGTTTGAACTCATTTCTAATATATTACATAATTTTTAATTAACTTACAAACTAATGGATTTCCTTAAAGCTTCTTTATATGTTTTTAGTTTTGGTTAGCATACAAATTATCTTATGCTTCCTCCTTTAATATAAACCTGGCAAATTCTAGGATAGATGTGGAGGAAGGTGGTAATCTTCTACAGTGTTGATACTAGTGTAACCTAGTGTAACTTCGAATATCTGTCTGGAGGTTTCCCAATAAAACTATAAATAGAGGTTCCATATGAAGCAGCCATCGCACTCCTGGGTATATACTCAAAGGCTTTTGTGTCCTATAAAGATATACATCATGGGAACTAGAATCAATGCAGATGCCCGAGAGCTGATAAATGGCCATGTAAGATGTGGTACACATACATAATGGAAATTTACTCAACTGTAAAAAATACGTAATCATAAAATTTTCAGGTAAATATATTGAACTGGAATAACCTATACTGAGTGAGATTGACAAAGACAAATGTCTCATTTTCTCTGTCAAATGTACATCCTAGTTTGAATATGTTTCTTTGTATGTTTAACTTGGAGTCCATGCAAAAGCTAGGAAATTAGAAAAGGAAAATCACTGAGCTAGACTACTAATGGAAGGGAGACAGTAAAATATAGGTAAAATGAAAATAGAGATTGGGTTAATATGACAGAAAGATTCAAACACAGAAGAGATGCAGGACAGAGAAATGAGGAAGACAACAAGGCTTAACAAAAATGAAGGGTATAAGAAAAAGGTATATGGAAACTCATAACCTTGTACCCCTGGCAAAAAAAAAAATGCGATCAATGGCTAGTGAAACAACCCAGTGATGGGAAACACAAACTGCCTTTGCAGAGGATGAGAATTTCATTCGTAGCACCCGCATCAGGTGGCTCACATCTACCTGTAACTCCAGTTGGAGAACTAATGTCTTCTTTTGGTTTCCATAGGCACTATACTTGTGCACCAACTGCCTTTCTCATATGCATATAATTAAATAAAAATTTTAAAACATGATAGTAGAACACAGATGTAATTAACTAATGAGCACAGGGGGTATAGAGATAGCTCAGTGGTTAACAGCATCATCTATTCTTGCAGAGGACCTGGGTTGGATTCTCAGCAACCATGTGGTGTCTAACAACTGTCTGTAACTCCAATTCCAGGGGAATCTGAGGATGTCCTCTGACTCCGAGGGTATTTTGTAACACGGTAGTACTTATGCACATGAAGGTAATACACTCATACACATAAAATTTAAATAAAGGGCACAAAGTAAACTAATGAGCACAAATATGTAATGTTTATTTGTATAATTGGCCTCATCACAAGCATTTCGGTTCTTGGCTTGAGAAGATCAGAAGCCAACTGAGAGTCTCTGAAATTATCTCCATATTCTTCATCGATATAGAAAGTAAAGCAAAGTATGTCATTGATAAGGAATGAAAACATCAGTATCACCATTAATTACCTAAAGATGCAGTAGTGGTTGTTGTAACTATGTTTTCATTTAGTGACTAAGTCTTTCCCCCGCAAAACAAAGCAAAATGAGATACAAACAACAGAAGTCAATGTGGAATACTGTAAACTCAAGTTGTAGTAGTTCTGATTATTGCTTTAGATGTGGTACATTTGTTGAATAAATTACCATGACTTCATGAACTTGGTTAGTAGCCACTGATTTGATCTGGTGGATGCTTGCTTTGGTACCTTTATTAGAAAAAAAATAATGGAACAGAGAGCAGAATATATTTAGAGTCTTAGTTAAGGCATATGATAGTGTTCTACCCTTTCTTATAATGTGGTTTGAGGAAATCCAGGCCATCTGGAAATTTCACAGAACATTGTAGTGTTCTATTGTTTTTCAAATGGCGTTATTGTAATTAGACTGCAGGAGTGTCTGGTGTGACAGAAAGCCACATGTGCTCAGCGGTGTGGGAAACAGATCCTTTGAATTATTGCCTGCCCAACATAGTAACAAGTACTCTAGAGATTCAACACACTGGACACATTCTTTCCATAGTAAAGGATAAAGTCTTGTGCATTGTGCTTCTTACCACAGAGAGTGAAACAAAGGTTTGTAGCCTGGCATGGCATATTTCCCACTGGAATGCACCTAATAACCTGGAATGCTGGCAGATATGAGTGGGCTTCAGAGCAGAAAGTTGCTTAGCAATAATTTTGGACTTCAGTTCAACTGAGGCAAAAATAAATTTGCCACAGTAATATGACAGAAAATCCTATAGAATTGTATATTGATGTCTGCAAAGATCCCAATATGGATTTTATGAAAAGCCCAAGTGGGACAATCTCATGGATGGAATGCAATCATATTTGTCAGGAGATTTACACCCACTGAGAAATGTGCCATTGTATTCTAGCTTGATTTCCTGTTGCTATGATAAAACACTATGACCAAAAGGAACTTGGAGAAGAAGAAAAGGGTTTCTTTTAGCTTATAGGATATAGTCCATCATCAAAAGAAGCCAAGGTAGGAATTTATGGCAGGAAACTTGAGGCAGGAACTGAAGCAGTTACTTTGGAGGAACACTTCTTACTGGCACATTTCCAAGCTCACATTCAGTTCCCTTTCTTCTACAGCTCAGGGCCACCTGCTCATGGATGGCACTGCACACAGTGGCTAGACTCATGTAATCAACGAACAGTCACAAGAATGCCCAGAGATATGCTCATGAGCCAATCTGATAGAGGAAATACTTTAGCTGAGATTCTCTCTTAATGGGTATATCTAGGTTTGTGTCAAGTTGACAAAAACTAACTATGGCACATAGCATGCTACTTAGACTGATATTCTGGCTACTTTGCCTCACTAACCCTCTTCTATTAGCCGTTTTCAGGGAGTATAGAAGTCTTCTCTTCAGTAGAAGAAACTTTCCTCAGTGAGTCACACTTGCTTTGTGGGTCTGTTTATTGTCAATGTCTAATTGGTCTAACATTATAAAGGTCTTGATTTTTATCCTAACCTGCAACAACTCTTACATAAAAGATGGGTATCAGAGCTTTCTAAGGGATGGTCTGAATTCTTGTTTGGAGCAATATCTTGGTTCAGAATGTCTTTCCTTCCATGGGTGTTGATTTTAAGAGCATTTTCTAATAAATGTTCTGCATGCTGACCTCCATCTCAGGGTCTGCCTCCTCAGAAACTAATATTAAACATCCCTATGTTTTATGTTTTTTTATGGTAATTTCAGGTCTTATAATTAGGTTTTTTTATCCAGTTTGAGTGATTTTGTGTATGGTGATAGATAGGGATCCAATTTTATTCTTATTTCTATTTACATGTATGTTTGTTAAGAAAATTTATTATTAAGCTAGAAAATAATGAAATTTTGTTAATCATAGTACTATGGATAGAACTGGAGGTCATTATATAGAACTGATTAAAAAGAAATAAATACTTATGTCCTTACTCATTTGTGGGAAGTAAACATAAGAAGATCTAGGAAGAACCAAGTATAACAGTATACTCTAGATAAGAAGAACAGAAGGAAAGGGAGAGGGAAAGAAGTTTGACAAGTGTGCCAAACATAACTATAGTGGGAGAATTTATTCTGATTTTCTGTGGCATGGTAGAGTACCTACTGATTACAACAATGTATAGTATATTGCAAAACATTTAGAACAAATCAGGATAGAATTCACAGCACAGAAAAATTATTATGGTTTGTCGAAATAGATTGGCTTATTGCCCTAATATTTTATGACATATGATATATGTGCACAAAATCATATTGTACTCCAAAAGATGTACAAATATTTCTCATTATAATGGATAAACATATAAAATTGTAGCAAAAATGAAGAAATTATATATATATGTATATATATATATATATATATATTTCACTCTGAGACAACCTCACATCCTTTAGTCAGTTCTTATAGTCTTTTCTTGAGATAACACTAGAATTCCTAGCTGACACATGGATCAAGCTGCTCCTGGGGACTTAGTGAAGTATTACAATAAGATGCAGGAAAATGATTTTGAACATATCCCAGATGATATTAAACATGATACTACACAATAAATAAAAGGAATAATTAGTCCTTATGTTTTAGTTTTATTAATTTTTTTGATTTACTTATTTTTTTTTATTTTATATGTGGAACCATTTTGCTGGCATATATGTAAGTGAACACATGCATGCACTGCCCAAGGAGGCCAGAAGAGGATGTTGGATGCCCTGAAACTGGAGATTGTTAGCTGCCATGGGTACAAGAGCAGCCAGTGCTCTTAACCACTAAGCCATCTCTCTTGCCCTGTTTTTAAGAATAATAATTACATAGGATTTAATTGGTTTTTAAGGTTATATATCTCATTTGGTTCTATACTAAATATGTTAATAAAAGTCCAGGCAAACCTCTTGCAATCTCTATACTTGGAACACTTAGGCATGGGTATGAAAAATTGGTAGTCAGCATGAGCTTTATATAAAGACCTTTTATTTTCAATTAAAAATATTTATAGATGGTTAAGATTATGGGTAACATTTTCCCCTTGTAGGCAGTTTGCTTATCATTTTCTGACACTCTGAGAACTAGTAATCAGGGAAGATTCTTTCTGGTCATTATCTGCTTGATTTCTCAAAGATCCCTAGCTGAAGTGTGTGGTTTCTTTCCCAATAGGGTCTCACCCTCAAGTTCTGGCGGACAAGTATTAGTAATGACAATAGCCTGCACTTTTGAGGCGTTCTCTTGGACTCCCCCAACCCAAACCACAAATGACAGTATCCTGTGTTTAGCATTGGGCTGTTTGTTTCATAGTATGTAGCTTCTGGGGTTATATAATACCCTCATTACCCCCATAGATATATATGGTATGTATATTTTTAAAGAAAATTGGGCTGGAGAGATAGCCTAGTGGTTAAGAGCACCGACTGCTCTTCCAGAGGACGCGGGTTCGATCCCCAGCACCCACATGGCGGCTAAGAACTGTCTATAACTCCAATACCAGGAGAACTCCAGTTCCAGGGGAATCCGAGACCCTCTTCTGACCTCTGAGGCATTGCACGACAAGGGTGCACAAACCTGCATGCAGACAGTACATTCATACACATAGAAAAATAAATAAAATTTTAAAAAAATAGTAGATATTTCTGTTTTTTTTTTTTTTTTTTTTTCATCCTTAGTGCTAATTATCTGTAAATCCTGTGATATACAACAATGAGCAGTCTGGGGAGATATGCTTAAAAATGCAATAGTGTAACTAATAACTTGGAGATAAGCAACTGCTCTGTCCTTGGACTTAAGGCTCACTCAATAGAAGAAACTTATGCCTATTACTATAAACCTAGCCAAGAACGTGTCCTGGAGTTACCATAGACCCTAGATGAGAACCTATTACTACCATTTTGCTGAACTGTTATTCAACTGTTTTTAAATACTTATACTTATACCCATAGATTTGTACAATTCTCAGCTCTTGCAGTGAACAGAAGATATTACAGAGAAGCACAACTGGTCCAAGCGCAGAAAGTAAGTGGCTGTGGAGTGCCCATCTCCATATGACAAAACCCTCACAACCACAGTTCAGGAGTAACAGCAGAAGAGAGGTAGAAAGATTTTAAGAGCCAGAGAGTTGGGAGGATGACTATTATACCTATTAATTCTCAGAAGCCATGTTGCCTGCACAGGACCTGCATAGACCACAGCAGTCAATGTTCCCACTTGAATGAGGGCAGGATTCACAAGGCCCCATCCCTAGATGAGAAGGTGCAGACAGTTTGAGGCTGATAAGAGAAGGGTAGTCAATTTCTTCTGGGATACGTCCCTGAACAAGACATTGAGAAAGATCTGGGAAAGTAATAGGAAGAATTAGAATGAGAGAAGGAGGGGTAGATATGGTCAGAATGGTTTGTATTCATATATGAAATTCACAAATAAATAAATGAAAAGACAGATGTGTACTCAAATGTGAACATAACACAGTTATTATTTTTAGGCCTTAAGAGGAAACTGAGACATAAAAGGAAGATGTAGACCTGGAGATTGCCATGGTTGATTTCTGTTGTCAACTTGACACACTTGGGAACAAGGCACTCCAATTGAGGAATGTCTTCCATTAGATTGGCCTGTGAGCATGTGAGGAAGGCATTTTCTTTTTTTTTTTTTTTTTTTTATTTATTTCTTTTGTGTATATGTGCTGTATGCAATGCGGTTTGTGCAACCACATGGTCGTGCAATGCCGCGGAGGTCAGAAGAGGGTGTCGGATTCCCCTGGAACTGGAGTTCTCCTTGAATTGGAGTTTCAGACGGTTCTCAGCCGCCATGTGGGTGCTGGGGATCGAACCCGGGTCCTCTGCAAGAACGATCGGCACTCTTAACCACTAGGCTATCTCTCCAGGCATTTTCTTAATTGCAAATTGATGTAGCAAGGCCCAGTCCACTGTGGACAGCTCTATCCATGGGCAGGTGAGTCTGGGCTATATAAGAATATGTAGGAAATCCAGCTCAACTTGCAGGCTGGCTTTCGAACAGCACATCTCACCGCACAGGTGAGGGACTGGCCCCACCCCAAGGAGGAGCAAGCAGCATGACCCGGGTGCAAGATGCTGGGTAGGGCATGGTGTGTAGTGGTTCGGAATTGGGGGACTTATGATTGGCTCTGGGAACCGATGTCATTTATTTTATAAAAGAAGGCTGTAGCAAGGAATAAATTTGCATTTCATAGTAACATCATAATGGAATTCCTGGCCATAATTTTTATTAATTATTGTGTACATACAGACTAAGATAGGCCTGCATTTGGTTCGGTTCGGGTGGCCAGTGGGTTGGAAAGAGATTCCTTTGCAGATCACCGATCTGGGTAGCTGGTGTTGTGAGTGGGTATTCGCTGAAGGGAGGTGATCAGCCATCAGCCTGAAACTCCTGTCCAGGCTCCGGGCAGGTGAGAAGCCACATCCAAGAGTGGAACACGTGTCTCCTGGGTCCAGGCTAAGGGTCTTGGTTGAAAGTATCACCCAGACTGGGCTACGGGAAGTAGCCAGCTGGCCTCTCTGCCAAGCCAAGGGGGTCAGCTCCTCACAGTGTCTGAAAAGCAGGCACTGTGTCCCCATTCCCCTTAGCAAGGCTGAGTGGTCCCTGTTTGGCATAAAAAGAAAGCTTCCTACAAGAATAGAAGCTGAGCAAGCCAGGAGAAGCTTGGAAGATGTCTCCTCCATGGTCTCTGCTTCAGTTCCTGCTCCAGGTTCTTCCTTGAGTTCCTGTCCTGATTGTATTTAGTGCTGAACTGAAGGCTGTATGATGAAATAAACCCATTCCTCCCCTAAGTTGCCTTTGGTCAGTGTTTTTCTAACCACAGTACAGATGCAAAGTAAGACAGTGATTGAAATGTATGTATTGATAAATATTACTGCTACATTGCAAAAAGTATGCTATAGATGACTACAGTTGAGATTTGAAATAGGAGAAGATAAAAAGTAGAAAAATGGCAGTTTTTAATTCATTACCTTGTCTTTCATGTGAAACAAATCAATAGATGCTATTAGAATAGGATAAAAGAAGAAATAAACATATCATTTAAAGTTCAATTTATTTGTGAAAAACTAAAAATAAATCAATATAATATCTCTAATTTGTGGGAAGAAAATAGGAGGTAGTTTAACAAAATGAAGTATTGAACTTATTTTAATAAATTGAACAGTTATAGTTTAGCAACGGCAAGTTAAATATGTAAGTATGGCACATCATTTAGTGTTTTAATAGTTAACTCAGTGCGACTGATATAAACTTTTGGTAGTAATTGTAATAGCAAGAATAGAAATGAGGCCATGAGGAAAAATAGATCTTACTCTATATTTTCTAGATTGCTGCATAGTTTTGACAATATGTGTCTATTACTTTCATAATTGTAATAAATAATAAGATCTGAACACAAGACAATACATTGCAATAGTCCAAAGGATGAACAAGTACAAGACATTAAAAAAAAAAAAAGCAAAAAAAAAAAAAGCAAAAGTCAAATAAGTATGTAGTACAATCTTATGTGTAACTACTATACATCAAATTTATAGTGAATAATTTCAAATGTATATACTACAGACAGATGTCTTATAGCATCACTAATATCTACAGCCATTTCTTGGAGAATAGGTAGTTTGAGTCCTTGTGATGGTTGTGCATATTGAGGAAAGTAAATATAAGTGCTAAGTTTTTTTTTTATCCATACAAATCGCAGTTTTATTTAGCCACAAACAGGAAGAAAACAACCTTCAGGAGAATGGATGGATCTAAGATACTAAGCAAAATAAGTTAGATGCACAAAAACAAATACTATGTTTTCTGCCATATGTGGAACCTAAATATACATACATGTACATATATGCCTGTAACATGAAAGTAGAGGGCACTATCTGGAAAGGTGTCTAATGGGAGGGGGAAGGGGAAAGAGAAGAAGGTAATATGGGTGAAAGTAATCAAGGTACATGATATATTTGAATGAAAATGTCATTATGAAACTTTATACAATGAATATATGCTTATTATTTTTTTTTAATAATAAACAATAAGTAATGAATACAAGCATCCTTCGTGTAAAACCAATTTGAAAGCAGCTATGCCCAAACTTATACAGGACCCCATTATCCAGCTGGAGGGGCCTATATGTACAATCATGTTGATCAAATAAGAATTCAGTCTATATTTCTGTAACTACATAATTCACCCCAATCACAGCCCTTACATTCTACCATGCCTCCTCTTCAGCAGATTGTTCCCTAGGTTTTAGAAAAGGGACACAAGTGGGCAAGAAGCAAAACAGTCTACTTTCTCTGGAGATGTCATTTTGGACTCTGATCAGTTCAGGCTGTATCCTTTCATGGGTTGGCAGTTTATCCAGGAATAACCTTTTACTCCTACTGATGAAGCACAAGCAATTAGATATACAGACATTTAAACAGTACTAATTATTATTGTAGGTTACATTGGTATAGACTCAGATGTTTGGATGGTATGCTAATCCATGAACTATAGATTTTCTGTAAAAGATGACAAGGTCTTACTGTGGCTTATAACATCTCCTAACCACTAGAGGATGTAGGCTTGTGGCATCAGCTGTGAATTATTCTTCCAAGGAGACAGCTAATAGCCAATTAGAT
This sequence comes from Rhizomys pruinosus, assembly GCA_009823505.1. NCBI lineage: Eukaryota > Metazoa > Chordata > Mammalia > Rodentia > Spalacidae > Rhizomys > Rhizomys pruinosus. The sequence goes on from VZQC01015190.1 coordinate 215,142, forward strand.
TTGGGATATACAGGCATATGGCTGCCACTGCTGCACAGTATTTCCAGGCAGGTGAGGTGTAGCTGATGCTGATGGAGGAGTCTTGCTTGACTCAAGGAGACCAATATTTGCTTTATTGATTTAGTGGCCTTTGGTATTCCAGAGACCAACTGTACACTTGCAAGTGTGGTCTCAATACATCTTTCCCATACTTACACCAGGTCTTCGACATCAGGGCCTTAACGCCTCTCTTCTTGCAGGTATCACAGTTTGCTGGCAAAAAGCCTTTACCTTTTTGGGGGCTTGAATCCCCTAGCCAACATCTCCTTGGCAGAATAATCCATTTCTGATATCAGAGCTCTCCTGTATTTATATATTTTGCTTAATTACCCAGATTATAAAGTCTTTAGTATTATATTTGGCTCTGAATAGAGATTTATCCTTTCACAGTTCCTATGTCTATCAGTCAATTAAAGAAGGCACCTATATCGCTTTTATAAGAGATTACCTCTATAACAGTCGGCTCTAATTGACAGTTAGGGAATGACTTCATTACCATCATGTTTTTCTTTATTCTATGAAAAGGAGGTAAGAAAGTCTCTCATATTAAAACTTTGCAGCACCTGGAAGGTAAAGTTCATTAGGACATATTATAAATAGCTGTTACAAATAGGATCCAGAGAAATGTTTGATACCTATAGCAGTATGAGGCTTTTTTTCCTTTTAATGTTTAGCTGGGACAACTTTTCTGCTGGTATTTCTTGGTACATCCTGCACAATGCAAAGCTGTATCTTTTCTTTACCCAAGTGTTGGATATGGCAATGATAGAATAGCACCCTGTAGAAGAAAACTTGCATTTGACTTGGAGATCAGAGGGATGTTACCCTGGGAGAAGAAAAAAACTACTGAGAGAAGAACAGGGATTGTTTGCTTATCTGTTTGTTCTATTGTTTTTTTTTTCACAGTGTAGAATGGACAACAATGTTTAATTTTGAACAAATTAAATATAAGTTGTATGGGCTCAGTCTTTTGCAAGTCTTATGTAGACAACCACATCTGCATTGAGTCAATGCGTGTAACAGCAATGACATATTCAGAAGATATCATGCTTGGTAGGAAGATTCTTCTTCAGTGGTGTAGCCAGAGATAAGTTGTCCTTTTGTTCCATTAAATAATCTCCCTTCTGCCCTCTGACAAATAACTACATCGGTGAGCCACACATAATAAAGAAGACAGGAGGCACGGGGGACTTGTTGAGCAGTGTGCCATTGTGAGAGGGAAGGCCATGAGGGAGGTTAATGAGGGTAAATGAAAGGACTGAAAATCAACATACAAATGTATTAAAGTGTCAAACAATAGGAAAAACATTAAATAGATAAATGTCTGTTTGTGTATAATTTATGTTGGTGGATTTACTTAGGAAGTACTTGGATACACAGCCTTCCAGCCAGAAATGAAATTCAATTCATTGATACTGAGTAGACATGTCTATACTAGTAGTTTCTGAGAATAGGTTAAAATAAGAGTACAGATTTCCCATTTCCCAACTTCAAGGGACCAAAAAGAAAAGAGTCATGCCATCTCTGAGGCTCTGAATCATCTGAGATACAAAGGATGCTTGGTACAGAAAGGTCCTGTGGTTTAGATGTCAGAAGGGGAGTTATTTCCATCTGTCCTTTCATATATCAGTGGGTGTTCAGTCAGAGAAGCAGAGTTCTTTACAGGAATTTGCCTCAATTACCTTGTAAAAACTGGTTGAATTGTTTATGTAAGACTACTCCTTCTGTGTCTGATAAGAAGATGCATAAAAAGTAAGTATTCACAGGAAAGCTAGAACACGGGAACAGCCTGGACTGTAACTGCAGAGTGGAACAGCCTTCCACCCTCACAGCATGGCTGTGCTGCAGAAGCTGGTCTCCTCTTTCACAGAGTTAAGCACATCTTTCCCTGGGAGTCAAAGAAGCTAGAGGATGAAGTCAACATGAGGCACTTTTGGGCGTGACTACTATCTGAACCTTAAGTCTGAGAACTGTATATAAGAAGTCAGCCTGAGCTGTAAACCTAAGTGCCCTGACCATGCTTAGACAAAAAGAGCTTCACTTTTGCTCTTACAATTTCCTGTGAAAATGCTTGCTTTCTGTTGCCCCGTTCTCCAGAAATATGTAGAGAATTTTGAGAGTTTCTGGTTCATTCTACCAACCTACTATTTTAAAATCATTTTAACTACATTTTTATTTTTGCGTGGGTATAAGTGTGTGTGTAGGCGACCAGAGGACATCCTGCAGGAATCTGCTCTCTCCATCATCCATGTAGGTCCTGAGGACTGAATTCATGTCATCAGGCTTGGGCCCCATGCCCCCACCCACTGAACCATCTCACCAGCCCAAATTCCATGTCTTTAAAAGCTGCCAAACCAGCTATAGTTTTAAAAAAAGATGTAAGCGTAGTTGTGAATGAATGCCTCATTGCCTTTTGTTGAATAGCCCATAACATTTCCAGAATTACCTGTCACCTGTACTTTTGATGAATAGAAAAATCAAGTAGAAGGCACACTTCCATTTGATGGACCCCCGTTTCAAACTCAAATGCTTCAATGCACCTGATCTTAATAAAGCAATGGATGGGGCCATGGCATACCACATGGTCTTGAGGAAAAGCTGAATCCTGAGTGAAAAATAGCTCTTTAAGTAAAGTCACATCACAATACAAAGTTCTGGCAGTGCACAAGACAGTGTGCAACGATGGAAACAGCAGCAGAGACGTGCCACATCACTCTGTGAATTTTGGCTCCACTACCTCGACCTTGTTAGATTACTTAAGCATTTTTCTGAGCATTTGATCCCATGTATCTTAAATTTGATTAGCACTATTATAGCTCTCAGAGTGGTTGAGAGAATACAAGCATCCATCGAAATGGTTATTACTTAACAATAACTCAACAGCTATTAGACACTTCAGCCAACTCTTGCAATCCAGCAAGAGACCTATGACCTACTGCCTTACTATGAGTTTAAGTGAAAAAGTCAGCAAATAGCACATAAAAATAGATTTGTCAGTCAATCACTGAATAGGCATGTCAGGACATACTAAGAATATGAGACTTCTTCTAAGATACTGCCTACATGTACACAGGCACACACACACATGCACATGCATGTTTTATTTTGGGTTTTGCATCCATGACCTTTTTTTTTTAAATCTGGAGTCTCCCTAATACAACACAAATTTTTATTTTTCTTCAAGTGCTCACAGTAGCCTGGGAAGTTTGTGAGCAGGCAAATGAAGGCAAGAATTAGCAGTGTGCAAAGGGAGTAAGGATATAACAGACAATAAGTTATGGACCGAGAGTAAAAACATAGCATTAGTCAATATGTATTATTAGGAGTCTGTAATCTACAGGCACTCTATGATCTGCCACTGTTAAAATTACAGCCTGAAGTCACCTAGACTAGACACACTGAAGGAAAAAGGAAAAATAAAACAAATACTGAGAGCAGCAAGATGCCAAGAAAGCAACTGGAATTTCTTATTCAGGTAAAAGTACTACTTCTAGCATCATACAGTTATACCAGCTCTATGGATTCTTAAATTTTGCAAGTTTATTGTAGTACTTGATGGCCATTTGCTGTGTGCTGCCCAGTATCACTCTATCACAGACTTGTTTTTCTCTACTGGTCATGTTTGTGCTTATTTTGTTTCTTTCCATTTCTTCCCAGAAATGCAATATAAATATATATAATATATAAATATACTATTATATATTATAATGATGCTCAAAACTTTGACCTCCTTTATATAAGTTTCTAAATAAAAATTATGTATTCTTTTATTTTATGATAGCTTCCAATATCCCCTTAGGAAACTTCCCCTGTACCACCTCATTCCAGCACCCAGAGTTATAGAGAGGACTACCTACAGTGGACTTCTCTATTATTATTAGCTTAGCTGTTGCAGTATGATTTATGTCTATTTTTATTTATCAAATTTATGATTAAATAACATCCACCTTTAATTAATAGTAGTTCAAGGATTTCATACAGGTGTAGTTCTATTCTTAGACCCACATTTATTTTAAATAATCATAATTTAAACCCAATGTAGTTGCTCCTCAGAGTAATGTATATTGATAAAGTATTAACAGAGAATCTTAAACACCAGACTCAGTCCTTAGAGTTAAAAGAGTTACATTTTAATATATATTTAGCAAATTCTTTGCCACAGATGAAATTTCCTTTTAAAATGTGGCTGTGTGATTCTTGCTTTTCAGGTCTGAACATGGGTGACACTAATGAGAGTTACTGCTCTCCACATTTTCACCCATAGCTAAAAACCAACCAGTATATTTTTCTAACCACATAACTGATGCATGAAGCCCAGAACTACAAGTATTTTTCCAAATAGGTTCTGTACCCATAATGGTACATCAATCATATTTCATTGAAAGAGGGAGGGAGGAAAAAAGGAAGAGAGAGAGAGAGAGAGAGAGAGAGAGAGAGAGAGAGAGAGAGGCAGACTGAACACCCTTTGTTTGGTGTCTTATAAGCCCAAGAATCACTGTCTGTACCAGATTGACTCACTGCTGTGAGACTGGCTGAGTTCCAGGCACTTGGTTGTGGGACTCCTGTCTTGCTCTGGAGTTTTGAAGATGATCCCAGGTAAAGCTGATAGAACAGCTGTGCAAGCATGGAGTGTTATCTGTAGCAATTCCAAGTCTGGCATGTGTTTTGACAACAACAAGTTCTGCAAGTTACTTTGAGAAAGACAGTTCTTGAAAGTCAATGACATTTGAAAATAAATGAAAAACATGTTATACGCATTTATTAAAGATCTGCAATGACTGCCTTTCAATAATATAAAACATAACTTAGAAGATACTAGTTGAAAAGAGAGAACAGAATTTCAGTCAGGCTTGACTATGAGATAAAGTTGTTGAACTACACAACTCATTGAATTTCCTCACATTGGAGTTGCCTACAAATGATTTTAGGTTTCCCTTCTCAAAAGTAGGTCAGCTGCTAGTATGCTTTGCTCCATTTTAATTCCAGTCATGAGGCTGATGTGAGAAAAATAAAATTGGCATCTTTTCCTGATGGATTACTCATTTGCACACTATTTTCCCACTTATATTACAAAGTAAAGGGGGTGGAGAGATGGCTCAGCGGTTAAGAGCACCTATTTCTCTTGCAGAGGACCCACATTCTATTCCCGCCACCCATATGGTGGCTAAAAACTGTCTTTAACTCCAGTTCCAGGGGAATCCAACGTCCTTTTCTGACCTGCGCGACATTGCATGACACAGGTGCACCAACCTACATGCAGACAGTACACTCATACATATAAAAAATAAAAAAAAAATAAAAAAAGTAAAAAAGTAAAAAATATGTATATTGTGAACAAAGTTTCTATATTCTAGGCTTTTCAGCCAGTAAGTTCATGATACCATGTATCATCACCCCTCATGAAAATGGCACTTAATACTCCCAAATCTGTGTGAACCATTATCATAGTAAAGCATTATCAATAACGATGTTTATTAATAAATAAGATTAATAGAGTACTTGTACTTGGGAACTGTAAATGCTATTGAAATAAGTATGGCTTCTGCTTGATATCAAATAATTTGCATAGATATTTCATGTAGTTTGCCATAGGTTTTCAATGCCTCACAAGAATCATTTTTACAATGAATGGCAGCACCATCTACATAGAATGTGGGCTTTGGAGCTGAAAAGGAATACAGGCAGGAGTGCCTTACTTATCTGCAGACTGTGTAAACATTGAATGTCTGTGATTGAGAACGGAAGGACAAGTAAGCAGATGTCAATATTCTTTCCCTTTAATGTAAATTGCACTTTGTTGTGAAATCCTTAAGAAGGAGTTCAGCTTCCAGCATACTACTTTTCAAGACGCTTTCTCAGCATTTCTAATTTAGGGAAAAAAAATCAACACAAGTTAATTTGCAGTATGTCTGAGTCCTCTAGTATATTATAGACAGTTCCTCAAAGAGAAACTTTAGGCACACAAAATGGCAACCTCAGAATTTCTTCTTAGAAAGATTCACATTTGTAAGGTAAGAACCCACATACAGTGGGATCACATGAGAATACTATGAAATTTTACTTCAAGCTCAATTAAGTTAAATTCATTTAAAAAAAGATACCTAAAAACAAGGTATGTTGCAGTTATGGTCTTATATTGATTTATTTTTCAACAGCGATTATGTTTGGTCAAAAAAGTGTAACATTTGTCTCAGAATAGTCAACATTTTATAGAATCATTGAAGATTTATAATATTTTCAAAGAAAAGGCTTTATGTGTGTTTATGTGCATATGTACCTGTGTGTGGTGTGTATATGTGTAGGTATGTATATGTGCTGCATTTGTGTATGTATAAGTGTCTGGTGTGTGTGTGTCTGTGTGTGTATGTGTGTGTGTAAGAGTGTGTGGTGTGTGTATGTACATGTGTATGTGTGTTTGTTCATTTTTGTGCAAGTGTATGTGTACATGTTGTGTGTGTGTGTGTGTGTGTGTGTGTGTGTGTGTGTTAACCTGGGTCTTCTAGAATCACTGTAACTAAGATATCATATTCAGAGTTTGTCCCTAATGCTTCTCACAACCCATCCCCTATTTTATAGTGACAGCTATGAAATACTTAGGAAACATAGAAAATTACTTTATTTTCACCAAGACCTGTCTAATTTTACATAAAGGTCATTGGGTCTCTTTTACTGCCTTATCAAGAGGCTAGGAACATCTGAACTATGTTTTTATTGTAGTTTATTGTATTTATAAAGAATCAACATCTTTTTCTTTTTTTGGTCTTTTTGAGACAGGGTCTCCCTGCAGCCTCAGCAGAGCTGGAAATCACTTTGTAGACCAGGTTGGCCTTGAACTCACAGATTTCTGCCTGCATCTGCCTTCTGAGTGCTGGGATTAAAGGTATGTGCCACCACAGCTGGCAAAAATCAACAACTTAATGTTTCTCTTTTGGTTTTGTTCTATTAATGATATTTAAACTCTATTGGAGTGTTGAATAGCACTAAATGAAAGCATTGTGCATGGGCTAAAAATGCAATTATGTACAAAGAAATATGTTGATCTTCTCTATGTTAACTCAGTCCTCCATTCCTCTAGGATCTCCTATATAACCAGGAATACAGAGTGTGAAAAACATTCTTGATGATGAATTTTTCCATAAGCACAGTCACTGTATATACATGTACACAAGGTCACAAACAGGAATGTATGTTTGGTAAGCAAATCAACCAATCCAGAGCCATATGCTCTCTATCTGACCCACATATGCCAACATGTAATATTCCTTTCATTACATTTCCACAGGGTCATTTTACTAAGCAACTGGAAACTACTCTACAATCCAAAGCTCACAAGCATTATTCAAACTACCATCTTCAAACTGTTGTGCTTTCCCAAGCAGAACCTCCTGACAGAGGTAATGGAAACCTTCCTACACTGCCTTCTACACCCGTCACTTTAACGTCTTTAATCTGTGACCCACTGTTCCTCACAGACCAGAAGGAGCGGATTTCCATGCTTCTTGCCTTTAGCATAGGAGCATAATAAACTCCTTCCCTACTGGGAATTTTTTTCTAACTGATAATTTCTCTTTGAAAGACCAGTGATTGTGATAAAATCATTGTGGATCATTTCCGTTACCATAAATTAAGATCACGCAAGAACTGTTGTTTGTCTGTTTGTTTTTGGAGAGATATTTCTTAAAAATTTACTCCTAGCAAGTTAATGAGTAACATCAAGTATTATGAAAGAAAGAAACAAGCAAGAATTATTCAGTTTGCCTTCTAAAGAGACAATTGATGCTAACATCCACAAATGAGGAACATCATACACCATTTGTTTTTCTGGGACTGTCTTACTTCACTTAGCATAATGGCTTCTAGTTCCATCCATTTACCTGCAAAGTTAATGATGTCATCTTTCTTTAGCACTGCATAGAATTTCATTGTGCAGTGTACCATATTTTCTTTATCCACTTGTTGCTTGAGGGACACTTGGATTGCTTCCGGCTCTTCACTATTGTGAAGAGAGCTGCAGCAAAGACAGATGTGCATGTATCTCTGTGATAGGATGAGTCTTCTGGGTATATACCCAGGGTTGGTATGACTGGCTCAGGTGGTAGGGCTCATTTTCAGTTTCTTATGTGTTCTCCAAATTGCTTTCCATAGGGGTTGCATGAGTTTGCATTCCCACAATCCTACAATCAAAATTTAAAAACCTTAAACATATTTTAGAATTAAACTAGAGTTTATTTTCACAGGTCATAATTTTGGTATATCTGTGGCATCCATATAGGCATATTTAGGTATGATATAAATCGGAGGAAACAACAAAATTATAAAAGACTGGGTCAAAGAACTGACTGAAACAGCAAACTTATGCCAAAAATATTAAACTTCAGCATCAAAAATTTTAAAAGAAGACTCAGAAAAAAGATGAAAAACATGCATGGCAGAATGTGTGAGCTCTTTCAGGGAGGGGGCAAGGAAAGGGAATTGGATCTCAACTTGATTAATAAATGTATGAAATACACAAAACTTCAATAGAATAAAAGTACTCCAGCATAGAATGTACATGATAACCTCCAATTACCAAAGTATCATACCTTGAATTAGACATATATTTTTAATTATTTTTCTTGAGCATTGAATTAGCCCAATGGATTATACATTGAGAATAAGCTTGGACTTACTGAACATTGTACATATTTAGGTTGATAATGGTTGATTTACCTAGTTTACATTATTTTTATTCATAAAATATATGGCATTAATTTTACTGTTATGTTCATTTGGATTCTTCTAATATGTTTTAAAAATGTAACAGCCAGGTGTTAGAGAGATGGCTCAGCAGTAAAGGACATTTAATACTCTGGTTGATGCCCCAAGTTCAGTTCCCAGAACCCAGCTCAGTTGACCAACAATCATCTGTAATTTCGGTTCCAGTGGATCCCTCACCCTTTTCTAGCCACCATGGGCATTGCACACACACACACACACACACACACACACACACAAATAAAATATGAAAGAAAAAATCTTTTGAAAAAATGTAGCGCCATTCTTGCCTAGCACTCATGTGGCAGTGTCTGATCTTGAATACTACATATGAATGAAAGAATAATAAATAGATAATAGATAGTTTAGGGTGATTTTCTTTCTGAATCTGCCCTGATCCTTGTCCTATGGCATAAATGGCTGTGCATCTCAAATTCATGAAAAGATATAGAACATATTTTTGCACACATACATATAGAGAGACATTTTTATACCAACTAAATCAAAACAAATATTCCACCTAATTTCTAGCAAATTTTATATTTGCCATTTAATCTCTGACATTCTTGACGTGACTACTGTTTCATAATGTGCATGTAGCATGAGTATTGTGTGGTATATATTTAGTTTATCACTGAGTTCTGTTATCCACTCACTTTGCCCTATACTCTGGGGTGCTGACTTCTATGGCTTCTGTTGCCTTCTGGTTTCTAGGAAGATGGTACAAAGGAAACCCAAGTAGGCAAATTGGAGAGTAGTTGAGTCTAGGGGTTCATTGCTGGCTACCTCCAGCTCACTTTATGTACATTTCCTGGCCCTGGCAGTGTCCCTCAACTGATGGCTAGTTCTCTCAAGGAGGTCTTCTCTGGTCTACTTCATCATACTGTATGTGGAATCCCAGAGGGTCTGTTGAAGAGGATAACAATTCCACTGTTATTATTCTGTTTTACTATTACACTCTTTAAATGCTCCTTTTGTAAATAAACCCTCTCAAAATTATCACTAATTCTCTCTTCTCTTGGGACTCTGACTGATAAATTATCTGATGATCCTCTGCTGATAAGCATTCCATTTATTTTCAGTATTTTTGCTAAAAGAAACATTATTTCACATATATTTTTGAACACAGGCGCTTTGATTTATGTAAGATACAAGCACAAATTGGCAATACTCCTTTAAATTGAAGTGTACTTTTAATATTTACAGATATTTTTGTGAAACTCTGTAAAAGATTTAAAGCTATTCACACTTAACAATAGCCATATAATTATGTATGTAGTTTTTGATTGACTTTCTAACAACAATTTTATGATTTGCTGCATGCCAGATACTCTATAAAGGACATAAAAATACTATTCTATATAATCCATTATATGAAGCTTCTTATTTCCATATATTCTTACCATTACTGTATGCTATTGAGCTTTTATAATGTCACCAGTATTGAGTGTGAAAAACAATGTCTTTCCATTCAACTTTGCATTATCTTCTTATGTGTGAGATCAAGTATCTGTCTATCATGTATCATATCTAATCATATTTCTCTTCAACAAACTGTCTCTTCATATTCTTTCCCTCTAATGGGCATTTCAAAGATTAGATAAATTAGATTGGGGGGAATTTGGTGAGCAGTTGGAATCCACAAAATTTAATAAACTTTAAAATATAACCCAATTTTCAAATTCGATAATTATGTATAATGTGAGATCACAGGCTTGCATAACTCAAGAAGACAATATGCTGCTTTAGCCACAGCTAGCTCTTCTGAACTGGAGTATGATCAGAAGGATACTGAATATTTCTGAGACAGATCCCAGGCATTTGTGGGTTGAGGAACTGTGTAAAATTGTGTGCTTTTCTTAGATATTATAAAGTAACTAACTATGGTGGATATGTGTCTAAAATGTACTGATGTATCTTGAAAAGAAACAGGTGTGATATTGCATGCATTTCAAAAGCCTCAAAGAAAGAACTGTGTAATTTTGTTCAGACCTGTGGAATTTTTAACCGCAAAGAAATTATACATGTTAGCTGAGCGTGGTGGCGCACGCCTTTAATTCTAGCACTTGGGAGGCAGAGGCAGGCGGATCTTTGTGAGTCCAAGGCCAGCCTGGTCTACAGAGTGAGTTCCAGGACAGCTGGGACTACAGGGAGACCCTGTCTCGAAAAGATCAAAAAAAAAAAGAAAAGAAAAGAAAAGAAAAGAAAAGAAAAGAAAAGAAAAGAAAAGAAAAGAAATTATACATGCTTAACAACCTAGACCTGTTCAGCAGTTTTAAGTTTTAAACAATGTATATTCATGAAACATCATGTGACCCTATTAATATGTACAACTTTATATCTGTATATGTCAGCCAAAATAAAAAAAAAAGAAATAGGCTAATTTAAACAAAAGCCCTTAATTTTACAAACCCCAAAACAACAACAAAACCCTGGGTAAGTCTCACTGAACAAGGAGTGTCTGAGTGTTAAAAAACTGCAAACATCCATATGAATGCCTAGGAGTGCTGTAGCAAGAAATCAGGTCTAGAAACACTGGCCATATTTTTTGTTTTCTTTTATGCTGTTTGTGCTCTCTGGACTCCAAGAAATCGTACCCAGAGGCATTTTGGAGATCAAGAAGAAATGAAGCAGAGGCATGAAAAATAAATTCTTCTGGCAATCTTTAATTTCTACAAACTTGGAAATTATTTTGTCCTCACTCAGGGCTCAGCGACAGAGGTAACAGTCAAAACAAGAGTATAATATTTTTAGCTAAAAGGTGCCAGATAAGAAATATCTCCTTTCAAGGGGAAAACTCAAGTCTGTGTATTTGCTCACCAAGCTACACCACTTTGCTACACCACACAGCGTTCTTGTTGGTGACCTTTGCAAAAGCTCCAGTTCTGCTAAGAATAGTTATGTTACGCCATTGTGAGTAATAGTAATGGAGACCATATTAGGAGCAGCATCAAGAGAAAGGTTCCAAAGAACTTCTAAATACCAAAAGATTCTTATTAATATTAATATTATTAGGGACTCAAGAATATCCTGTTAGTTTTAGAATTTTAAAGTATAAAACAGTCAGCTTTTTGTTGTGAATGTAGCCTAGTACCTAGTACTATAGCTCATAGCTCTTTATTTATTTAAAAATATATGGTATGGCACTTGGGAGACAGAAGCAGGCTTTTGTCAAAAAGTCCCTCATGCTCTTATTGGTAATCCTCATAAATATTACAGGATTTGCAATCATTTTTCTGACTATTTCTGTAAGGGGATTTTCAGACATATATAATTGAGGAGGCAAGACCTGCCCTAATGTTTATAGTGCCACTCAATAGAATGGGTTCCTCATTGAATAAACACAGTCAAAAGGTAGAAAAACAGCTGGGCTCTAGCATTTCTCTTTCTCTTCTCACTGGTGGTGGTGCAATGTGATCAGCTTCCTCATGCCGCTGCCATCATCATTTCCATGCCATGACAGACTATGGCCTCAAACCCTGAGCCTAAATAAACTCTTCCTCCCTTATAGGCAAACACGCTAATAAATAGAATAATGCCAATATTAACTACAGAAGTTCAAAATTTAAATTAAGTAATACTGGTAAGCATATTCTACACAGAGCATAAAGTATATTTTGCATATTACACTTACCTCAAATCTGTATCAGTTCTCTTTCTAACTAAGAGGGTTAAGCACATTCCTTCTGAATGTACCCAATATATCTGGCTAGAAACACAGGGCTCTGGAGACCTTGCACCTAAGTATAAGCCTGTGGATTTTAAAACAAAAGCAGAATTTGTTGACACAAACCAGAGCAAGTTTCTCATCTTATAGTTTGCAGACAAGACTGAAAGGAAAGTGCATTTTCACAACCCCTCAAAAATTACATGAGAAGAGTATTAACAAAGGTCTTCTGGTTCTCAACTGAAAGCTGCAAATGGAAGCCTAGCCCAGAGCAATGTGGAAATACTTTTGTTTTTATTGATAATATTTTTCATTTTTTTCATGTTCCATCCAAGGATACAATGCACCACTGTTCATATCTATCGTATCTTCCATCACTTTTCTTTCAGATCATGATATGACTTGAGGGAGGAGCTCTAGCTTTAGGAAACTGGTGTTTTCCTAGGCTACTTAAATGCAATTGCTTTCATCACAGCTTGGATGAAAATCTGGATTCCCCAGAGTGTAGGTATCTGCACTCTTTCTTCAAGCCGGCCTCTTCTTCAGAGATCAAGTCACAGTCACAACTTCTGAGATCCCATTCTGTCTCAGGATTCAGGGCACGATGAGGTAGAGCTAATCCTTTATTCCATTGAGACCCTCAGTCATGATGGAAATTGGATGCACTCACCTTAGATTCTTCATTATCCTCTGTCGAATCTGCCATATAGAGTCCAATGGACAGGAGGTATAACCTTAGAGTTGTAGGCACTGTCAGTCACTTGTTTGTGAACCTCCTTCCACTGCTCCTTATCTGAATTGGTGTTCAACTCAGGGTTTAGATTCTTCAGCGAGATGCCATAGCATCCATGGCTCCACACAGTCAGACTCAATTCCCGATGATTTGGAAGGAACCATCCAAGACAGCTTAATGTGTGAAAGCCCAACCTTTCACCCATCAGGTAACAGAACCATTAACAGGTTAATCCAAATTGCAAACACTTTCAATATCTTGGTTTTGAGAAAGCGACTTGTCTTCTAAGCCATGTAGGTCAAGATATCCACTGGATTTGACAAGCAACTTGCAATTTGGACTGCACTTCACAATATTAGGGATCAGGGATGATGAATTTGAAGATGTTTACATTATGCTGGACAGATTAAGATGGCCCTCCCCCTCATGTGGACCTGCCCCAGCAGTGATAATGACCAGCTCAGAGTTTGTGATCACACTGTAGTCTTTGTCACAGACAAGGTTTTGGAGCTTTAAAAGAAAAGGCTGTTACACTGGAGATACATTATCTTTCCCTTAGCTTGTCTTCCCTGCCATCAGCAACAACTGTCAACTCCTTCACTGAGATACTGATGGCAAAGGCCATGCCATCAGCACCAAACCCAACAACTGCAATCTTGTTTTGGGGGCCTGTTCTTTCTTAAGATTCTCAATCTTTGAGACTTATCATGTTGGATTGGAACCAGATGTGACTGGAAATTGGCTCAGGAGATGCACAGCAAACTAGGCAGTGACAGCTACTCTACTCATATTTTAAATCTCATTTGAAAAACAAAGTCAATTTTATCTTCATAAATGTACAACTATGATAAAATCTTTTATCAAAAGCTTTAGTTACTTTTCTTTTATTCAGACAGCTTAAATAATATATATAATTTTAACTAATGCTGAGTTAAAATACCAGTAAAGTTGTGTCGGTCATTATTAAATTTTGCAGATATCATGTGGTATATCTCCTATAACTGGAAACATCTCTAGTTTTCTATAGCTCAAAACTTATACAATATTGATTTAAACATATGTAACAAACTTCTTTAATTTTTTATCAATGCCTCAATGTATTGATATTAATGCTATTAGTCTTTGACCACAAAATTTACAAAATTTCATCATTTTAAATGCATGTTCAGAAAAACAGATGATGAGATGTTGGGTTCATTTTGAGAGAAGAGTCAGTGCAGAGAGGGGAAAATTTCAGGACTCCTATGAAAAGGAAGCATGCATGTGTTGTGATTAGGATGACCAGTGTTAGAATGTCCCCAGAATGGCAGTTTTATACCCAGGCATACAAGGAAGTGAGTTTACAAGGAGGTGGGGGCGAGGAGTTGAGGGATTAGTGTGTAGGTGGATCTGCGGTTGGTATCAGTAGAAGCATCTCAAGATAAACTGAGGCTCATGATCAGTATCAGAAGGAGCCTAATTGCAGGATATTATAGCAACTGTCTCAGAACTTCTGCCTCAGTTGGCTTCTTGGAAAATCCCTGACTTACTTAGATGGGCTTACAACCTTACAAGATGGATGTTCAAAAGCATTATCTTGAAACATGCTTTTGATTTAGAAATGCTCCCTTTTCATAATTACACAAATTTATGAAGTTCAGATAAAATTTTGCTATAAGAGAATCTGAACTTTCTCTAAATTGATTTCATTCCTTGTTTCTTCCAGAGAGCAGGATTTGAATTGCATGTGAGTTATCTGGACTTCTCTGTGGAATTCAGACAAGTCAACCAATACTTAAGGTGACAATTTCTGTTTGTAATATCATTAATTTTTCTGGTGTGGCAATTTGGTTGGTTAGGCTCCCCAGTTATTCCATTTAAGCAATATTAATTAGATTGGTGTCATGATATCACTTATTTGGGTTTAAACCCAAGAATTTGTTGATTTATGCCAGGCATGGTGGCACACACCTTTCTTTACTCCTAGCACTTGGGAGGCAAAGGCAGGCAGATTTCTGTGAGTTCAAGGCCAGCCTGGTCTATACAGTGAGTTCCAGGACAGCTGGGGCTACAGGGAGACCCTGTCTCAAAAAGACCAAAAAAAAAAAAAAAAAAAAAAGAATTGGTTGATTTAAAGCAGTAGAGATTATATGAAATATTCCAGGTAAACCTGACTTGCACAGAAAGGGATTCAAAGCAAAGCTGATACTTCACTAATGTAGAATCTTCCTTTGAGGAAAAGCTTCCTCCTGACAGTAAGAATCCAACTTTTCCTCAGAATGCCTTGGCCTACACTCTTCAGACTCTTACATAGTATAAGCTCTTGTAAATCTGCTCTTTAATAATTTTTTGTAATTTATGCTTCTTAGTCATTCTGTTTCTTTGATTTAATATTTACTGGTACAATTATCTGGATTATAATTAAGAGTAAAATATTAGCCAATGAAATAGAGTTCCAGCTTTATAAATTGTGGTCCTACTCTTACTGAAAATAAAATCTTAGAAATTGATTAGTTAGAGATTGTAAGTCATTTTTACAACATATCCTTTTAGATCTATTAATGTTTATTATACAAACAACTTCTATAAGATGGACATAATCTGGACTAATGACTTTTAATTAACCTTGACAAACTTACTAAACCATATTTTCTTGTGACCTGGGTACCTGATCTTGTTTCTTAAGAATCTCATTTTGTTACTGGAACCAAAAGATAATGGATGAATATGGGTAAGGTTGAAAATTAACATATGAAATTGCTGAAAGGCAGGGCATGCAACTTTATTGAAAACAAGGAAGATGGAGAAAGATTGATCTTTTGAATATGAGATGTTGTAAGCCTAGGGAGAGAAGTCCAAGATCACCTGGTAAGATAATGGTGAATCCAAGCTCGTATTTTCCTCATTGAAGCTGGAGAAATGGATTTGAATACAATTATGGATGAGTTATGATTCAGGAACACAGTTATAGACACAGTTCTAGAACACAGTTCAAGGATACAGTTGCAAGAGACATCTGGGGAAATGAGGGTACTCCAAGTTCAGGTCCACAGTTAAAAATTAAAGTTAAGAATCAGACTACTTATCTAGGTAATTTTAATGTGGCTTTACAATTACTTTATTATTTCTACAGTGTATTTTTTCAATAATATTTTAGCCTGTGGAGTTCTACTTGATTCATATTTTATGCTTTAGATGACTATATAAATTTTTTATTTAAAAAGCACAACTCTCATCTCAAAGGGAATAAGAGATAGTTTACTCTGGAGAGAATTATCAATGATCAGGGCCTAGGAACCCAGATTCAGGTTACCCAAATTCCATGTTCCAGTCTAATAACAGTTTCATTACATTTTTACTGTATCAGAAAAAAGAAAATCACAAATCAAAACATGTTTTAAATACAGTCTTGGAAGCACTAAGCAGAAACAGAAAAGCAAACTCTCAGCTGTAGCCCGGAGATGGTATCTCATGGCCTTTAGCATTTTGGTTGGTGGAAACTGGTGGTCTGCTATTTTAATAGGTTCCAAAATATTTGTAGCCATTAATTAGGATGTTAAGGCAGAAGCAAAGGTGGACAAGGAGTGGCTCTTAGTTAAATATGACCCAAGATATATGGTAATTAGGTTCTGGACCTGCAACAGTCTAAACTCTCCACAATCACTGAAGTTCTAATCAGTTGATTAGCCTTTGTAGAATGATCAGTTTAAGGATGTGGATTTTCTGGGAACTTTGCTTCACAAAAGTATATATTATAAAGTGCTTGTCTAAGTTAATATTAAAGAGAAGACTGAGTTTAGAAAATATTTTATTTATTATTTTTACTTTATGTGTATGAGTATATTACCTGCATGTGTAAGTACACCTGTGTTGTGAAATGTCTGCACAGGTCAGGAGAGGGTACCTGAGTTCCTGGAACTGGAGTTAGGAGCTGTTGTTAACTGAACCCTGGTAACCCTGTTACCCATAGGTGGAAATGGCACTTATTTAATCCATACCCAACTCTTAAGCATTTATTTTTAATTTTTTTTAATTAATTTATATATTTTTTAATTTTATTTATTTCTGTATGTGTATGAATGTACTGTCTGTATGCAAGTTTGTGCACCCGTGTTGTGTAATGCCGGGGAGGTCAGAAGAAGGTGTCGGACGCCCCTGGAACTGGAGTTCTCCTGGAATTGGAGTTTCAGATGGTTCTCGGCCGCCATGTGGGTGCTGGGGATCGAACCCGGGTCCTCTGTAAGAGCGGTCAGCGCTCTTAACCGCTAGGCTATCTCTCCAGCCCCACTCATAAGCATTTAAAAATGGATAATAGAACATTCCATTTCTATTATCTTAAACGAGGCTCACTGTAGATAAGACTGTTTTTATACTTTCTGTACAAAATAATTTTCCAAAAGTTATTTCTCTTCATTTTTGAAGCACATGTCTCAGTAGGTTAATTCCAATCTGTGCTGATAAAGATGTAGTGACAACAAGTCTCTTGAATTACTGAGTTGTTTTCCATATGTTAGTATTATCTCTGGCAAGTTTTTTATGATATGGCTCCAAAAAGTTTCTCTTGAACAAAATTTCATGGGCTATGTGGCTGATTTGCTATAGTGATGACATCTGATAGGGATTTTAAGCTCTAAGGGTTTCATTAGAGAGTTGAAAACCATCCTTTAGATCAATACTAGAGGACATTGAGAGAGGGGTATGAATAAATCATGTGGTAGTATTAATAAATTTAAACTACTGAATATAATAATTTAATACTAAGGATTTGTGTCTAGATTTTCAGTAAGCACTGCTCAGTTAATACATGACTGCTATAACCTATTTTGCAAAAGTTAAGCTATTATTTTGTTAATAGTACTGACTGAATACATCTGTTCAAGGTGACTGACTGCATTGGGACCCAGACAGATGCTGTTACATGCACTAAGAAGATAAAATTGATAAGTAGACTAGACTAGTTGGGTTTTTTTTTTTTCATGCAACTCTATAGCTTAAAGATTTTAAGTTTAGCCAGAAGTATTCTATTCAGCTGAACAATTAGAAGCCAAATTTAGAGAGATAAATTTTTTTTTTTTTATATCTGGGACAATGAACTTCAGAGTACAACATTTCAAAGTATAGTATTTGTCTCCTTTTCACTGTATCTTTTGCCAAAGAGCTAGAGAATAGAATGTGTTGATTGAATGAAGTGTGCCTCATAAGGTCATGAATGTCTCATAGTCCAAATTGCATTTTGTCCAACTACTGAAGCCCTTATAACTTATTAACAATCTTTTTTTTTTTTTTTTTTTTTTTGGTAATTTTTGAGAAAGGGTCTCCCTGTATCTCCAGCTGGCCTGGAACTTGCTCTGTAGACCAGACTGGTCTTGAACTCACAAAGATTTGCCTGCCTCTGCCTCCCAAGTGCTAGGATTAAAGGCATGCGCCACCACGCCCGGCTTATTAACAATCTTAATATTATTCACAAGTCCAAAGTCTCAAAGAGATCTCTTAATTTTGACATTTTTAAAATGAAAATAAAATCATATATGTCAAAATACAATGGGCAAAAATATGCATTGGCATATCAAAAGGGAGGCATGGGGCAGAATGGGTAAATACTGGAAAAAAGAAGACCAAAACTCTGCTGGATCAAACACCAAACCCTCTCACTCCAAGGCTAGTATCTTTAGATTCAAATGGCTTTAGATGAG
The DNA here is from genome assembly GCA_009823505.1 of Rhizomys pruinosus. Lineage (NCBI taxonomy): Eukaryota > Metazoa > Chordata > Mammalia > Rodentia > Spalacidae > Rhizomys > Rhizomys pruinosus. The sequence continues at coordinate 234,007 of VZQC01015190.1, forward strand.
TCCACTCTTCTAGTTTTGCTGGTCCACTCCAGATCTGTAACTCTCCTTGGGAAATGTCTCAGCTCTGACCTCTTCAACATTTCAGAGTCTCTGCTGTAACCCAGTCTTCACACTCACAACTTGACACAATCTTTTTTCAGGGCCTTCTCACATTGATTCCAGCACAGCTACGTGTTACCTGAGCTCACCAGATCTGGAACCATGGATGAAGAACCCATGATGCCATACTGTTGCATCTCACATGCCTCCAAAGCCTATATCATATAGAAAACACTATCAAATTTGGCTGCCAGCTTATGATGGAACCTTCCTCCCTTGAATCATATTAGCATCAGCTTTTGTATACAGTTGCTTCCTAGTAACATAAAACTTGCTAGACTTTTTGCTTTTCCAATTGGAAGCTTTGTTGACCGAGTTCTTACCCTGAGGGCACTGCTTCCACTGTTCAGTTGGAGCAGGAAGCCTTTTAAAGGATCTTACCACTTTAACAATTATAACCTCTCTTTCTGCACATACAATATCTCTAATATTATGCTTCTGGTGCACTATTTTCTCTACACTGTATGTTCTACATTTCTTTTTTGCCAATTTTCTCATTTTCGTTATGAATCTGTGAAACAGTTATCAGGAGTAAGTCATATAACAGACTCAATATTGCACTGTTTTGAAATTTCCTCCACCAAAGAAATTAGTCCATTACTATTTGTTTATTTATTTATTATTTATTTCAATTTCTCTCTCTTTTTTTTTTTTTTTTTTTTTTTTTGTTCTTTTCAAGACAGGGTCTCCCCAGCTGTCCTGGAATTTACTCTATAGACCAGGATGGCCTTGAACTCACAAAGACCCACCTGCCTTTGCCTCCCAAATGCTAGGATTAAAGGCATGCACCACCACGTCTAGCTGTATTATGTATTTATTTAGACACAAGGCTTCCTTGTAGTGTCAGCTGACATGGAACTTGCTATGTAGATTAGGTTGGTCTTGCTCTCACACAAATCCACCTACCTCTGTATCTTGCATGCTGGATTTAAAGTTGTGTGCCATCTCACCTGGTCATTTATATTTATTTTTTCCTCGGGCAAGTTCTTAGGGAAAGGGTAGAAGACAGACAAATTCTTTATGAAAATATCACAGGAATGTCCTGTAGTCCAGTTTCTGTTGAAGGCATTGCATCTTTATGAAATTTATTGAACTGGGCCTCTATATTCCACATTATTCTTAGGACTACTGTCTTCCATATTGGCTAGTCAAGCTCTGCTTTCTGCAATTCAATGGCCCTTCTAGTTCGAATTCCAATGTCATCTATAAAACTCCAAGAAAACAACATGATTAATTTCTTCATACCATCAGCCCCATCTCTGGCAGCAACTTCTATACTAGTCACATTTCTGTTACTCTGATAAAACTCCAAGACCAAAAGTGACCCATGGAAGAGTTTACTGTGGCCTACAGTTCCAGAGGGAGAGTCCATAATAGCATTGGATATAAGGCAACAAGAAGATGAAGATCATATCTCCAACTATAAACACAAATAAGAAAGAGTGACCTGAAATTGGGGTGAGGCTATAAACTCACAAAGCCTGATCATAGTGACATACTTAAGGCTTACATATACAAACCCTTGGTCTATAGTTGGTGTAGCTTTTGGGGAGGCTTGTAAGTATAGCCTTCCTAGAGGAAGTGTCTCTGGGGGTGGGATTTGAGAATTTCTAGCTTCACTCCACTTTCAGTTTACTCTTTGTGCTTCCTGGGAATAGACTGAGATGAGTTCTTGTAGAATCCTGCTCTGGCTTCCTACTGCTATGTCTCTTCCACCATTATGGACTTGCCAAAGTAAACTTAAGAAAGTAAACGGAAATAAAATCTTCCTTGAGTTTCCTTTGGACATGTATTTGATCACAACAACATAATTTAGGTAAAGCAAAATTCATGACCTCCTTGTAACTATGGGAGGTTAAGGAAAGTGACACAGAAAGACAGTTATACTAAGAGATTTATTAAAAGCTATTATTTAATGAGCATTCATAAATTGACTCAGTTCATTATATATAATATATATGTATGTATCAATAATCAAAGAAGAGGGCAAGACATTGAAAGTTAATGCAGTGATGATGAGTGGAGATAGACGGTATGGGGAGGGGTGGAACTAATACAAATATAATACTCATGTATGAGGTTCTCAAAAATAAAATAATAATTAAGTAGGTAGTCACCAGTTAAGGTGTTCTAAAGCACCTGTGTTTGAAGTGAGCTTTATAACTGAAAAGAAACATGTGTAAGTAGGAAAGATGAAACACTGTAGTTTCTTTTGCATTCTTGGCACAAATATAATCCTTTAAAATGTATCAGGATGTGTATTTCATGAACTAAGCATTATTGATCTCACACAGGTAAACTGAAGTTAGAGAACCCAGATGAAGTATAAAAATAATCTCTTTGAAGTCATGAAAGAGTTCTTAGATGTAGGGCAGAAGAAGGAGACAAAATTATGCGATGACCTCAGGGTTTTCAGTTGTCTTTCCCGTGAGTATGACCATTTTCAGTGTATTCTGAAATTTGAGGTTCTGCTTTTCCTTCAGAGAAAAGACTGGTATCAATGGTTGAATAAGTCAACAGGGTTTTGTGGACAGGACTGTACCCAGAACTTGAGAATTTTGTTTGTTCGCTTCAAACCCATTTCAAACCCATGACTATTTTCCCTTATAAAATTGTAAATTAGCCAGGTGTGGTGGTGCATGCCTTTAATCCTAGCACTCAGGAGGCAGAGGTAGGCGGGTCTTTGTGAGTTCAAGACCAGCCTGGTCTACAGAGTGAGTTCCAGGATAGCTGGGGCTACAGGGAGACGCTGTCTCAAAAAGACCAAAAAAAAAAATAAAATAAAATAAAAAAAAATAAGTGTAAATTAAATTACAGATAGGCAGAGAAAGTAGCTGAAGAAACAAGAGACAAATACAAGAAAGTCAGAACAGAAATACTAATGTTAGGAGAGGGGGGGAATTTTCTTTCTGGAGACATTTTCCCATTCTACCTAAAATAAATAAATCTGCACCATCTGTTGAGACAGCTTCTTTGGAGCCAGGATAGGGCAGGTCCCCTGCTAGCCAAGTGAGCTCCCTGAGGCTTCCCTTTGATGTACTGGGCAGATAACATGTCATACCTCTGTACTAAAACACACATCTCAGTTTCAGTCAGCTAGCACCCTGTATCCACTATAAATTCCTGTACACTCCCCAACCTTATTCCCACCTCACAAGGTCTGTTATAAAGACCCCCAGTTGTGTGAATAAAGTTGAGTTATTCCCTCTGAATCTCTCCCAGGTGAGTTCCTTTACTGAACTGTATGGGCTCCCCCTCCCCTTCCTGGCTCCTGCCTGAGTCTAAGCAACCAGGCTGAGGATCTGACCATCAGCTTTCTGGAACAGAGAGGAAGAAAGGGCAACAGAGGGCTGGCATTCCTACCATCTCCCAGTGGAGAAAGGTAATGCTCTCTAAGCCCTCAATAAAATTATTTTGCTTTTGCTATTGTACACTCAACCAATAGAGAAAAGTATTTCAAATACAGTGCAGTGCAATTTTGGCACAACTCCATTTTTTATTGGATTTAAGTAAATGACTCTTCAACTCATTTGCTTGGCACATATATGGTGTAAAGTAGAATCCAAAACTTGAATATTCATAAAGTTTTCCTAACTTTTGAAGGTGATAGTGGGCACATGCCACTTAACTTTTGGGAGTTGATTATCTCCTTCAACCATGTGTGTCCTGGTGTTCAAATTCAAGTTTTCAGGCTCAGAGATACCCACCTTTATCAGCTGAACTATCTCACCTTTTTAGTTTATATATGCAATGTTCCTTATCACACAAACAAATCTTGATATATGGATAGAGACAGAATTACATGATCAGCAACAATGAGGGAATACAGAAAATAGGATCAAATATCCAGATGATTTGATATTGGCAACAAAAATCAATAATTGTAAACCAGCTCTCATCAATATTTTAAAATTAAAGAAATTATAGAAACAGTAGAAAAATTGGTGAGGGTTTTCATGGTATAACAAGAGAAAATAAATGTAGAAGCAGAAATATAGTTTCTACAATTAAGAAATCCATTGGAAGTTTTGATAGGACAGTAAAAAATATTCAAACTGTATTATAAAATAATAATATATGAAGGGATGCTGGATTTTGTCAAAGGCTTTTTCTGTGTCAATTGAGATGATGGTGTGATTTTTGTCTTTCAGTCCATTTATATGCTTGAGGTTATTTGTTGATTTTTGTATGTTGAACCATCCCTGCATCTCTGGTATGAATCCAACTTGGTCATGATGGATGATCTTCTTGATGTAGGTCTGTATGCAATTTGCCAGTATCCTGTTTAGAATTTTGGCATCTGTGTTCAATAGGGAGATGGGTCTATAGTTCTCCTTTTTGGTTGTATCTTTGCCTGGTTTTGGTAATAATAGAGTGATGCTGGCTTCATAGAAGGAATTTGGGAGGATTCCCTCTGTTTGTATCCTTCTACAAAATTTCAGTAATAGTGGTTGTAAGTCTTTTTGAAATGTTTTATAGAATTCTGCCATGAAACCATCTGGGCCTGGGAGGTTTCTTATTGTACCTTCAATTTCTTCATATATTATGGGTCTGTTTAAGCTGTTGATCTCTTCTTGGTTGAGCTTTGGTGATTCCCATGATTTCAGATATTCATCCATTTCTTCTAGGTTTTCAAACTTGGTAGAGTATAGGTTTTTGAAGGATTCCCCTATGATTTTCTGGATCTTTTCATTGTCTGTTGTGATATTTCCCTTTAGGGAAAAGACAAAAAACATGATCAATCATCTCAGTTGACACAGAAAAAGCCTTTGACAAAATCCAGCATCCCTTCATGCTTAAATTCCCTCCCCTAGAGGGAATTGGATTGGAGGGATCATTCCTCAATGTAATCAAAGCCATATACAGGAAACCCACAGCAAATATAATCCTAAATGGGGAAACGACAGAAACATTCCCTTTAAAGGTAGGAATTCAGCAAGGCTGCACCCTGTCACTGCTCCTCTTCAATATAGTGCTTGAAGCACTTGCTAGAGCAATAAGGCAAGAAAAGGAAATTAAAGGAGTACTAATTGGAAAAGAGGAAGTCAAGCTATCCCTATTTGCTGTTGATATGATTGTTTACTTAAGGGATGCTAAAAACTCTACCAGAAAACTACTAGAAACAATTAACAGCTTCAGCAAAGTGGCAGGATACAAAATTAGCCTTAAAAAATCAGTAGCCTTTCTTTACACCAACAACAAGCAACAGAGGGAGGAATTCAAGGAGACCTTCCCACTCACAATAGCCTCAAAAACAATAAAATATCTAGGAACAAACCTAACCAAAGGCACCAAAAATCTCTACAACAAAAACTTTAAAGCCTTGAAGAAAGAAATTGAAGAAGACATCAGAAGATGGAAAAACCTCCCATGCTCATGGATTGGGAAAATTAATATAGTAAAAATGTCCATTTTACCCAAAGTCTTGTATAGATTTAACTCAATCCCAATTAAAATCCCCAAGAGTATCTTCACAGGCTTGGAATAAAAAGTCCTTAATTTCATTTGGAATAACAAAAGACTCTGAATAGCCAAAACAACCCTGAGTGAAAAGAGCAACACAGGGGGGATCTCTACACCAGACTTCAAACTATACTACAGGGTTATAGTTATAAAAACAGCTTGGTATTGGCACAAAAATAGACCTGTTGACCAATGGAACAAAGCTAAAGATCCAAACTTGAGCACATACAATTTCAGCCACCGCATATTTGACAAGGGACAAGACAAAATGGAGAAAAGACAGCATCTTCAGCAAGTGGTATTGGCAAAACTGGATCACCACTTGTAGAAGAATGAAATTAAACCCCTACCTTTCGCCCTGTACAAAAATCAACTCCAGATGGATTAAAGACCTCAACGTGAAACCCCAAACTCTGAAGGTGATAGAAAAAAAAGTTGGCAGCAGACTACAAGACATAGGCATAGGAAAAGACTTCCTAAGTCAGACAGCAGCTGCACAAGAATTAAGATCAACAATTGACAAATTTGACCTCATTAAACTCAAAAGCTTCTGTACATCAGAAGAAACAATCAAGGAAGTGAAAAGAAATCCCACAGAGTGGGAGGAAATCTTCACAGCAGAAACATCTGACAAAGCATTGATTTCCAGAATATATAAACTACTCAAAAAACAAAGAAGAAAGAAAACAAATGACCCACTCAATAGATGGAGCAAAGAGCTGAACAGAGACTTCACAAGTGAAGAATTAGAGATGGCTGAGAAACACCTTAAGAAGTGTTCAACATCACTAATCATTAAGGAAATGCAAATCAAAACCACTTTAAGATATCATCTTACTCCAATAAGACTGGCTAGGATCAAGAAAACAAATGATACCAAGTGCTGGAGAGGTTGTGGGGAAAGGGGAACACTCATCCACTGCTGGTGGGAATGTAAACTCATACAGCCACTATGGAAAGCAGTGTGGAGAACCCTTGGAAGACTTGGAATGAACTTGCCACCCGACCCAGCCATACCACTCCTGGGCATGTACCCTCAAGACTTACGCCACCACAGAGATACATGCACGGCCATGTTTATTGCAGCTTTCTTCCCAATAACAAGGAGCTGGAACCAACCCAAGTGCCCCTCAACTGACTGTGGGCACATTACACAATGGAATTCTAGCAGTGGTAAAGAAGATGGACCATCATGAGTTTCACAGGTAAATGGATGGAACTATAAGATATTATGTTAATATCTTCTAAACACAAGTCCCAGAAAAAAACGAGGACAATGGTATCCTCCATCTGTGCCAATTTACCTAGTTGTAAGTATTTCTTGTGCATGGCCCCTTGAGCTTTTGTCCAAGTAGTTGGGAGTGATGCATATTGGAAACAAAACACAGAAGGACTGCATCAAAGAACTGACTGAAATGGTGAACTTCTGCTCAAAACAGTCAACTTCCACTATGGAGTTTTTGAGAAAGATGAGAAAGAGATGAAAAGGCATGTTTGGCAGATAGATGCAGTCGGGTGGTGGGTTAGGGGGGTAGGGTGGGGGTCACGGCTCTAGATCTTTGATAGTCATAAATTTGATTATAATATATATAATATATATTTATTATATATATTATATTATATATATAATTAATTGAAGCTCTAGATCTGATTAGTAACATTATCTTTGTATTATATTATATATATATATAATTGAAGCTCAAGAAATAGTAATACGAAAGCAATAAGCATAGCAGATATGCATCAGCAAGTTAGACTGCATGTCATTAATAAAAGGTAAGAGAAGATTAGAGGACTAAAAGTAATTAAAAAGTGTATAAATATATAGTCAGGATATTGCAGTCAAATTGTTCAATAATTATGAAAAAGAAAACATCTCAAAGTGTGTAGATAATGAAATAGAAATTTTGAAAAGAACAAAAATAAGAATAATGGATGACTTCTAAATCAGAAAAGAAAGAAACAAGCAGCCATCGAGTTGATATCTTAAAATATTAAACTAATTCTTAATCTAGAATTCTATACCTACTAAAATATTTTTCAAAAACAAAAATTGAATTAAATTTCCAGCACATTAAAATGAGGGTATATCATGAGTAGGTATTTAAAAACATCATTAATACTTAAGGAGATGCAAATTAAAACCACTTTCAGTTGTTATCTCACTCTGATATGACTAGCTAAGATCAAGAACACAAAATACATCAAATGCTGGAGAGGTTGTGGGGAAAGGGGAACACTCATCCACTGCTGGTGGGAATGTAAACTTGTATGAGCAGTATGGAAAGCAGTGTGGAGAACCCTTAAAAGACTCAAAAGGAGCCTAACACCTGACCTAGCCATACCACTCCTGGAAGACTCATATAACTGCAAAGATACACACATATCCATGTTTATTGCAGCTCTCTTCATAATACCGAAGAGCTGGAACCAACCTAAATGCCCCTCGACTGACTAATGGATGACAAAAATGTGGTACATCTACACAATGGAGTACTACTCAGCAGTAAAGAAAGATGACATCATGAACTTTGCAGGTAAATGGATGGAACTTGAAGTAATTATGCTAAGTGAAGTAACATAGTCCCATTAAAACAAGAGAATGGTCTCCCTCATTTGTGGATGCTAACACCAAATTCCCAGATGAAAGGCAAGATGAACAACATTATTGTTATATTTCTGTTTATCTGAAAGCAACTATGTTGTTATAATGTAAATCTCTTAACAGGCTCTAGAATCGATCCACCACTTACTCTCAGACTCTGTAATTACTGTATATGAGTGGAAAGTATATATGCATATTTTAAAATAATATAAAATTAAAGGAGGAAAATGTGAATTCCTAAACATAAAAAAAGACTGAGAGAAAGATGCAGGATAGTTATGGCAGAATGCATGATCCAGGGTGGGGTGGGGTGGGGGAAAGGGGAAGGGGAATATGTCTGAACTGAGAAATGATGTCTGAAATACACAAAACATCAATAAATGCATAAAAAATGCACAGAATTATTATTTTAAGGAAAACTATTTTAGAATAACATATGAAGCATAGGAAATAATTTAGAAACATTATCAATGGTAAATATTTGCATAAAATATTACCCCAAATATTTTTTGATTGTGGAAAATAATAACTGTAATGTCTTATGAAATTTTTGTGTAAGAATAGAATAAATTGTTTAAAATATAATGTAAAATGGGAGAGTGGGTTCTTAAAAGTATTCTAAGATGCTAGTATTAAGGTGAAATGGATATATTAATAACTTATAGCAGATAAAAGTAAATCACAAATAAATATTTAATCAGTAAGCATTAAAATAATAAGAATGTATAATTTAAAAGGCAATATAGAGAGAAAATGGAATAATAACCGTGTGAGTTCAGATGAAGTCTGGAAAGGAAAGACTAAGAAATAAAGAATATACTGAGAAAACAGACAAGGATCAGCTGCATGATACATTTAAATCAAACTACAAAAAATAATTACATTAAAGGTAAATGGGTTAGATATTTCAATTAAAGTAATATCCTTTTAATACTGAAATAAAATAACTTTATTCTCTGAAAAATACTTGGAATGATGAAATTATAAAGCACTAAAACATAGGATATTAATAGTATTACTGAGAGTGACAGCAATATGATAAAATATATATGTGCTGCTGTTCATGCTGTTTTCCATCACTTACCTGTAATGCACTGAATTTGGTAAGCATCAACAGATGAGACTGAGCAGAGATCAGATCCTCCACTGAGAATCTACAGTATGTCGTTGGAATAAAATTTTCTAGAACTGATGCATTCAGGAAGGTAAGAAGAAAATTTCTTTTTGTCCACATTACCCTAAAGTGGTATATCCCAGTCTAAAGAGAGATACCTGGAGTTTACTAATCTTCCTGTTTGAAAGTGATAGCTAGGTCAGTGGGATGCCTCAATAGGTAAAAGAGTTTGTTCCTAAGCCTGACGAGGGCCTGAGTTCAATCCCTGTGGTCAGAGAGAACTGATTTATACAAATGGTACTTTGTATAAAGTACATGCGCATGTGTGCACGCGCACGCGCGCGCACACATACACACACTTTAAATAAAAATGTAAAGAAGAAATTAACAAAAAGAAAAATGATAGCTTAGTAAGCAGGATTGCTTGGCTTCCTTTCCTCATCAGGACTTTGTCTAAGAAATCTATTTTTTATCTCCTTATCCAGAATACTGATGGAATAAACGTAGCTACTGACTTTGGTTTTCTAGCCAGCTTTCTGTTGGTATGATTTTAAAAGGTCAGCTTTATATTGCTAAGACAAAAACCAACTTAGGGGAGGGAAGGGTTTTTTTCAGCTTATATCTCCGCATCATGGCAAATCACTGAGTGAAGCCAGGGCAGAACTCAAGGCAAGAGTCTGGAGGCAGGAACTAAAGCAGAAACCTTGGAGGAATGCTTCTTACTGGCTGCTCATTTATGTTTCTTATACAGCTTAGTCCCATATGCTTAGGGATGGCACTTTCCATAGTTGGCTGGGCCCTCCTATATTGATTAGCAATCAAGAAAATGCCTCATACCCATGCCAACAGGTGGTTCCCTGTAGTTCACTCTTCTCAGGTGGCTCAAGTTTGTGTCAAATGGACAAAAAACCAGCACATAGAAGCTGAGATAGCTACTGTCCAAGGAGCTGGGTTAGTTCATGAGTTGGCAGGAAAACTGCACAATGGTAGCACATGCCTTTAATCCCTGAACTCAAGAGGCAGAGGCAGGTGGATCTCTGTGAGTGCAAGGTCAGTGTTGTCCACATAGCAAGTTCCAGGCTAGCTGGGGCTATAGTGAGACCCAGTCTCATAAAAACAAACAAAAACCCCTGCACAATGTTGTAAATGTTATCTACATGGTACTCATTTAGATGGTGTGGAAGATGCAATAGTGAGAGGATGGTGAAGGACAGATGGAGCCTGTGGCATGGGTAGTGTCCTTGGGAGAGGCTCCAAGAGGCCATTGCCTGAAGCTGTGAAGATTGCGACTCATTTGTAGAACTCGGGATATTGGAGAAGCCAGGACCATGGGGCTTCCACAGGGAGAAGGACAGATGTGTAGTGGAGGTGGCCAAATCTTGAGAAACCGTGTGTTGCAGATGACAGAGCTGGAGGTGTGTCTACACAAGCCCCTTAAAGCCCAAAAAATTACATCATGTGCCCAAGATGCCAGACATGGAATGTCAGGATTTGGTATTTACCTTGCTGGATTTTGGGTTTAATTTATCTCATTTTTCATTTGCTGTGTCCTTGTTCATTAATTTTGTAATATGAATGCTTAGTCCGTGCCAACAAAGTAGAAGATGTAACTCATGTTTTATTTTACAAGAGTTCACAGTTAGAGAGTTTGGATTTTTAAAGTGGTAGAATTTTTAAAAAATGGAGAATTTTTTATGTGTATGGATGTACTGCTTGCACGTGAGTAAGTGTACTCGTGTCATCCAATGCTCTCAGAGGTAAGAAGAGTTTGAATCCTCTGAAACTGGAGTTAGGGACAGTTGTTAGCTCGCACGTAGGTGCTGAGATTTGAACCCAAGTCCTCTGCAAGAACAGTTAGTGCTTTTTACTGCTGAGCCATCTCTACAGCCCCAATTTTGGAGATTTTTAAAAATCCTACTAGATGTTGTATTAGGAGATAAGCATGAGACCTTAGGGACATGTTTATCTCCTAATGTAAAATAACATGTCTTGAGAATATGTCTTAAACCAATGTGTTTGTGTGTCAAGTTGACAAAGGGTGGACTTGTGACAGTTGGTTTTAATTGTGAACTTGACAACTAAAATTACCTAGGAAGAGAACCTCAATACAAGACTGTCTAGATAAGTTTGGCCTATGGAGATATCTGTGGAGATTCCTCTTATGTTCATTGTGGAGGGAAGGCTCACCTCAAATGTAGGCTGTACTGCTTCATAGGCTGGGCCCTAGGCTATATGAAATACCAGAAAGTAAGCTGGCATGAATAATTGGATGTGCATTTATTTCTCCTTGCTCTTAACTAGACATGATATGACTTACTGTTTTAAATATCTGCAATCTTGACTTCTTTGGTATGATACTATGTAACCTGGAATTGTGAGCTGAAATAAAACTTATATGTCATACATTGGTATTTGTCAGGGCATTTTAACACAGGTACAGAAATGAAAATAGAACACCAACACAGAAACAAATACTCTTAAGTAAAAATGTGTAAGTAGACAAAACAAGAAATGTCACTATCTAAATTGTAATAGAGCCAGTATGCTGAGAATTACCTGCACAGAGTTTGTCCTTCATCAACCTAAAACTTGCCCTAGGCAGGTGAGAATATACAATCAGCTGAGTTGCAGACCTGGGCCAATCACAAGGCGACACGACAACTGCACTAAGAGGAGAGCGGAATTCGAACAGTACATAAACCCTAACCTTGCCCCCAATAAACGAATCCATGGCAGCTCGCCCCCTGCCTGCGTTCACCTGATTCCCAGGGTCTGGATCTTGACTCTGCACCTCTCACCCCCTTTTGTTCATGGTTGGACCATGAAATTCCCCAGCAGGCCTGGGGAATTGACTACATAAATAGTAAAGGAATACTTTATGCCCAAAATAGAATCATTATAAGTAAAATTGTCCTCACATTAGAGGCCATAGTAAGAAAATATAAACATACATGAAGAGAGAAATAAAAAAATAAGCTAAATTTTATTAAATGATAGATCACCTGGACAGAAAATAAATTAGTAGACATTGGATGTGAGAAATAATTTTAACTGAATATCCTAACACAGATATAAATATTTCCTTTCCAACACAAGCATGTAGAACTTTCTCAAATCTACATGGAACATTCTCTAAGATAAATCAAATATTATGCCATAAAACAAGCCTTAACAAATTTATATTCAATTAATTATACATCATACCTTGATACTAGGAAACTAGAAGTCAGTAACTTGAGGAAGAGCAGAAAATTAATAAATATATTTAATAAATTAAACAGTAACCTGGAATGCCAATGCACAAAAGAAGTTAAATATAAATAAAGATGTATCTGGATGAAAATTAAAAGGTAAGCATAACATATACATACTAAAACTAAAAGAATGCAAAAACAATTCTAAGGCAGAAATTTATAGTGATGAATTCTTACCTTACAAGAATAAATAAAAAGATAATATAATCTTACACATAAAGGAACGATTAAATGAAGAAAACCTATGCCTTAATTTAGCAGAAAGAAAGCCATTAAAAATCAGAAGAGCTATGACTGGGTTAAGTGGTAGGTTCATTTTGAATCTTTTATAGAGTTTTCCATACTGTTTTCCATATAGGTTGTACCCACATTGCAGGGATGCATGCACATATATGTTTATTGCAACTCTTCACAATAGCAAAGAGCTGGAAGCAACCCAAGTGTTCCTCAAATGATAAATGGATAAAGGAAATGTGGGACATCTACACAATGGAATTCTATGCAGTGGTAAAGAAAGACGACATTGGGGCTGGAGAGATAGCCTAGCGGTTAAGAGCACCGACTGCTCTTGCAGAGGACCCGGGTTCGATCCCCAGCACCCACATGGCGGCTGAGAACCATCTGTAACTCCAATTCCAGGAGAACTCCAGTTCCAGGGGAATCCGACACCATCTTCTGACATCCGCGGCATTGCACGACACGGGTGCACAAATCTACATGCAGACAGTACATTCATACACATAAATAAATAAATAAAAGTTAAAAAAAAGAAAGACGACATCATGAACTTTGCAGGCGAATAGATGAACTTGAAGCCATTCGGCTACGTGAGGTAACACAGTCCCAGAAAAACAAACGCAGTATGGTAGCCCTCATTTGTGAATCCTAGCACCAAATAATCCCTATTTCTAAGGCAAACTGAATAATAATTATTTTTTTTTTTTGTAAATACAATACCTGATGTTACTCATCAGCTTACTATGTAATGTGGGAATGTAAAATAATATTTTTTTTCCTTTACGTGCATACAGCTCTACTGTCAAAATGTGAATCTCTAAACATGTTTTAGAATTAGCCTACAGTTTATTTTCAAAAGTCCTAATTTTGGTAAACGTGTGGTGTGTATATATGCATATTTTGAACTGATACAAATTGGAAGGAACAACAACAACAACAACAAAAAGACTGGGTCAAAGAACTGACTGAAACAATAAACTTCTACCAAAAACAGTAAACTTCTGTATCGAAAAATTTGAAGAAGTCTGAGAAAAAGATGCAAGACATGTTTGGCAGTATGCGTGGACACTGGCAGGGTGGGGATCAAGGGAGGGGTATAAATTAGATTAAGAAATTTTATGTGATTGGTGCTGAAGAGATGGCTCGGCTGTTAAGCACACTGACTGCTCTTGCAGAGGACCTGATTCTGATTCCCAGTATCCACATGGCAGCTAGGAACCGTCTTTAGTGCCGGGTGTGGTGGCACAAGCTTTTTTTTTTTTTTTTTTTTAAATTTTAACTTGAACTTTAGAGGACACACAGTATCAGAGTAACATAAGTGAAATTTGTGATACAAAAAAAAGCATCAAAATACAGTCATACTTTAACATGGAAATTCTTTTTTTTCCTCCAACTTATATTGCTTCAAAATATAAATAAACACATACATACATATATAATCCCAGCACTTGGGAGGCAGAGCAAGCTCCAGGCCAGGTGGGGGTAAAAGGAGACCCTGTCTCAAAAATACAAAAAATAGAAATACAAAAAATAGAAATACAAAAAAGAGAAATTTTGCATGAAATGCACAAAACTTCAATAAAAATGATTTTAAAAAATCAGAAGAGAAATTAAGTAAAGAAGAAAAAGACTTTAGAAATAATCAATGAAACTAAGAATTAGTTCATGGAGAGATGAAAGAAATTTGAATTCAGTTTGCTAATCTAATGAGCAAATGACATTGAAATCAATTTAATAAAATTTGGGCTGAAAGAAGAAACACTATCACAGTTATCCTCTAATTACAAATGATCCGAAGAGGTTGATGTGCAAATACACACCAGAAATAGTATAAAGCATAAAATATTATTAAATACCTATAAAGACACAAAGTATCAAAACTGAATAACAAAGAATATGAAAATCTTAACACAAATAAGTAAGGGCATTGAGACAGTAATGAAATCCCTGTAATGAGAAGCTCAGGTGATATCTAACAAACATTAAATATTCAATATTAATCATGTTCACATGCATTCAAAAAACTAGAGGTGGAAACACTCAGAAACTTATTTATTTATTATTATTTTTTGTATGAGTGTACTGTATGAGTGTACTGTCTGCATGTAGGTTGGTGCACCCATGTCGTGCAAGTCCACAGAGGTTAGAATAAGGCATCAGATTCCCCTGGAACTGGAGTTAAAGACAGTTCTTAGCTGCCATGTGGGTGGTGGGAATCGAGCCCGGGTTCTCTGCAAGAGCAGTCAGCACCCTTAACCTCTGAGCCATCTCTCCAGCTCTCAGAAACTAATTTTTTATCTGCCACTCATAACATTAGAGAATATGACAAGAAAAAGAAAAAATATGCTTAGTCAGCATAGATACAGATATGATAATCAAAATTATAAAAATCAATACCTATAAAAATATTTTTAAATATGGTAAAAGCAAACAAACAAATAAAAAATAAACCAAAATTTACCCTCTAAGATCATAAATGAGCCAAGGTTAATAATTCCAGCTATTCTACTCATCACAGTACTGGAGGTCCTGACCTATTAGTCAAAATGATCCAATAAATCTTTTTTTTTTTAATTGATGCTTTGTGTATTTCATACAACATTTTCCAATTCAGTTCAGGCATATATCCCCTTTCCTTCCCCCCACCCCACCCCTACCCATCCCAGATCATGCATTCTGCCGTAAGTTTTCTGCATCTTTCTCTGCTTTTTTGTTTTGTTTTCATTTTCTTTTAACAATAAGTGATAATTTGTGAGTACAAGCATCCTTCATGTAAAACCAATTTGCAAGCAGTTGTGCCCAAACCCACATAGCTCATGGGTCCCACCATCCAGCAGGGGGGGCTTGTATGTTCAATCAAGTTGATCAAATGAGTGTCCTGTCTATATTGTTGTAGTTTCACCATTAACCCCAATCGCAGCCCTTACATTCTACCACGCCCCCTCTTCTGCAGATTGTTCCCTAGGCTTAGAAAAGGGGCACAGGTGGATGAGAAGCAAAACAGTCTACTTTCTCTGGAGCTGTTGTCTTGGTCTCTAGACAATTCTGGCTGTTTTCTTTCATGAGCTGCCAGCTTTTCCAGGCATAACCTTTCGATCCTACTAATGAAGCACATGCAATTAAATATATAGGTATTTAAACAGTATAATATATAGCCTTTCGATCCTACTAATGAAGCACATGCAATTAGATATATAGGTATTTAAACAGTACTAATTGTTATGGTAGGTTACTTTGGTATAGACACAGATGTTTGGATGGTATGTTAATCCATGAATTACATTTTCTTCTGTTAAGTATGGCAGGGTCTTCGTGAGGTTTATAACATCTCCTAACCATTAGAGGATGTAAGCTTGTGGCATCAGTTGTGGGTTATTTCCTAAAACTTTTACAGTGCTCTGAGTTTACTGCATAGCCTCTGACTAACACGTTTCTTCTCCCTTAGTCTGCATAGTAGAAAGGACATGCCAGACAATCAAGGGCTTTTACTGGGTAACAGAATGACTGCCTATCTTCTACCTCCTCTCAACTGGTGACTGCTCCCTAGTTAGCAGGTTATCTTTTCCTTGTTTAGCCTGTTCATTATTTATCATTTTGTCTTTTGAAACCTTCACTCTAAGGCCTCAACAACTGATTGGACTTTTTTAATCTTTTTTTATAACTTTATTTATTTTCATATGTGTATGAATGTACTGTCTGCATGCAGGTTTGTGCACCCGTGTCATGCAATGCCATGGAGGTCAGAAGAACGCATCGAATTCCCCTGGAACTGGAGTTAAAGACAGTTTTTAGCCGCCATGTGGGTGCTGGAGACCGAACCCGGGTCCTCTGCAAGAGCAGTCGGCGCTCTTAACCACTAGGCCATCTCTCCAGCACCTGAATTTTTGGTTTATAAGGATATTCTTAGAGTTCCTGGAATAAGCATTGTCAAAAGTATGGGAGAAAGAGTTAATCTATAATTTCGACCCAATCCCAAGTCAANTCCATCACTTACCTGTAATGCACTGAATTTGGTACGCATAACAGATGGGACTGAGCAGAGATCCCGACGATCTCCACTGAGAATCTACCAGTATGTCGTTGGAATTAACAATTTTCTTAAGAAACTGAGCATTCAGGAAGGTAAGACGAAAATTTCTTTTTGTCCACCTTAACCCTACGTGGTTATATCCCGTCTAAAGAGAGATACCTTGGAGTTTACCTAATCTTCCTGTTTGAAAAGTGATAGCTAGGTCGGTGGGATGCCTCAATAGGTTAAAAAAGAGTTTGTTCCTAAGCCTGACGAGGGCCTGAGTTCAATCCCTGTGGTCAGAGAGAACTGATTTATACAAATGGTACTTTGTATAAAGTACATGCGCATGCGTGCACGCCCGTTGCCTTCCAAGATTCTTTGCGCGCCACACAATACCACCACACTTTAAATAAAAATGTAAAGAAGAAATTAACAAAAAAATAATGCTAGCTTAGTAAGCAGGATTGCTTGGCTTCCTTTCCTCATCAGGACTTTGTCTAAGAAATCTATTTTTTATCTCCTATTCCAGAACTCTGTTGAATAAACGTAGCTTTACTGACTTTGTTTTTCTAGTCAGCTTTTGGTTATGATTTTAAAGTCCGCTTTATATTGCTAAGACCAAAAAAGCACCTTGGGGAGGGAAGGGTTTTTTTTCAGCTTATATCTCCGCATCATGGCAAATCACTGAGTGAAGCCAGGGCAAGAAACTTCAAGGCAATGATGTGGTTGGACTCTTGTCTCGTTGTTTGTTCGGCATAGGAAACTAAAGCAGAAACCTTGGAGGAATGCTTCTTACTGGCTGCTCATTTATGTTTCTTATACAGCTTAGTCCCATATGCTTAGGGATGGCACTTTCCATAGTTGGCTGGGCCCTCCTCCTATATTGATTAGCCACTCACGAAAATGCCTCATACCCATGCCAACAGGTGGTTCCCTGTAGTTCACTCTTCTCAGGTGGCTCAAGTTTGTGTCAAATGGACAAAAAACCAGCACATAGAAGCTGAGATAGCTACTGTCCAAGGAGCTGGGTTAGTTCATGAGTTGGCAGGAAAACTGCACAATGGTAGCACATGCCTTACTCCCTAACTCACGCGGGCAGAGGCAGGTGGACTCTGTGAGTGCAAGGCCGTTGTTGTCACATCGCAGTTCAGGCTAGCTGGGGTATAGTGAGGGACCAGTCTCATAAAACAACAAAAACCCCTGCAACCATGTTGTAACTGTTATCTACATGGTACTCATTTAGATGGTGTGGAAGATGCAATAGTGAGAGGATGGTGAAGGACAGATGGAGCCTGTGGCATGGGTAGTGTCCTTGGGAGTAGGCCCTGATAGGCCCTTGCCTGAAGCTGTGAAGATGCGACTCATTTGTAGCACCGGGATATGGAGAAGCCAGGGACCATGGGGCTTCCACAGGGAGAAGGACAGATGTGTAGTGGAGGTGGCCAAATCTTGAGAAACCGTGTGTTGCAGATGACAGAGCTGGAGGTGTGTCTACACAAGCCCCTTAAAGCCCAAAAAATTACATCATGTGCCCAAGATGCCAGACATGGAATGTCAGGATTTGGTGTTTACCTTGCTGGATTTTGGGTTTAATTTATCTCATTTTTCATTTGCTGTGTCTTGTTCATTAATTTGTAATATGAATGCTTAGTCCGTGGCCACAAAGTAGAAGATGTAACTCATGTTTTATTTTACCAAAGAGTTCACAGGTTTAGAGATTTGGGATTTTTTTTAGAATGTGATTTTTAAAAAATGGGAAGAATTTTTTATGTGTGGATTTGTATCTTGCCACGGATAGATGTTACTTTCGTCATCCCAATGACTCTCAGACGGGTGGTAAGAAGAGTTTGGAACTCCTCTAACATGGAAGTTCAGGGACAGTTTGTTAGCCCTCCACGTAGGTGTGATGATTTGAACCCCAAGTCCTCTGCAAGAGCAAGTTTTAAGTGCTTTTTACTGCGGCCCATCCTTACAGCCCCAATTTTTGGAGGATTTCTAAAAATCCTACTAGCATGTTGTTTTAGGAGATAAGCATGAGACCTTTTAGGGACGCATGTTATTCCTAATGTAAAATAACCATGTCTTGAGAATAGTCTTAAACCAATGGTCGTTTGTGTGTCAAACGTGATCAAAGGGTGGACTTGTGAAGTTCGGTTTTGAATTGTGAACTTGACAATCTTAAAATTACCTAGGAAGAGAACCTCGAATACAAGACTGTCTAGCATCAAGTTTTGGCCTATGGAGATATCTGTGGAGATTCCTCTGTGTTCATTGTGGAGGGAAGGCTCACCTCAAATGTAGGCTGTACTGCTTCATAGGCTGGGCCCTAGGCTATATGAAATACCAGAAAGTAAGCTGGCATGAATAATGGATTGTGCATTTTTTCCCTTTTCCCTTTGCTTTACACTAGACATGATATGACTTACTGTTTTAAATATCTGCAATCTTGACTTCTTTGGTATTGGCTACTGTAACCTGAATGTGAGCTGAAATAAACTATATGTTCCTCACATTGGTATTTTGTCAGGGCATTTTAACACGGTACAGATTAAAATAGAACACCAACACAGAAACAAATACTCTTAAGTAAAAATGTGTAAGTAGACAAAACAAGAAATGTCACTATCTAAATTGTAATAGAGCCAGTATGCTGAAAATTACGCTTGCACAGAGTTTGTCCTTCATCAACCTAAAACTTGCCCTAGGCAGGTGAGAATATACAATCAGCTAGTTGGAGACCTGGGCCAATCACAAGGCAACACACAACTGCACTAAGAGGAGAGGGACATTCGAACAGTACATAAACCCTAAACCTTGCCCCCAATAAACGAATCCGATGGCAGCTCGCCCCCTGCTGCTTCACCTGATTCCCAGGGTCTGGATCTTGACTCTGCACCTCTCACCCCCTTTGTTCATGGTTGGACCATGAAATTACCCAGCAAGGCCTGGGGAATTGACTACATAAATAGTAAAGGAATACTTTATGCCCAAAATAGAACTAATAAGTAAATTGTCCTCACATTAGAGGCCATAGTAAGAAAATATAAACATACATGAAGAGAGAAAATAAAAAAATAAGCCTAAATTTTATTAAATGATAGATCACCTGGACAGAAAATAAATTAGTAGACATTGGATGTGAGAAATAATTTTACTGAATATCCTAACACAGATATAAATATTTTCCTTTCCCAACACAAGCATGTAGAACTTCTCAATCTACATGGAACATTCTCTAGATAAATCAAATATTATGCCATAAAACAAGCCTTAACAAAATTATAATTCAATTAATTATACATCATACCTTGATACTAGGAAACTAGAAGTCAGTAACTTGAGGAAGAGCAGAAAATTTAATAAATATATTTAATAAATTAAACAGTAACCTGGAATGCCAATGCACAAAAGAAGTTAATATAAATAAAGATGTATCTGGATGAAAATTAAAAGGTAAGCATAAACTATACATACTAAAACTAAAGATGCAAAAACATTCTAACGGCAGAAATTTTAGTGATTAATTCTACCTTACAAGATATAAATTAAAAAGATACTATTATCTTACACATAAAGGAACGATTAAATGAAGAAAACCTATGCCTTAATTTAGCAGAAAGAAAGCCATTAAAAATCAGAAGAGCTCATGATGGGTCAGGTGGTGAGTTCATTTTGAATCTTTTATAGAGTTTTCCACATTAGCTGTTTTCCATATAGGTTGTACCCACATTGCAGGCGATGCATGCACATTATGTTTATTGCAACTCTTCACAATAGCAAAGAGCTGGAAGTCACCCAATGTTCCTCAAATGATAAATGGATAAAGGGAATGTGGGGACATCTACACAATGGCATTGCTATGCAGTGGTAAGAAAGACGCATTGGGGCTGAGAGATAGAGCCTAGCGGTTAGAGCACGACTGCTCTTGCAGAGGACCCGGGTTCGATCCCAAGCACCCACATGGCGGCTCGAAAACCATCTGTAACTCCAATTCCAGGAGATGAACTCCAGTTGCCAGGGATCCGACACCATCTTCTGACATCCGCGGCATTGCACGACACGGGTGCACCAAATCTACATGCAGACAGTACATTCATCACATTAAATAAATAATAAAAGTTAAAAACAAAAAGAAAGACGACATCATTGACTTTGCAGCGAATAGATAACTTGAACAAAAACAGAAACACAGTCCCAGAAAAACAAACGCCAGTATGGTCGCCCTCATTGTGAATCCTAGCACCAATAATCCCTCCTTTCTAGGCAACTGAATATAATTATTTTTTTTTTTGTAAAATTAAAGACCTGATGTTACTCATCAGTCCTTAGCTATGTAATGTGGGAATGGTTAAAATAATTTTTTTCTTTTTACGTGCATACAGCTCTACTGTCAAACAATGTGAATCTCTAAACATGTTTTAGAATTAGCCTACAGTTTATTTTCAAAAAGCTCCTAATTTGGGTTAAAAAACGTTGTGGTGTTTCATCTATGCATATTTTGAAACTGATACAAATTGGAAGGAACAACAAAAACAACAACAAAAAGGACTGGGTCAAAGAACTGACTGAAACAAAAACTTCTACCAAAACAGTAAACTTCTGTATCGAAAATTTGAAGAAGTCTGAGAAAAGACGCAAGAACATGTTTTGCAGTTGCTGGGACCCTGGCAGGGTGGGGATCAAGGGAGGGGTATAAATTAGATTAAGAAATTTTATTGTGATTGGTTGCTGAAGAGCTTGGCTGGCTGCTTAAGCACACCTGACTGCTTTGAGGGACCTGATTCTGCTTCCATCTCCACATGGCAGCTAGGACCGTTCTTTAGTGCCGGTGTGTGTGTGCACAAGCTTTTTTTTTTTTTTTTTTTTAATTTTAAGTTGAACTTTGAGTACACACCAGTATCAGAGTAACATAAGTGAAATTTGTGATACAAAAAAAAGCATCAAATAAGTCCTACTTTAACATGGAAAATTCTTTTTTTTCCTCCAACTTATATTGCTTCAAAATATGAATAAACACATACATACATATATAATCCAGCACTTGGGAGGCAGAGCAAGCTCCAGGCCAGGTGGGGGTAAAGGAGACCCTGTCTCAAAAATAACAAAATAGAAATACAAAAAATAGAAATACAAAAAAGAGAAATTTTTAAAAAAAAAAACAAAAAAAAAAAAAAAATTTTAAAAAAATCAGAAGAGAAATTAAGTAAAGAAGAAAAGACTTGTAAAATAATCAATGAAACTAAGAATAGTTCATGGAGAGATGAAAGAAATTTGAATTCAGTTTGCTAATCTAATGAGCAAATGACCTTGAATCAATTTAATAAAATTTGGGCTGAAAGAAGAAACACTATCACAGTTATCCTCTAATTACAAATGATCCGAAGAGGTTGATGTGCAAATACACACCAGAAATAGTATAAAGCATAAAATATTATTAAATACCTATAAAGACACAAAGTATCAAAACTGAATAACAAAGAATATGAAAATCTTAACACAAATAAGTAAGGGCATTGAGACAGTAATGAAATCCCTGTAATGAGAAGCTCAGGTGATATCTAACAAACATTAAATATTCAATATTAATCATGTTCACATGCATTCAAAAAACTAGAGGTGGAAACACTCAAAACTTATTTATTGTTTATTATTTTTGTATGGGTTTGTACTTTGAGTGTACTGTCTGCATGTAGGTTTGGTGCCACCCATGTGTGCAATGCAGTCCCACAGAGGTTAGAATAAGGCATCAGATTCCCCTGGAACTGGAGTTAAGACAGTTTTCTCTGCCATGTGGGTGGTGGGAATCGAGCCCGGGTTCTCTTGCAAGAGCCGTCCAGCACCCTTAACCTCTGAGCCATCTCTCAGCCTCCAGAAACTAATTTTTTATCTGCCACTCATAACATTAGGAATATGACAAGAAAAAGAAAAAAAATATGCTTAGTCAGCATAGATACAGATATGATAATCAAAATTATAAAAATCAATACCTATAAAAATATTTTAAATATGGTAAAAGCAAACAAACAAATAAAAAATAAACCAAAAATTTACCTCTAGATCATAAATGAGCCAAGGTTAATAATTCCAGCTATTCTACTCATCACAGACTGAGGTCCTGACCTATTAGTCAAAATGATCCAATAAATCTTTTTTTTTTAATGTGCTTTGTGTATTTCATACAACATTTTTCCAATTCAGTTCAGGCATATATCCCCTTTCCTTCCCCCCACCCCACCCCTACCCATCCCAGATCATCATTCTGCCGTAATTTTCTGCTGCTTCTCTGCTTTTTTGTTTTGTTGTTTTCTTTTTTTCCTAACAATAAGTGATAATTGTGAGTACAAGCATCCTTCATAGTAAAACCCATTTGCAAGCAGGTGTGCCCAAACCCACACAGCTCATGGGTCCCACCATCCACCAGGGGGGGCTTGATGTTCAATCAAGTTGATCAAATGAGTGTCCAGTCTATATTGTTGTAGTTTCACCATTAACCCCAATCGAAGCCCTTACATTCTACCGCGCCCCTCTCCGCAGTTGTTCCCTAGGCTTAGAAAAGGGGAACAGGTGGATGAGAAGCAAACACTCTCTTTTCTGGAGCTGATGTCTTGGTCCTAGTCACGTTCTGGCTGTTTCTTTCATGGCTGCCAGGCTTGTCCAGGCTAACTTTCGATCCTACTAATGAAGCAGACATCAGGCCCCTCTGTGGATCCTATAGTACAACTATTTTTAATGGATCCTAATGAAGCTTTACCTTCTAGGTGCCGCAAAGGTTTTAATACAGAGACTTTCTTAACTTGCCCCCCCATAGAATAAGGAGAAATAAGATGATGATGAGGTCATTCCTCCAGCTTAGATTGGAGCCGCTGTTATAGAGGTATCTTCTTGTAAAATCAGTAAAACTGCCTTCTTTAATTGACTAATGGACATAGAAGAAACTGTGAAAAGGATTGTTCTGTATTCAGAAACCAAATATAATGCTAAAGTCTCCTTTTAACTATGCACTTAAAAAAAATATATTACTACAGGAGCTCTGACATCAAAATGGATTTTTCTACCAAGGAGATGTTGGCCAGGGATCCAAGCCCCCACAAATGTTAAAGGCTCCTTGCCTCCAAACTGGGATATCTGCAGGAAGAGAGGCGATAAGGCCCTGCTGTTGAAGACCTGATATAAACCTGGGGAAGATGTATGGAGACCGCACTCTGCAATTATACAGATGGTCTCTGGATGCCAGAGAGTGTTATCAAAGACCACTAAACCAATAAAGCAAATATAGGTTCTCCTTGATCAAGCAGACTCCTCCATCACACCAGCTACACCTCATCTGCCTGGAAATACTGTGCAGCAGTGCAGCCATTGTCGTATATCCCAAATCTAATTGGCTATTAGCTCTCTCTCCTTGGAGGAATAACCCACGGCTGATGCCACCAAGCTTACATCCTCTAATGGTTAGAGATGTTATAAACCACATGAAGGAGAAGACCCTGCCATACTTAACAGAAGAAAATGTAAATCATGAATTAACATACCATCCAAACATCTGTGTCTATACCAAAGAAACCTACCATAACAATTAGTACTGTTTAAATACCTATATATCTAATTGTGTGTGCTTCATTAGTAGGATCGAAAGGCTATATATTATCCTGTTTAATACCAATAAATCTTAAGAGTAGAGAAGTTAAACTACCTTGTGCATAGAACCCTAAAATGCTTTGTTAAAACAGAGAAAGGAAAAATGCTGCAGTCATTAGGATACAAAATAAACATAAATTTAAATTTTTCAATACTAAATAAAAATGAAAAATATAAATTATGAATTAATAAAACCACATAATTTACAATAGTATCAAAAATACAATATATAAAAATAAATTTAACTAAAATGAAACAAAGGAAGAAGTAAAACATACATGCAGGTATTAAGTGTTCTTTAACTAAATGATTTGAAATAAACTTTTTATCTAAAATTTTGCTTTGACATTTTGTTCTAAAAATATGAAATAGAAAATTCCATGAGTAAATGGTCTTTAGATTTTTTAACTTACTCCCTGCTCTGAACAGCTTGATTATATTTCATGCAGCTCCACTCTGTCATGTCAGAACCAGAGTGCTTACTTTGTATAGTGCGTCTACACTGTACACACTGCAGACACATATCATATTGAACCCCTTAGATGCTGGTCATATGCTGCATATTTATTTGTTCATAATGACAGATTGCATATATAAATGTGATACCATAAAGTGACATTAGAGCTGAAAATACCCTGTGGCCTACTACTTTTACTTTGCCATTACTAATGTTTAAATATTTTTTGACACATGCTCTTCCCATTATGCCATATTTGGTGTATTAGTTACTCTTGCATTGAGGTGGCTGAAATACCTGAAAAAATGTCTAAAATGAAAAGACTTATTGCTAATTGTCTCAGGAGCTCTGGCCTATGATCACTTGACTACATGCACTTGTTCAGAACATCAGGACAGTGGGAGTGTATGAGGACAGATGCTAACCTCTTAGAAGACCAAGAGCAAGGCCAAAGGACTGAGGGACTGAAGACCTATACCTCCTCTAAATAAGCCCCACCTGCTAAAGTCTCCTGAATTCCCCAACATGCTCTATAGGCTTTTGACGTAGAAACAATAGGCTATAACTTATAGCTCACATGAGAAATAGAGGTAGCATCTAGATTTGTATATGTAGGCTGTAATTTTCTCCACAGAATATCATTTAAGGATGAAGTTTTTACAATGTATCCCCATCATTAAGTAAAATGTTTTTTGTTAGTTATATCTCAACAACCTATAACAAAATAATTTAATATATTTATGATATGGAAGTAGCTTTAAGGCAAGAAACACTACTATTAGCATATTTTATATTCATGAGGAGTTGCTATGATATACTGCCTTTCTCCAGGTCCAGAAACACGGTGCCAATTAACCATGGACCAAACCCTCTGAAATCATGAGCCTATAAAATTCTTATTTCTAGCTTTTGTCCAGTATTTTGTTATAGCAATGACAAATGTTACTACTGTAGTATGGAAGTATAGATGATGTAAATAAACTTGGACAATACTTAGATATATAGAACCTTGAAGCCACTATGACATTTTAAATACTTCTGAACTGCACAGACATTGTCATAAGTTGAATATAATTTAGACCACAAAGAAAAAAATATCATAGTACTTAAATTTTTACAGCTTTTTTTATTACAGTGAAAGTGAGCTAATTCTAACTAATAATAGAAAAATTGACATTACTACATACTCAGAAAACACAAGTAATCTGTATGTCCTGAAAGAAATAACAACAGAAATTAGAAAATATATCAAAGTAAATAATAGTGAAGAAATAGTATAGAAAATGTTATGGGCTGGACCTAATGAAGCACTGAAAGTTTTAGGTATTGCATAGAGTGTAAAACCTGTTTTAGTAAATACAGAAAGAAGACTCACGGTGCATCAAACAAGCATTGTGATGAAGAAATGATAGCGTTAGACAGTGCTGATTTAAAGATATTCTTTTTTAATTTTTATTTATTTTTTATGTGTATGAATGTACTGTCTGCATGTAGGTTTGTGCACCCGTGTCGTGCAATGCCGTGGAAGTCAGAAGAGGGCGTCGGGTTCCCCTGGAACTGGAGTTAAAGACGGTTCTCAGCCGCCATGTGGGTGCTGGGGATAGAACCCAGGTCCTCTGCATGAGCAGTCGGCGCTCTCAACCGCTAGGCCATCTCTCCAGCCCCAGACAGTGCTGATTTAAATAGATGTGTCAAAGAAGCTCACACTCCAAACCTTTGTGCCCAGGTGATAGTAATGGAACACAGTGGAACCTTTAGACTTGGAGGCTAGCAAGGGATTGTGGGATCAAGTTCTCTTCCTCTTCCATTGCTTCCAGACTAGTGAGATAAGCAGTTCCCAGAATCATATGTTCTCTGACAGTATTATTCAGTATGTCCATTGATCAGGCCTGGAACCTCCAAAATTGGGAGACAAATAAACTTTATTTCATTATAGTAACACACTGTTGAATAATGTATACTCTAAATCAAAGAGGTTAAATAATACAAACTGCTATTAAAGAAATCAATCAGACTTCTTTTGTTCATATATCAGTAAAATTGGAAATCCAGACTTGCTAGGGCCACAGGGACACCATTTCTCAAAATAATGACAACGAAATGTAATGATTGATTTAAAAAGTTTAAATCAATAAAGTTTAAGATCTGAGTAAAACATAACAAATCCCTGATATGTCCACTCTTCAATCAAAAATCCAAACAATTCAAAATCCCTTAAAAATGAGATTAAATTTCTTTTTTATTATTTTATGTGTATGCGTGTATTGTCTGCATGTAGGTAGGTGCACCCATGTCATGCAATGCTGTGGAGGTCAGAAGAGGGCATCGGACTCCCCTGGAACTGGAGTTAAAGATGGTTCTTAGCCACCATGTGAATGCTGGGAATGGAAACTGGGTCCTCTGCAAGATCTGTCAGTGCTCTTAACCACTGAGCCATCTCTCCAGCCCGGAGATTAAATTTCTAAACATTCACATAAAAATTCTTGGATATAAAAGTTAAAGTTTTAATTCTTCCAAAAACAAGCTTGCATTTTCCCCCATATTACACGAAATTTACTAGAGAGTAAATTAAAAGTGGATGTGTCCTAGCATTTTGTATGAAGTTTAAATAATCTTGTCAATGACCCTTCCCTCAAGCATAGGATGTGCCCTTGAAGTGGATATTGGCTCCCTGACCCCTTTTATCTCTCTTTTGCCTCCCAGCCACCCTGAAGAATGTGGCTTTCCCATGTGCTCCCAGGATGAATGTTTTGGCTGCAAGTACACCACATGTATGCCATACCCATCGAGGCCAGAAGAGAGTATCAGAGTCCCTAGAACTGAAGTTAAAGATGGTTGTTAGTTGCCATGTGTGTCCTGGGAACCCATCCCCAGTCCTCTGCAAGATGAGTGGAGACGCTTAGCTCAATCTTGTTCTTTTAAGATGACAGTATTAGATATTTGTCATAGCAATGGGACTCAAACAAAATTAACATAAACATAAAATCAAAATGTGTAATTTACTCCAAAAGAACTAGAAAAGTAATTTTGTAAAAGTAGCATATTTTCTTTCTTAATAACATAAAGCAAATCATATTTACAACTTTTGAGTTCAAAATCACATACCATACTGTGAGAAGGATTGTCATTTTAAACACTGAAAATGATAACTACCAAGAGGATTTCCTGCACTGAGAGCTCTCATACTTCACTGAAAGAAATGAAAATTGGAATTACTCGGTAGTTCTTGCTGGTCAAGTATTTAGTCCTGACAGGCCTCAAACTCATCTTGTGTCTGCCTGTTTCTGTCTTCTGAGTAATGAACAAAAAGGAGAACAAAATACTAGAAACTAGTATTATATTCTAACCTTGAATGCACATATAACTTATGACTCATCTGCTATATTTCTAGATATGGAAATAACCAAAATATAGATATTCACTGCAGATGTGTCCAACTGGTTTAAGGTAGTTAAAAAGTTCTAACTGGAAATTACTGAAATGTCCAAATCAAAAGAATAAATGCATTACAGTATAGACATATAATATTATTTGATGAAGAAATGACAGTTCACAGACTGCAATGACATGTACAAACAAGACATACAAACCCAGTAGACTTAATGATGGTTGAAAGAGGATATGTACAAAAAGCACATGCCATATGATTCCTGAATTTCAAGCTTGAATTAGATACAATTAAAATGCCATGTAAAGAACTTACTGAAAAATATAAATTCTGCTTGTGTGTGTGTGTGTGTGTGTGTGTGTGTGTGTGTGTATACCTGAAGGCTATATAGCAAGAAACACAATGCCAAACAAAAGAACCCTCTCTTTAAGTTGGTCAGGGTAGTCGAAGAGACTCCCAAAATAATATAGGCTATTGCCACAGTACTTGGTTGCCTCCCAGAACTTGAAGATAAGACCCGATTGCTGAAGACAGGACATACTTCAGGCATGGGATTTGTAGCAACTGAGCTGGAACTCACCTGAAGGTCATCTCCCTGAAGACTAGCTCTCATAGTTCTAGAGGACACTATGCAAGCTGCTGAGAAAAAAAAATCACTTAATGGTCCAATCCAGATACAAAGCCTAATAGCCACAATGACTGACACAGCAAATTATCTCTATTGGTGTAAAGTTCCATAATAGGTCCAACACAGAAAATAAATATGTAGTTTTATCTAGGGGGATATCAACAGCTCATTGGCCATAAAGCCCTTTCATTGGGAGGGAGCTCATGGAGGGTATAGCAAACATAGCTAAACACACATGGCTGGATGGCTCATAGAGCCAAGAGAAAATTCTGTATCTGTCATATTTCTAGATAAATAAAATTTCTTACTGTATGCTGATTATATTTATAGAAAAGAATACCATTCACCAGTCATCAAAGAAGCTTCTCTTTGCAATCGATAGACAGTATTACAGAGTTCCATAATAGGTCCAACACAGAAAATAAATGTTTATGAGATGCCCAGAACTAAGTGATATATCTACAATGCAACCTCTACATCTTAGGCTCTGAGAA
This sequence comes from Rhizomys pruinosus, assembly GCA_009823505.1. Classification (NCBI taxonomy): domain Eukaryota; kingdom Metazoa; phylum Chordata; class Mammalia; order Rodentia; family Spalacidae; genus Rhizomys; species Rhizomys pruinosus. The sequence goes on from VZQC01015190.1 coordinate 263,393, forward strand.
CATAGTGGAGCATAAGGAAGAGAGAATATTAATGCATTTCTCAACTCTCAACAGTGAAGCTTCTCCACAGAACAGATGGTGATTAACAGAGAAAGCCAAAACTTCTACATATGGTGATCCAGTTTTGCCAGCACCATTTGCTGAAGATGCTATCTTTCTCCCAATGAGCTTTTTTGTCCCCTTTATCAAATATGACATGGCAGAAATTGTAGGATCTCAAGTTTGGATCTTCCATTGGTTAATGGGTCTGTTTTTGTGCCAGTACCAGGCTGTCTTTATGACTATAGCCCTGTAATATAGCTTAAAGTCTGGTAAGTTGATCCCCCCCTGTATTGAATTTTTCACTCAGGATTCGTTTAGCTACTCAGAGTCTTTTGTTTTTCCATATTAATTTAAGGATTTTTTTCCAAGTCTGTGAAGATTGGGGATTTTAATTGGGATTGCATTGAATCTGTATATTAATTTGGGTAGAATGGACATTTTTTTACTATATGGATTTTTCGAATCTATGAGCATGGGGGTTTTTCCATCTTTTGGTGTCATCTTCAATCTTCTTCAGTGGTTTACATTTTTGTTGTAGAGATCTTCGCTGTCTTTGTTTAGGTTTTCCCCCAGGCATTTTTTTTTGAGGCAATTGTGAGTGGGGAGGTCTCCTTATATTCCTTCTCCAGTTGCTTGTTGTTGGTGTAAAGAAAGGCTACTGATTTTTCTAGGTTAATTTTGTATCCTGCCACTTTACTGAAACTCTTGTTTCTAGGAGTTTTCTGGTGGAGTTTTAGCATCCCTCAGGTAAACTATTGTATCATCTGCAAACAGGGATAGTTTGACTTCTTCTTTTCCAATTAGTACTCCCTTAATTTCCCTTCTTGCCTTATTGCCCTAGCAAGTGTTTCAAGCACTATACTGAAGAAGAGTGGCAATAGGGGGGCAGACTTGTTGGGTACCCGCCTTTAAGGGGAATGCTTCTAGTTTTCCATCTAGGATGATGGCTGTGGGTTTTTTTATATGGCTTTGATTATATTTAGGGATGCTTCCCTACCTCTTACCCTGTAAAAAAATCAACTCTAAGTGGATCAAAGACCTTGTCATGAACCTGAAACGCTGAAGGTGATAGAACCCAAAGCTGTAGGCAGCAGCCTACAAGACACAGGCATAGGAAATCAGACAGTCACTGTGCAGGAAATAAGGTCAACAATTGACAAGTGGGACCTCATTAAACTCAAAAGCTTCTGTCCAGTGAAAGAAACAATCAGGGAAGTGAGAAGGAAACACACAGAGTGGGAGGAAATCTTCACCACTGATACATATGACAGAGCATTAACTTCCAGAACATATAAACTACTCAAAAAACAAAGAAGCAAGAAAACAAATGACTCCTTCAAAAGATGGAATGAAAAACTAGACAGAGACTTCACTAGTGACCAAATAAAGATGGCTGAGAAACATCTTAAAAAGTGCTCAACATCATTAATAATTAAGGAAATGCAAATTAAAACCACTCTAAGGTATCATCTCACTGTGATAAGACTGGCTAAAATCAAGAAAACAAAAGACACCAAATGCTGGAGAGGTTGTGGGGAAAGGGGAACACTCATTCGCGGCTGGTAGGAATGTAAACTTGTACAACCACTATGGAAATCAGTGTGGAGAATCCTTAAAATCCTCTAAATGAACCTACCACCTGACCCATTCATACCACTCCTGGGTATATACCCATAAGACTCATCCTACTGCAAAGATACATGCACATCTATGTTTATTGAAGCTCTTTTCTCAATATCGAAGAGTTGGAACCAACCCAAATGCCCCTCAACTGATGAGTGGATAACAAAAAAAGTGGTACATCTACACAATGCTGTTCTATACAGCAGCAAAGAAAGATGACATCATGAACTTTGCGGGTAAATGGTTGGAACTCAAAGCCATTATGTTAAGTAACACCTTCCCAAAATAACAAATGGGGAATGGTTTCCCTCATTTGTGGATGCTAGTATCAAATCACCAATTGAAAGGCAAGCTATGCAGTGTTATTGTTATATTTCTTTCTATCTGAAAGCAAGTATGATGTTATAATGTGAATTCCTTAATGAGCCCTAGAATTAACTTACTTTTAGACATGGTAATTAATGTTTATGAGTGGAAGATATATATTCATATTTAGAGTAATATAAAATTAAAGCAAAAATGTGAACTCCTAAACATATATTAGAGTTAGCATACAGTTTATTCCTGGAGGACATAATTCTGGTATATATATGATGATTATGTAGGCATGTTTTGGAACAATACAATAGGGAAGGAACTACAATAATATAAGAACTGGGTCAAAGAAAAGTCTGATATAGTTAAATTCTGCACCAAACAATAAACCTTTGCAAAGAAAATTTTTAAAAAGACTGAAAGAAAGATGCAGGACATGTATGGAAGAATGCATGATCTGGGGTGGGGAAAGTATCTAAATTGAACTGAAAAATCATGTGTGAAATACACGAAACATCAATAAAATATTTTTAAAAAAGAAAGCCAAAACTGACTAAAATGTAGAAAATAAGACTGCAGATCCTACATAGGATTTCTGTATTAAACATCTGCCACGCAAGGCTCAGGAGCCATTGTAGAGAGGGGTCAGAAAGACTGTAAGAGGCAGGGGCTGCTGATGATCACAAGAAAATAGTTTGCAAGGTTATGGGAACTTGCTCATAGGAACGTAGACTAATGGTGACAGCATGCACAAGATCCATGCAAGCTCAAACCAGACAGACCAAACTCAGCACAGAAGTAAGGAAATGGGTAAGAAGCCCTGACTTTGATGAGGACCCATTGACAACTGATCACTACTGATTGAGGGAACGTTGGGTTTCTTTTTTTTTTTTTGTTTTCAGCTGCTGAGGGTTGGGTTGATTCATTTTCATGAAGAGGCCACAATAGAACGAACTCTTTAATTTGCATAATCCCCGGATTATGCTGTCCTAAAATCTACCTTGAAGTTGTGTGGGGAGATGTTAGGAATTCTTTTTTTTCTTTTTTTTTTCTTTTTTTTAATTTTCTTTTTTTCTTTTTTTTATTTTTAAGGGATTCTACAATACAATGACACAGTTGTTTGCAGATAACAATGATGTTACTCAGTATGTCATACAATTAAGTAATTGGTGCATTTTGCAAGTATCTATGTCCAAATTTTGAACAACCCAAGGTTCCCATAGTCCAGTTGGAGAAGCTGGGTTTCTTTAAGGGAGTGATGCTAGTTAAGTTGACGAGGCTCTAGAGTATGAATGCACATTGACGGACATTTGAGGACACAAATGTGACTCAGTTGCCTCAATACATATGAGAGAATGCATGGAATCCAGCAGAGGTATTTTTTTGAGGGGGGATTTAGAGACAGGAGTAAGTCTAAACACTATTAAGATATTGAACGAAATGCTGAAAAAACCTCAATCCAAATGGAGGTTGTAAAGAGGCCTTAGCTGTTAAGAGCACTGGCTGCTCTGGCAGAGGACCCAGATTCGATTTCTAGCACCTATATAGCAGCTAACAACCATCTGCAATTCCAGTTCCAGGAAATCTGATGCTCTTCTGACCTCTGCAGACATTGGATGACACAGGTGCACTTATAGATGCTCGTGTACATAAAATGAAAATAATTAATAGAATTATTAATAAAATATTTCAAAATATCAATTAAAATAGAAAACATATGGTACTTTTTCAATTTTATAACTGTAATCTATAATTTGAGTAAAAATGTCATAATTATGAAAATGAAATTACAGCATCAAATAAAATAACTTTCTAAAGAAAATACTAAATTTAAGTATTCTAATTCCTATCTCTCACAGTGCCACTGTGAGAGATAGGAATTAGAATACTTACTAATTAGTTCCTTTCACAGTGTGTCCTAAATACTATTAAAATGCTATTAACTCCTTACTAAACTGCTGTAATTAGCTCCAGCAATACTAAATACAAATCATAGAGTGTTGGAAACATAAACTCCAATGAATAACAGTACAGTAACATAAATGCAAAGATTTTCACATGAGCTACACTTAATATATCTGGAAAATATTTTCAAAGACAACATAAGGTTTGATGGGTAAAAGTTATGTAAGAATGAAATTTTGCCAGAAATGCAAGGCATATTTATTAAATTATCAAAATATATAAAAATGTTATTTCAGAATGTAGAGTACTGTTTAACATGAGCAACAAGATTGTCCTTAGAATGGAGCATGAAGGTGGCTTCCAAAGAGCTTCTAGTTCTTTGTGTTTGACAAAGTTGGTTGTTACACAAATGTGCTCTATTTGGCCTGGAGAGATGCATCATCAGTTAAGAGCACTGGCTGCTCTTTAGAGGACCCAGGTTCAGTTCCCAACACTTACATGGTGGCTGACAACTGTCCAGACTCCAGTTCTGGATCTAACAGACCCTCTTCTGACCTCTGTGGGCACTGCATAACATGGGTACACTTATATACATGCATGAAATACACTCACATACATAAAATAAAATAAAAATAATAAATAAAATACTAAAAAGTAAATAAATGTGTTCTATTTGAGATAATGCATTGATCAGATTTATAATCCAAATATGTATGTATAATTGGATACATATCATACATGACAAAAGTTTAAGGCATATGTGTAAGATATAGCATTTATTTTCCCTTTTGACTATAAAAATACAGACTATAATTTGGGGGATAGTCTAATTTCATTTATGAATGTGAATGTTTGTACTACATACAAATGACTTAATATTATTTATCACTATTATTGACCTCTTTAGAACCAGGTGAACTTAGCTTGCTATGGTCCTTTACACTGTTTAAATTTTCTCACTAGCCTATATTGGATGAGTAAAACCCCAAATTAGAGTGAGAAGCATTTCATAGGATTTCCAAACTCAAAATGCTATACTGTTATCCTAATGTACTATTTTATCTCTCCAAGCAAGAAATTTGATCTCCCAGGGATCACTCAGGTCAGGGCTGCTAATTCTGGTGACTTTTAGCTAGGACAGCATGCACTGTTTTCAAGAGAAGTTCCATTAAAATGCAAAATGACTTTCATTTCTCAGCAGTCTACATGACTCGAGGGTTACAATAATGTATTATACACCCTTCCATGTCTTGCTGTGATTGTTTTCATCAACTCTATTTCCTAAAGTCACTAATCTATTCTGAAGATTTTGGTGAGTGGTGCCACACAAAATCCAGGGCAAGAAGCTCCAGTCATGTTGACTGACTTTCAGTTAAAAGCACAAACAGACTGTTTTGCTTCTCATCCACCTGTGCCCCTTTTCTAAGCCTAGGGAACAATGTGCGGAAGAGGGGGCACGGTAGAATGTAAGGGCTGTGATTGGGGTGAATGGTGAAACTACAACAAAATAGACTGGACATTCATTTGATCAACTTGATTGAACATACAAGCCCCCCTCTGCTGAATGGTGGGACCCATGAGCTGTGTGGGTTTGGGCACAACTGCTTGCAAATTGGTTTTACATGAAGGATGCTTGTACTCACAAATTATCACTTATTGTTAAAAAAATGAAAACAAAACAAAACAAAAAAGAGCAGAGAAAGATGCAGAAAAGTTACTGCAGAATGCATGATCTGGGATGGGTAGGGGTGGGGTGGGGGGAAGGGAAGGGGATATATGCCTGAACTGAATTGGAAAATGATGTATGAAATACACAAAACATAAAAAAAAAAAAACCACAAACACCCATAGGACTTCCCCTGCACAGTGCATCACCATACTGGTTACATTTCAGTCTGGAGAAAGTTAGAGTAATTAGAAACTGCTTCCACATCTTGGACTCTGTATTTTGAAGTGACTCATTTAGAGATTTTAAATCTACCAATTTTTTTGAGAAACTGTCTAGATGACTAATAACAGGAACATTTTATAAACTCTTTAAAATCATTTCTGTGGTGTTTTTTTTTTCCTATTTGTATACAGAGCTTTCTGTACACAGATTTCTTATTTGAAGTAAATGTGAAGATGTGCTAAATTCATCCCTTTGTATGTAGATTAGAATGCATCAAGATACAAAAAGACATTTTAGCCCTGAATTTTGTAGGGATGTTGATACCTGATTTGGGTAGTGTTATAGAGTGTATTCAACCTACTTTTGCATGACTTTAAGGGTTTAAATAGAGTTCTCCTTCAAGTAGTCTTCCTCCCACATTGCATTTACATGCTTGAGAACAGTATAATTAGCTCGTGTCTCTACTATGTGTGACTTTAGTATCCTTGTATTTTCTAAGACACTAAAATGAGGCTCATGTCTTAACAACTCCATAGTCCCAGGATGCTATATTAGGAGAGCAGCTCTGCCAAGAACACAAAGAAATGGAACAGAAGAGCCAACAATATACCTGTTTCTTTCCAGAAGGAGGAAGTTAAATGTTAAATAATTTGTCCTAGATCACAAAGGCAATCAGTGGGCAAGTAACATTGGACCTAGATGCCTGCAACTATGCTATATTGCCTCTTCAGTGCTATCTGCTCATCCCATTAGCTGTCATAAACAATAAACACTGAATGGCTGTTTGCTTCTATCTGCCCTCTTATTTCATTTATCAACATATTAAAGTCTTGCTCCATATCAGCAACTGAAGTTATAATGTATTCCCAACTAAGTCTATGTCACAACTAATTATTTCTAACAAATAATTTTAACAAATACTTATTAGTCAATTAAGATGTTTATTGATGGTATATTCTATATAAAATATTGCACTCCAAGGAATAAGTTTAAATGCATAATTTGTTTTTAATTCAGTGTTTTCTTTCAGATGGATTCCAGAAAATATACTTGTGAAGTACAATAAAGGTGAGAAACCTCTATAGTAAAGATTATGGGTGCTATTGTTCATATCCATATCAAAGTGCCAGTAGGTGTGCAAGAAAATAAGTGTTCTTATTGTCTCAGGAAGACATAAATTCAAACTTTTCAAATGCTAATCTGAAAAGGAAAACACTCATAACATTTTTTCAGTTGATACATACTTCCGTCCATATTTCTATAGTCATTTTCCTTATACTTCATATGTATGCTTTTTGAACAACTTTTGCCAAATCATTTGACCATTTGCTTAGTGATTTGATTAAATAATTCTAAAATCCTTCAATACATTCAAACAGAAATGTCCAACATCTTCTTTTCTTTTTGTTTGTATGGTTAGATGGTTTGTTGGTCTAAAACTTGGAAACATTTTACCTCAGAACCATATGTCCTAGAAGTACAGTCATATACTACTACAAGTTGCTCAAATTTGTTACTTTCCACATTGAAATATCAGAAATAACACTTTGAAATTAGTTTATGAAGTCTCTACCTCTTCAGAATAAGAAGACTCCTAATTCAGTAGCATTGATCCAATGGCATTTATTAGCCAACTTCCCTGAATTTATGTTGCATTTTAGGTGTCTTGGAAAAATTAAAGATGACTTATTCAAGAAAATGCCTCTCAATATTTTAGTCTTAATTCCAGCACCTCTCATTTTAACTCTGCTTTATCCAATATTTCTGGGACATTTTCACCAATTCTTTCCTCTTTTCCTGTATCTACAAACTATCTGATGAATTTTGGAGGATAAATTTAACAAAATTGCACAAATTTTAAGTTTATCATTATTACCTGTAAATGTGTTCTCAATGTGACCAAATAATAATATAAAAGTTTCAATATTTTGGTCTTTGTTAACATTTCTAATAAATCAGAAACCTGGCTCACTCCAAGAACTTCATTCTTTTAAACTTTTGGGACAAACATCATTTTGTTTTTCTTGCATTGGTCTTACAGAGGAAGAAGAGGTTAGTTTCTGGTAGCAGTCATTGAACTCATAGTTTTGACTGTGTTATATTTCTCTTCTGTTTGATTTAAATGAAAGCAACATGATTATTGTGAGTCTGACAGATTTCCACCTTTGATTCGTTTTATTCTCTTTATTTCAAGGTCATATATTTTTTCCTATTTCTAGCTTGCTTTAACTTTAGCTTCTAGTCTCTGATTCTCTATAACTTAAACTTTCTAAGTTGAAATTTATCCCTAGCTAGAAGTTTATTCTCAGCCACATTATTTGAAATACCATGATCTATAGGTTATTTATTGTGGGGGTCTCTAGACCCTGTCAGGTATCTGGCTTCTTCTACTCAGCCAAAGTGGTAATTTTCCACTGGGCCCCCTCTCAAGGTCAGTCGGTCAGCCATAGGGAAGTCAGTTGAACTTTATCCATGAAATGTTCTGTAAACAGGATGTTCCTTGAACCCTAGTGTTGACTAATCCCAATGATCTGTATCAGCATGTTTGTTCCTTTACGCAACATTGTTGCAAACGCTTCCTCTTACACCTACTCTTTATATTCTGTGTATGAACCTGCAGTGAACGAGACCTGATCAGTACCTGTCTTGTCTCCATTCCTTGTGTCTCTTGTCCCTTCCCCTCACTCTTTCTCTTCCAGACCCATGTTGACTGACCCGCGGGACGGGTCAATTTATATCTATTCTTTCTAGTTTCTACTGTTGTGGTCCCTTCTCTACCCATAACAAGTTTGACTCATTGTTTGTCAATTGATACTGTTCACCTCAAGGCTCCCAAGTACCGATTTTAGCTACTTGCACTGAATACTTCCCAGTGTCACTTTATTTCAAAACTGCATATGCCGTAATAGACTTTCTCTCCTGTTCTTGGAAAATTGTCTTCCTTTGGCATTCCTGGTCATACACATTCTTGCTTTTTCTTCTAACTTTCCTTTTAAATTCACAGCAGCATTACCCCCCCACACCCCACCCCGCACATACACAGACAAAGTGAAAGACAGATCTAGACAAGACAAATCTAAGCATTTTAGTTATCCACATTTCATTAGGGCTCCTCTGAATGGTGTGCTTTTTTTGTTTCATGTCTTGCCATAGCCTCCCCATATTACCTAACCTAGCCCACAGTTCTGCTCTCCTTTGATTTTACTCATGAAGCTGAAAGCTTATCACCAGGAATTAAAAAAAAAAAAAATAAGATGATTTCTCTATAGTGTTTATTTGTGCTTTTTAAGTTAAGATTCTAACTTTCTAAGTCATATCTCAAACTGAGATCTGAAATCTCCTGGAAAATATCTCAGTTAATTTGCTTGCAGTGTGTTTGCCATGCCCTTCCATTTGCTAGTCCTTATCCTTACAACAGTGGGGTCCTTTTCTGTTTACCCGTCCATGATAAGCTCCTGGAATGTAGAGAAGGTGTGTACTAATGAGACTCTAAAACAAAGACAGGACATAAGCAAGCACATGAGAAATGATTTTCAAACTAAAAGAATCAATAAAAATGTGTCATACATGCATATTCTGGTGAATTTAACAGTGAATTGTGGAACTATTTCAGGATAAATTATTGAACAGATCATTTACAAGCACTTTGAAAACAAGTTGGTAATGACTAGAATGCATTATGAGTCATAGCCAACAAGCTGGATCTCTATTGATTGGATTTCCCTTGATATATGTTAATACCATCATTGGAGTACTTGGATTTTTCTATTTGGATATGGTTTTGCTTCAGTAGTATGTAATAATTTAGGTCATATAATCTTTTAAGTAATCATGACCAAAATGGTGAGATGAAGTTAAATATCTGAACAATAAATAGGGATGTTTCTGATAAGTCTCTGATACCACAGAGTTACATTCAGCTTTGCTTGATTCAACACATTTGAAAATGGCTTCAATAAGTACACAGAAGAAAAAAAATATAGTAGAAGCTATAGAATGAAATACTTGCAGAGCATTCAGACAGTCTTGGTGATAATTCTGTCAGGGATATCCTTCTCAAAAAGGTATTTCTATCCTGAGTAGGAGGTTGGCTTTAAAATTTCCAGTTCTTTCCAAATTTAAAGTGTCATGATTCTGTGAAGTATTATCATCGAAAGATGTGTTGGAGAAGCCTGTATAATCCAAGAATGTTCTACATTGAAAAAAGTACAGAGTATATCACAAAAAATAAGAGTTAAGTGCCTCAGTTCATATACCTGGCTTTTCTTAAAGAATGCAAAATGAAAAGGAGAAACAAAAAAGTCTACATCATCTGACAATAGTTCTTGAAGAAAGGATTGAAATTATTTTTTTCAAAAGTAATAAATTTTAAGTTACGATTTTTATTATTTCACTATTATATAACCACAAACTGTCTAGTAATATCAAAAATCCAGTATAAAATAACAATTGTTCCTTTAGATTTTTATAAAATTTTTAGAACTTGATTTTTTTGCTGTTGTGATTGTTTTGGCCACCTTAAATCTGATTTCTCTGTGTGCCATCACCTTAAGTGCCAACAAACTAAATGGAGCTTTTATATGGTCAAATTCATAACCTCTGTGTTTTCAAAACCCTTTTAAATGATAATGAACCTGCATCGCTGTAGAATTTAATGTTATTTTTTGTCTGTGGCAGAGACAGAGGGTTCTCTCCCTGTCAGATATGATTGGAAAGGACATCAGAGGCCATGGGACAATGTTGGATTGGATAAGTTCCACAGATGAAAAGGCCTAATTGAGGGGCCTGGCTAAATTTTGGAAGGCAACATATGAGTGAAATGCTGTTTTCAAATGCAGTCTGAGTAATTTTATCCAAATAAGAAGCTTTCAGGTTTGACTCCTGTGACCTTTTAAGTAGGAAATTGTCACACATTCAACCAAGCTAATGTTTCCAAAATCAACTCACTCCTGACTCTGATCAGAGTTGAATGATAAAAATACTAAAGCAACTAAGAAGGACTTGCCAGAGCTCCTAGGTTCTTGCTTTAGAAAAACTCCTGCTCTGATATTTCCTTGCTGTTTCTATGGCTGTGACCCATACCCAGGCTTTTCTCTTATTTCTGTTCTCCTTCATGGCTTCGTTACAGTTGTCATTCTCCATTTCTCTTAGTTTTAATCTATTCTGTGTGAACTGTAAGTCAAATTTCCTCAAATATTTCTGAATACAAATAATTACCCTTTATGTAAATATTCTATGCATCTTTTGCTTCTCATCCACCTGTGCCCCTTTTCTAAGCCTAGGGAAAAATCTGCGGAAGAGGGGGCGTGGTAGAATGTAAGGGCTGTGATTGGGATGAATGGTGAAACTTAAGCAATATAGTCTGGACACTCATTTGATCAACTTGATTGAACATACAAGCCCCCCCCCCCCCCCCGGATGGTGGGACCAAGGGGCTGTGTGGGTTTGGGCACAACTGCTTGCTGCTTGCAAATTGGTTTTACATGAAGGATGTTGTACTCATAAATTATCACTTATTGCTAAAAAATGGAAAACTGAGAGAAAGATGCAGGACAGTTATGGCAGAATGCATGATCTGGGATGGGGTGGGGTGGGGTGGGGGGAAGGGAAGGGGAAATATACCTGAACTGAATTGGAAAATGATGTATGAAATACACAAAGCATCAATAAAAAAAGAAAAATAAATAAATAATAAATAAATAAATAAAGCTCTATGTGAGTCAGAATTTTTGTTTATGTAACAATATACTTAAACAGAAAACTTAAAAGAAAAGGGAGTTATTTTGATTCTTGGATTTAGAGGTTTCAGTCTATCATGTTGGGGAGGGCTTGTCAGAGCACAACAGCTCGCATCATGTTAGGAAGCAGGGAGAGTCCAGCCTGTTATGGTGGTTTGAATGAGAAAGTTCCCCATAGGATCCAAGTATTTGGATAGTTTTTCTCCAGTATTTAGAGGTTTTAGGAGGCATGGTCATGTCAGACGAAGTATGTCACTGAGGGCTTCTAGAGTTTGTAAGCTTAGCTGGATTTCCAGTCTAGTTCTTCTGCCTGTGCCTGCATGAAAACATGATGGGGGGCTGGAGAGATGGCCTAGTGGTTAAGAGCGCTGACCGATCTTACAGAGGACCCGGGTTCGATCCCCAGCACCCACATGGCAGCCGAGAACTGTCTGAAACTCCAATTCTAGGAGAACTCCAGTTCCAGGGGAATCCGACACCTTCTTCTGACCTCCGCGGCATTGCACGACACGGACATTCATACACATACAGAAATAAATAAAATTAATTTAAAAAGTTAAAAAAAAAGAAAATATTATGGTGCACCTTTCTGCTCTGGACACTTCCTTCCTTCACTCCTCCCTCCTTTGTGGGCCTGTTACCCCTGGAACTGAAAGCTCAAAAACTCTTCATTCAGTGAGATGCCCTGGTCCTGGGGTCTTATCACAGACAGTACAGAGAAGTTGACATTGCATCTGTGCTAGCAGACTTTCCTCTCTCCCTGTTTATTCCACCCAGGCTTTTAACCTATGAGATGGAAGTGCTTACCTTCAGGATAAGTCCTCTGCCCTTACTTAAAAGTGTGGAAAGCCCTCACACACACTCAGAGGTATGTCTTACTAATTTCTTGGGTATTCCTCAGTCCTACCATGTCCCAATTCTACAGCCCATGTTCAAGTATCTATCTTACAAATATTACTCTACTATCAAATAAGCTGGTACTTGAAGTAGTCTTAAGACCCAGCCTCCGATTATTATATAATGTTTCTCCTCTGTATTATTACCATCTTAATATACCTGTTTACAGGACTCCCCTTCAAACTAAAGTTATTGCACATTCTTAAGGCTCTTAATAAGCTATAGTATCTGTGACTTGTCTGTTAAAGCCATTAGTAGCTGAACAACTTCTTGTGAATTAATTTCTAGAATTGTGACATTTCTTCTATAATTATATTTGAAATATACTTTAGCATTTCTTGCCATAGCCTTTTGTATTTATCTGGTGGAAGGAAGGTTATAGTACCTTAACACCTTCACTTATTCCTATCAGACTGTTTATGATGATTCTTTTAGCTTTATGTCTTTGCAGGTAAAATCCATATGACTCTAATTGCAGAATCACCTTTTTAAGTTTTTATTTATTTTTTTTATGTGTATGAATGTACTGTCTACATGCAGGTCTGTGCACCCGTGTCGTGCAATGCCGCAGAGGTCAGAAGAGGGCGTCAGAGTCCCCTGGGACTGGAGTCAAATATGGTTCTCAGCCGCCATGTGGGTTCTGGGGATCGAACCTGGGTCCTCTGCTAGGCTATCTCTCCAGCCCCAGAATCACCTTTTCTAAAACTGAAATTTTTAAATACGCTTCTTAGTTTAGGAGAAGATAGAAATCCAAGTCAGGATTTCAGTATTTTCAAGTCATTTCGATGGTTATCTTTCTAACTGAGCTATGCTTTTCTAGAGACTATGTTCCTCTGTTGGATGAAACTAAGCTGAACTCCAAATAAAAATGACATTCATTGCTCACAGGATTCCCTATAGGCATGGATATTTTCCAGATTGGTCTTCATCAGCATTCTACTTTTTCACTCTTTTGAATCTAACCAGGAGCTTTTCAAATGTCTCAGCGGCAAAGACATTTGCAACACAAACATAAGAGGCTGAGTTTGAAGCTCCAAAATGGATACCAGGAACAGTGGGTTGATTCTTAACTCACTGTTCCTATGGTGAGATGAGATGAGATGGGAAACAAGAGCTGGTGAACCAACTAGACTTGTTCACATCCTCACACAACAAGAGACCTTGTCTCGAGTAAGGGGAAAATTAAGGACTGGCACTTGTCTTTTGATCTCCACATGGGCACTGTTCCATGAGTGTATACACACACACACACACACACACACACACACACTCCACACAAACACATAAAAAGTTGAATAAAAATTAAATGAATCTGCCTAGGCCTAATTTAGTAAAAATACTTAATTTTTTTTCATGGTTTTTACACATTGCCTAGTGCTGATTACTGTTTTTCCCTGTACATTATTGTAACAACATATTCCACATAATGCAGATTCAGTAAATATTAGATAATTTCATCTGAATGTGTGTTTGCATGTGTCCTACCAAACCTGTCAGGCTCCTTGAATTATCAAAAACACACTAATACATATAAAAATAATCTGATTTCCTTGATTATTAGTCTGTGATTTGGGGCTGGATACCCAAAACAGAACAAAATTCATGGTGAATCTTCCCAGATAATGTATGATATTGTGTAATAATAATAATAATTCACCTTTTTCTAGCTCAACTTCACTGTTTTTTCTATATTTTTCCACATTCACTATTTTTCTAGCTTAACTTTATTGTTTTTCTAATTCTTTTTTTTTTTTTGGTTCTTGAGAATCTTTCCCAATTATGCTCACCCATTTTCTCTCTACTTTCCTCCCCAAGACACAAACATGTCTGTAAAAGTCGTATATTGTATGGGTTTTATAGCTTTTAACCTCAAAGTAAATTGCTTTTAAAATCTAACCACATTGTGCATTATAATCAAAACTCAATTGCTCTTCTGATGGTAAACAATGAATTTTACAAGTGACCTCAAGACTTTCCATTCATGAAAGGCATTAGTGCTCTGACATTAGTCTGACATCGAAAGTATTAAAAATGAATAAATGAAATGATTCTGCTAAGGGATGTTATAGAAATAATTCTAGAACAAAACAGAGACTAAACTAGATCCTTGGATCAGCCTGCTTATATACACAATTGTCACCTAAGGACATCTTTGCTATGGTTTCGCATTGTCTATTTGCTTTCATCAATAATTTTTGAGGTGGTACACAATTATGTACTGCATATATGGTATATGTGCATATACCTCAGTAGATGGATTCATGTGTGAAACCAGTCCTAAGAATGAATTACAGTTATATGAGCTTAATTTAAGTATAAAATGCTGTATTTTTTTAATAACTAAAATTGCACCTGTCACTACTAATGTTCATTATAATAAGCTTGCAAATTTGAGGACAAATCTTCCATTCGCACTTAAAATTAGGGGAACTATGAAAACCAAAATAGCAATGCAGTTCTGTCACTCTCTTAAAAACATTAAGAATATTTTCCCCAGTTTTAATAGACTAGAAAAGTAATATTTTTCAGTCAGCTTCTAGTGCTATGGAAAGGTTATTCAGAATTTATAAGTGGCTGGCACTGTCCTTACTATTAGAGGCTTAGCTCTTTGGTTTTTAAAAGCCTTAGCAGAAAAAAAAGTACTACAATTGCATAAAACTTCACTGAGTTTTTCCTGCTTGACCAAAGTACAGGACAAGAATTGACCTATATATATATTCTTGGGAAATTTGTTGGGAAGAATGGAGAGCCAAAATTTATATTCATAAAACAGTTGTGGAACTATGTGAATTCATCATAGGATTAAATGTGACTTAATGCCAGAATGTGGGTTTTGTGTATTAAATCCACTCATGTAGAGAGCAAAGAGAACATGGCCAAAGGTACGAAAATCTGAGGAAAAGAAAAAGATTCTTGAGATTGTTGAAGAGGAGCCAAGAGAAGAGGACTAGAAGGGAGCCATGACTGGTTGCTCATGACCGTAATCCCAGCGCCTGGGAGGCTGAGACAGGACTAGAAGGGAGCCATGACTGGTTGCTCATGACCATAATCCCAGCACTTGGGAGGCTGAGACAGAAGTTGCCCTGAGTTTATGGTCGAAACGAGATACGAAGTGAAACTTTGTCTTGAAAGAAAAAGAAAAGAAAAATTATCTAATGGAAAAAGGGGCTAAGCCTTATGGAAAACTGCTTCTCTGTGTGAATAAATATAAGGAGGCTAACTTTGAAATTATGTCAAACTTTAGTACACTAGGATAACTAGAGCTAAAGATTCCATCTCAGTCCAAGTTTAAACTATGAATAAATTCAATTCAGGCCTGGCTTCAAATAGGTACCCAAAAAAGTAGCCCTCATAAATGAAGGTGCTCTACTATTTTTTTTAAAGATGATCCACTATATTTGTTACTATTCTGGCCAGGTATAATCGCTAAATCAGGACTCTCCTTGTACAGCCTTCAATTCAACCATTAAACATGAGCTAATTATTTCTTGGCATTTGGATTTCTTTACCTTTAATTGTTTAACAAAGCCATTACTGAAGGTAAATGGTATCTCCAGCTATGTTTAGGTGATGCATGTTTTTGGAAGAATAACTAAAATAATATGTCATATGAATATCTCTAGCTTGGCCCATTCTAAGCATTTGGTAGAGGATTGCTGTTAGGATTGTTTTATTATTGTATGGCTCATAGACATAGAGTATCTGAATAAACAGAAATGACCCTGTGAAATATACCTAAAGACTTGTGAAATAATAGGAAGAGAGTTTAAAAATCAGCAGCCTTTGAAAATAGGGACCTTGAAGTCATTTTCATGTCACTGGTCAGGATTTTAATGCTAGTGCAATAGGCCCATCATACAAATAGAGTAAAAAGTGACTTTTATCTGTGAGGCTAGGAGAACTACATTGTACACTCCAGGTTTTTTTCCGTTCATTTGTTCAAAGATAAGCAGAAAGCTATTACACTCTTGTAGCGCTGTCTTCAGAGACTATTTCTGGCCACCACTTGTGGGAATGCTTTATGAGATGTCAGCATGTGTGAGAAGAGATAGCTTGGTTTGTCATGGCTAGATAGGCCATATTCTGCAGCAGACTGATGGCTTTGTCTTTTATCATTGTCACAGGCTTATTTAACAAGCTGTGATTCTGTGGTTCATCACAAAGAAAACTGTCATTCCCTAGACACATGGACTGAACATCCTTTCATCTTCCCTGCCCAGAGGATCTGTCATGTGACATCAAGCAGACCAGCAACTCAAGACAGACTATGGGGGCTGTGACCATAAAACCAGGAAATTTGCTATGGCATAGGTCCAGGGTTTGCACCCTGATTAGATTATGTGGAGAGGAAAAAACATGTGTAAGCTTTTAAATTGTATATGCTGATAACATGATGTTTCAAATAGCACTTGAAAGGAAATGTTACAACCAGCTGTGTTCATGTGACAATTATTTATCATGATGTTATTCTGGGTTTCAGATAAACCAATTAAGATTGGTTTATCTCTATCCTGCCCCTATCTTAACAAACTCTTCTCATTCCTAGGTATTAATGACATAATTTTCTGATCTAGGCTTATAGCTTTAATTATAAACAATTTTTGAGACCGATGACAATTTGTTAATATCTTTGTTTATGTGGGTGTGAGGCGATTATGAAAGCATTGTCTCTTTCACTCATTATGTAAAATAATCAATGAGGTATGCAGAGATATAAGCCTAAGATTCTTCAACAATTCCAAGGGAGCTATGGCTGGCAGTTGATGGAGTCTGTAAAGCCCCTTGTTTTCTCCCATACCCTGAAGGACAAATATTAGTTGTGGAAACTGGGCCTGGCCTGCTGAATACAGCACATTGCCTGACTCTGGACATATTATTACCCTATAACTGTGACTTGGAAGATCAGATTAAACTACTTTTGAGAAATAAAAGTATAAATATTTCATATGTTCCCTCACAAGATTTAATTTAAAGTACAGTACTTCAAAGTCTTAGTTGTTTGATGTTGGCAAGTTCTGTCTTTTCCTTTCCTTTATGTTCTACTTTTTCAGTCATCTCTTATAAAGTTTACTGTTCCTTTATTGTTACTATTTCCTTAAAAAATTCCAAGAATGTTTAAAGAATTGGAATCTTGGCTGCAAAATTTGATATCTAAAGCTGGAGTAAAACCTTTGACTTAAATGAAAGCATGCATTCCCAAAATGAAGGAGAGTCTTTAGTTCTGTTTGTCTCGTTTATCTAATGGATAACATCAACAGTGATCACAAATCAGGGAAAATCAGGACAATTAGGTGACTGGACACTGCA
Organism: Rhizomys pruinosus; assembly: GCA_009823505.1. NCBI lineage: Eukaryota > Metazoa > Chordata > Mammalia > Rodentia > Spalacidae > Rhizomys > Rhizomys pruinosus. Next base: position 281,111 of record VZQC01015190.1, read on the forward strand.
CAAAGGTATCAGCTAGGTTTTGAGTGAAGATTCAAGTCTCATCAGGGCTCTGCCAGCTGAGCAGTATGCCAAGCAAAAGAGTCAGCCTTTGCCTAATCACTTGCCTTTTGATATTTGAGCAAAAATCAAAGCTAGCCTAGACATAGCATCAAGTGAATTGAAGGCAGATAAATTAAATATCTACTTACACTAAAAATGTATATCAAAATGTCTCCTTGGGGAAAAAAAAAGAGCTTTCCAAATTTCTCACAAAGTTAGCTAGAAACAGTATATAAATAGTATATGAGTGTTTAAAAATTGCAACTTAAATTTCTAAATTTCTGTGTTTCGTTTAATGTAACTTTAGATAAATTCTGCTGGGTTTGCCCTTCTTTCTGATTATTCTTTTTGTTCTCAATTAGAAATGTGAAAGGAATTTAAAAAAATCCTCCATTTTAATATCCTGTCATTCCTAAGAGATACTTATTTATCATTGAAAGGATTTGAATTAGTTTTCTCAGGGCTGTGACAAAGTACTTGAGAAAAAACTACATACAAAGCAAAGAGTCTATTTTGGCTCACAATACAAGACTATAGTGCACCCCAGCAGGGAAGCCATGCCATACAATCATGGGGTAGGAACCTGGTTACATCTCATCCATTATCAATAGACAGGGAAAGACAAACCTTGGTGCTTTTCCCATTTTTGTAATGCAGGACCCTAGTCCGTGCAATGACACTGCTATATTCAATTAATCTGACCTGGTAAATTCCCTACAGACATACTGATGGCCCCTAGATTATTCTAGATGTTATTGATTGGCAATCAATATTAACAATCACAAGTCCACCCTTGTCAACTTAACACCCAAACATATGAATTTTTAACATAATCTTTTACCTTTTATCCTCATACTTTCAGGGCCATCTCATGCTACAAAATAAATTCGGTCTGAATTGAAAAGTCCTCATACTATTCAGCAGCATTAACACTGTTCAAAAGTATAAGTGTCAAGACTCTTATGACACTTAGGTAATTTATTTTTTTAATTTATCTGACTAGTTAGTACGCATATGCAATAAACATAAAGAGTGTCCATATAAACCCAATTAGGTAACAACTGAGGGTCCCCAAGTCCAGTTGAAGAGGTTTGCTTACACAAAGATGTTGATCAAATAAAAGGAAAAGAAAAGAAAAGAAAAAAAAAAAACCAGCCCATTTTTGCTGTGATCTCAAAATCCACCCCCCTCTTTCCTTGACCCTTACAATCTTTTCCATGAGAGTCCCTGGGCTTTGGAGGCGAGGGTGAAAGAGAGTGAGATATAGAAGTTCCAATTATTATTATTTTTTCTGAGGTGACATGTCAAACTCATGGGACTATCCAAGTTCTGTTTGCAATGGACTGGTGGTTCATTTAGCAGTCTCCTTTTAATTATAGCAATAAAGCACAAAAAGTAACAAATATTAAAGTTTATAACAAATTACTCTATGAGCACAGGCACATATGCTTGAATAATATTTTGGTTGGGACATTATAACTCTTTGACAAATGAATGCCAATAGTATTTTGTTCCATTTTTTTATTGTTATTAAACTTTTTCCATAAGTCATACATCATTTCTCAATCGAATCCAGAGTTTCTCCCCCTTCCATGTCCCTCACCCCATCTGAGTCCCTGCACTCCACCCTACATGTCCTGCATTTTTTTCTGAATCTTTCCAGAGCCTTTTTTTTAAGACTCCAATGTGGAGCAAAAGTGAAGGATTGATGGTTGTTTGGGATTGTCAAGGAGGAACCTGTGAGCACCTCCTTAAGGAAAACAAGACATCTATTAGGGAAAAAAAGTCCTCCAATTCAAGTGATATATATATATATATATTATATATATTATATAACTATGTTATATATAATACTATAGCAATACAAGTTGGAGAGAACAACTGCCAATAGCTTTCTAATGTGGTAAAGAGAGCCCCTGACTTTAGGAGGCACCAAGGCTACAGTGTCAGCTGTGGGTCATACCTCTCCAGGGAGCAGGCCATAGATCAAATTGGGAATTTTTTTTTTCTTTTCCAGGTGTACATTTATCAGAATGCCACTCCTGCATTATATCTTCTTTTGCATAAAAAAAAAAAAAAAAAAAAGAGATCCCCAGGAACTTTGATGTTCTACTGGGGTTTTTGTTTGCTTGTTTTGTCTAAAACTACTAGTATTTAGAACTTTAAAAAAAGCATAGCACAATAAGTCTGTAGTAAAGCTTCAGAGACCATTTCTTTCTAGTGGTTCGAATAGTGCTCTCTGACACCATGAAGATCAGCTGCTGATCTGCAGTGCAGGGTCTCATCATAATTAGTTTTCATGCTCTTATCATCCTGTATCTTCAGCAATAGGGTCGGACCATCCATTTCTTATGTGCACCCAAAGTTATAGGCAAATGGCCTTTGTTTTGGTAGCTTTTAAAGCCTCCTTGGTCAACAACTCCTGGTAGGGCAACCCAGAGCTGCCACTGAAGCCTTTATCTACCAATACTTTTTAACAAGAGGGCAAAATTGCATCCTAGAGGGAGGAGACATATTCCTTCCTCCTCTGTTTTGTAATTGTCACTTCAGTCAGAGCAGGCTCTCCTTTTTTCCAGACCCCAAAATCCTTATTTATAGTTTTCCAGAAGGCAGGAGTCATATCACATACCTATAAATAGGAATCCAGCTGAAGGGGCTTACCACTCCCATTCAGACTGTTTCCCTCTGGACTACATACTGCTGGTTTAAGGAGGTAGAATCCAGCTTTTTCTAAGCCAAATTATCTTGTTATGTGGAAAAAATGTCAGAATTATCACTTGCATAATACAAGGAAACATGGAGAAAATTATTTGTGTACACTTAATCTAATAGCTGTAACTGGGACATTTGTACAAGTCAGGATTGAAAATTAACAGCAATTCTATATCCCTAATTAGATTAAGCATATTGTTATTTTCTATTCTGGAAATAGCCATCTATTTGAATCTTATTCAGGAGACATTTTTGTTAATGCTGCGAGACTTAGTAACATGTCCTGAATGATTTACCCCTAGTAATTATAATTTATGAAATATTCAATATTTATGTCCATGTATAGATGTTATTTTAATTATACCACTAATAAAGTATAAACTTTAAAATGTCCTTGCAAGTCTTGGGGTAGTTTCTAGATGACCAAATCTTTCCAGATGTTCTGAGATGTTTTACATGGTTTTAGCAAAAGGCTTGTCTTTTCACTTCAAAGACTTTTTGTTTAGTGGTCCAATGTCTTACATATAAAACATAATTAAATGACAAAATGAGTAGCTCCCTGGAGCAAAAATAATCATTCCTTTCAATTAACTACTATCTTTGAGGATCAAGAACCCTAATTGTAATTTAACAGTCTTAGCATACATGGCCATTTATTTATCAGAAAGTAGAATACTAAAAACCTTGCCTCGAGTTTCAAAGGAGTGCGACCAGTACATAGGAAAAGGCCATACATAGTTAGTAAAACATTGAAATGATATTACATCTTTGTAATTCCATTAGTTATTTTTAATATAGACATTGTGCTCTATGATAGAAATGGCAATAACTTTTGTTGACATTAATTCATCCCTTAACTGTTCTCATCTTTACAATGTCCTAAACCTTAGATGTAAAAAATATAAAAAAAATATATATATATATATTGAGTTATTTCTATGACAATAATAATTATTTTGATGTTATCTTTATTGACTGGATACTCAATTTACATATAGAGATTTGACATTAGAAAGCACAAGGGATAGCACATGCCATTTGTTTTTATAAGACTGTGTCACCTCATTCAGCATAACAGCCTCAAGTTCCATCCACTGGCCTACAAAATTCATGAAGTCATCCTTTTTCACTGCTGCATAGAACCCCATTGATACCACATCTTCATTATCCACTTATCAGTTGAGGGACACATGGGTTGCTAGCAGCTCTTTGGTGTTGTAAAGAGAGTAGCAACAAATTTTGGCTGTGCATGTGTGTCTGTTGTAGGATGCATCCTTTGAGTATATACCTAGGCGTGGTATAATTGAATCAAATGGTAGGTTCATTTTTAGTCTTATAATTGTTCTCCAAACTGTTTTCCACACATGAATGGTATTGGACAGTTAGATACAGACCAGATAGATCCTGGACACCTTGGTCCACAGTTGCACCACCTCTGAATGCTGACCAATGGAAACATTCAATAAGAAGATGTTTTGGAGTAAGGAATATCTTCTTTGACATTCTTACATTAGATTCTCTTCTTTTTAGTGAATTTGCATTTTCACCAGATGGAATCTTAACTGCTTAGGGTTTTGCCCCCAAAGTATGTCTTCTCTTCTCCCAGTGAGAAGTGTCAGATAGCTCATGAACATCTCTAAACCTCTTTTATAAGAACAGCTTCTTTCTGAGCTCTTTCCTTTTCTAGAGAGTTTAAACTTGCTGACACTCCTTTCTTGACTCCCTTTCTCTGTAGGGTTGGACAAGAGCAGTGTGTAGTACCATGCCAAAGTCTGAATGCTACCCTGTCCTGAAAGTTCTTCTACCAAAAATTAGTCTATTACTTTTTAATTCAGTCTCAATCCAGTTATCAGTACCAGCACAAAATCAACCAAATTATTTGCCAGAATATACATTGAATTGCCGGTAGCTCGGTTCCCAAAAGCTTCATGTGAAGCTCTACTAAATCATTCAAGGCTTCCTTAGTACAAAGGCACACATTTTTCACATTCCTCCTACAAAACAATTCCAAAAGCCCAGGAACTGCCTGGTCATGTTTCTTACAGCAATGACCCCACTTCTCACCAACAGTTTCTCTAGTAGTTACTATTGTTATTGCTACAACAAACTATCTGACAACTTAAGAAAAGTTTTTTTTTTTCACTGCTTATTTTTGCTTGATTTAAAAATTTTGGCAGGGTGTTTTTGAGACAAAGTCTCTCTGTAGGTAGCCCCAGCTGGCCTGAACTCACTGTGTAGACCAGGCTGGCCTTGAAGTCACAGAGATCCACCTGCCTCTGCCTCCTGAGTGCTGGAATTAAAGGCATGCTCCACCATGCCTGGCCTGATTTTAAAATTTTATTTGTTTGTGTCTCTGTGGTATGTGGTATATACAAGCATGTTCACTTGTATAGGAGTGTATATGTATATGCAGGTATTTGTGCATATGCATGGGTGCGAGTGTGTATGTATGTGTGTGAGTGTGTATGTGTGTGTGTGTGTATGTACATGTGAAGGCCCAAGGCTAAAATTGGTAGTGTTACTCAAACCCTTTCCACTTTATTCACTGAGACAAAATATCTCAGTTGAACCAGGAACTTGTCACTATATCTAGTTTAGCTAGTCAGCTGGCTTCAAAAGTTCCCTACTTCTGCCTTTTAAGGAATCTTAAAAGGCAGAAGTAGGGAACTTTTGAACTAACACAGCGCCCCCCCCCCCAGTAGTAACATGGGTTAATGCTGGGAATCTCAACTCTGGTCTCATGCTTAGGGGGCAGGTGATTTACCCAATGAGTCATCTCCATAGTTCTGGCTGACACTTTGAGGGTGTAGTCCATCATAGCAATGTAGTGAGAACAGCCAGAGCTTTAGGCAGATGGTTACATTAAATCTGCAGTTGAGACGCAGAGATAGATGTCTACTGATGCTCGGCTCACTTTCTCCTTCTGATGCTTTCCAGGAATGGTGCCAACCGCAATTACTATGAGTCTTTCCATCTCAACACAACCTAGAATTAAGATTTTGCAACCAAAATTCAAAATTCTTAAAGAATTTCTAAAATATACATATAAATATACATATATATATATATATATATATATAGTGGTTAATGTTAGGTTTGGCTTTTCTTGGTATGCTTAAAGTTCAAATCCATGTGAAGTGTCTAATCAAAGTACATATACATGTTTCTTGAAATTATTAAATCTGTCCAGTCAAATTATAATTTTCATGATTGAAATGTGATTAGCTTTTGTTACAACTGCGTTTTAGATGATAAGGATGATAAGTCCTGTTTTTCAGATTTGGCTTCCTGTGTTTGAATTACCAAAATATTGCAAATGTGGTAGTGAATGTAGTTATTCCACAGTAAAGGAAATGGGTACCTAAGTCTCCCTTGTGAGACATCTTGACTTGGATAATGAAGTTCTTTAGCTTAGGGAAGTAATTAAGTCCTGAGTGCCAGGGGAGAAAGCAGTGAAGCCATGGGGTGCTTCTCTTTCATGTAATATATCCATATCATATATTTGTTCTAATTAGTTTTTTCAAAAGTCCATCCTCAGATCAAATATCCAATGGGTAGAGTTTGAAACACTTGTATTAGCTAAACATGATATATTACCAAAATATTAAAAGATATGAACTAGAATGGCTTAATTTTACATTGTATTTTGATTTATCAAGTTCTTAAAAAAGTAATCACATAGAATTAAAAGGGGGGGGAACTCAAGAGACTAGGCACACATAAGAACTTAATATTTATTATTCACAGGTTAAATGACTTCATGGTCAGTTGAAATTAGTAAATCACTGAAAAACTATTCATACATTTCTCTAATTTATCAAACTATAATCTTTAGATTTAAGTTGAAGGGCATATATCAAATATTAAATCATTATTATAAGGATTAGAGACAGAGCCTTACTAACTCATTGAAATTCCCCTGCCTGAGACTCTCAGTTATTAGGATTACAGACCTTTGACCCATATACTATGTAGTACTCTCCCACTGAGCTACATCCCCAGTCATAAAACTATATTCTTTACACATTCAGGCTCTCTTTCAAATAGGATCCAAAATGAACCACAGCAATCACTTCCATTAAAGTTATCTGTTAAAATGAGGAATCCTGCTTGGCATAAATTGCTTCCAATTTGGTTTTCTGACAGAATATGAGCTAAGGGTCAAAGAAAAGAGCAGATGTATGAATACATATGGATGCATCGAAAAGATTGTAAAAGGCTGAGAAAAAGATGCAAGACAGGACTTAACATGTATGACAGAATCTATGAGCTCTGGCAGGGGTTGGGCAGGCATAAGCGGTGAGCATGGATGGGGGAATGATTGTAAATTTGATTAATAAATGTTGTATGAAATGCGCTCAATAAAAATTAAATTAAAAAAGAAAAATAAAAAAAGAAAGAGCAGATGTAGCTCCCCAGTGAGCTACACAGGAATTCTATGGTTCTTTATAAGGTGGTCTTCCAGGATAATAATCAGTATATTATAAAGGATATAGAAGCTGACAGGTCAGAACACATACAGGTCAGAACACATACCTGTCTACCTTCTGCTGTTCAAGTGGAGTGAGGGTTAGAACAATACTCAAATTAATACCTGTAGCACATGCAAGGTGATTCTGTCCTTCATGTTTTATTCATTATAATGCCATCAAGTTAACACCATTTAAGCTATTCACAACAGGTATCCATATGGAAATTTCAAGACTCCCACAACTACAACAATCCTTCCTTCATGCCATGGTTTCTTAAACTGGAAACAAAATTGAAAACACTGAATGAGGTGCTTTATTACAATGCAGATGAATGTCTTTGTTTTTCTTGTGCTTCACACAGTTCATGCTAAATTTGCAGCTAAAGTTCATTACCTTGCTCATATTTATCAACCTTTCTCTGAAAGTAAAATTTTATATGCCTTGAAATTGGATGACATATGTTTTTATTTCCAGAAAAGAAGTTTCTATACCCCAGTGGCCAGATTCTTATTATCCTCAGTAACTTCAAGTCATTAGAAAGTAAATCAGATGAGAATTTAAAAAGCTGGAAAAACAATCTCGTAAAATGCTTTTATGAGCACTAGGTATTCCCAGTTGGAATATCCAGTGTCATTACTCATAGGGTGAATATATGTGTTTCATTGAGAGATTAGCAAGACTGCAGATCACTAGTACAAATCAGTCATAGTGAACACATTAAGGATCAAGGAAATATTAATAAGCTTTCTTACTTTCATAAAGTTAAAATATAGTCTGGCAAATTTGTGGGTTATTATTTCTTAAACTTATTTTTTATTTTTAAATTTTCTGCACATATATGTTTGCGTGCATGTGTGTATGGTTGCATGTACATGTATTTCACAGAGACCAGAAGAGGCCAATGCTGGGAACTGCAGTCACAGGAAGTTGTAAACTACCTGCTGTGGTGCTGGGAACCATTCTTAAAGAAGACCTAGGAATGGTCCCCAGACATTAATTTTTATTAAAGTGTTATCTATGTTACTAATACTAAACCTAATTTGTAATTAGCTGGTTTTATTTTCTGGATATATATTCACATTCGTGCATGTGTAAATAAACGTGTTTACAGCTGCCCAGGCACCTGTCTGCATGTGCGTGCAGAAGCCAGAGGACAGACTCTTTTGTCAGTCCTTAGGTTACCTCCATGTTTATTGTTTTGAGTCAGGATATATGATTGGCCTGGAAATTGCCCGAAAGGCTAGGCTGGCTGGCTTGTCATGGCACAAGGACCCATGTATCCACCAGTTTCTGCTCCTTAGGGGAGGATTACAAGTGCTTGCCACCACTACTAGCTTTTTAATATGGGTTCTAGATATCAAACTCAGGTCCTCATGTTTGCGAACCCATGATTATTTGTTTAAAAAAGTTTCTGGCATTTTTTTTTTTTTTTGGTCTTTTTGAGACAGGGTGTCTCTTTAGTCCCAGCTGGTCTAGAGCTCCTTTATGTAGACCATGCTGGCCTTGAACTCACAGAGATACACCTGCCTCTGCCTCCTAAATTTTGGGATTAAAGGCGTGCACCACCATGCTCGGTCTGGTATGTTAACATCACTGTTCTGATACATTGCTCTCTCTTGAGTCATTTTGGACGCAACTGTGCTTCTCAGAACATCCATTTGCAGCCCTTGTTAGTGAAATAACTTTATTTTTATTTTTTATTTATTTCTTTTCTTTTTAATATGTATGAATGTACTGTCTGCGTGTAGGTTGGTGCACTTGTGTAGTGCAATGCCAAGGAGGTCAGAAGAGGGTGTGGGATTCCCCTGGAACTGGAGTCAAAGAAGATTCTCAGCCGCCATGTGGGTGCTGGGGATCAAACCCGAGCCCTCTGCAAGAGCAGTCGGCGCTCTTAAACTCTAGGCCATCTCTCCAGCCCCATGAAATAACTTTAGGAAAGAGTTTAGGAAGACAAACATTGCATTTTCATTTTCAAAAGAATTTCTTTTCCTTTGAGTCAGGTTCGTATAATGAAGCACAGGCTGCCCCCAAACTCAGGATCGTTTTGTCTCAGCGTCCCTTTTTCTCTGGCTGCAGCTTTGCCTTTTGCATGTAATGAGTGGGAGAGGATAAGAATATTCGGCATTGAGTTTCAAACTTGTTCAGTAAGTTATGAAAATTATATATTTGGTCTCATCAAGTGCTATAAAAAACTACATTTTTATCTTAATTTTTAGTTTTTTCCTTTTTTAATTTACAAGATATAGTCTGGGTTGAGATTTCCATTTCAAATTGAACCAACTTTTGTATTATAAAACAGCATTCACTAATTTGTATAGGAAGCAACATTTTATAATTTTTTATGCATGGGCATTTTATTGTTCTCCTAGCACAATAGCTTTTTGAATATTTCATAGATATTCCAGAGTTGCGTCAATTCACTGACATCTGTCTCAGAATAGCAAGCATCTGTATTCACCTTGTCTGTGTTTTCTAAACTCACACATCTTTTATTTTTATTTTTCCTCTAGGGAGATTAGAAATGCAAATATGAATAATTAGGCATCCTGTCTACCTGTTTTGTCTCAGTAATATTTGAAACACTTTTCTGTTTCAAGAGCTTTGGTGAGAACATTAACAGCAGCAATTTACAAAATATTCCACTCAAAACCAGAATCTGGGACAGAGTACATAGTGATAAACAAAAACAATCATGCACATCCACAGAGCCACAAGTGCACACATGCACACAAACTTGCATGCGTTGACATGCACATACACACATGCACATGTATGCACATAAACATGGACACACACACACATCCTAAAATATCTCAGGAAGAGTCAATCATAATGAAGGGAATGGTATATGGAGACAGAAAGTGACCTATACAGCAAGTGGGGAGGCATAATGGATTAGACTATCCCCCAAATTTTGTTGTGATTGTAAAAATAAATTAGTTTTTCCTTCTTATTAAACTCATGCTATTCTTTCTGGCAAGTTTTCATTTTTACTTAAGAAAAATATAAAATAAGAAAAAGAATCCTGGCATGTTGATGCACGCTTGTAATCCCAGCATTCGGGAAGCTGTGGCTGCAGGATCAAGGAGAGCTCAAAGATAGACTGCGCTACATAGTAAGTAGCATATGACCCAGGGCCACAGAGGAAGACACAGCTTAAAAATAGAAAAATGAGGCAAAATAATTCATCTTTTATTTCTTACATAAAGGGTCAGAAAATAAAGCTCTAGAATAGAATCACAAAAGTGTTTATGAGATTACAACTAAATGAAAAGAATGAATAGATGAGAGAACATTGCTTGAAAATAAATGGCATAGGATGGAAATATTTTGTGGCTCACAAACAAAAACCTTGGGCTTGCTTTCTTATGGTTCTCTATAAGAGCAAATAACACATATCCTAATAAGCAATAAAAAGTAAAAATAAAACAAATCACTAAATATGATACAAGTTTATGGATAAAGCATACCATATATGTATTTATTTCTGTTTGTGAATGTGTGCATGTGTGTGTGTGTGTGTGTGTGTGTGTGTGTGTGCAAGGTTAGGACTTGATGGGAGTACATGAGCAAGAGGATGTGTATATCTTTCTTTAGTGATCTTTCAAAGTCAAGAATAGCACATGAAGCAAAGGCAAAGCAAAGTTAAATAGATTCAAATTATCTGTGGGCCTTTGAGAGAGAACAAATGCCTAGATATGTACTTGCGTTAACCTAACTGTAGAAAACAAACTTGTGTCTATAACAATCAAAAATTTCTAGTTTTTACAGATACTTTTTTTCCCTAGAAGGTAGCTTATCCAGACATAACTCACTGTTTATTGATATTTATCAAATGTACCATCTGAGAGCCAGGTGTGGTTGTACATGCCTTTAATCCCAGAATTCAGGAGGCAGAGGCAGGTGGATCTCTGTGAGTTCAAGGCCAGCCTGGTCTACAGAGAGAGTTCCAGGACAGCTGGGGCTACAGGGAGACCCTGTCTCGAAAAGACACACACACAAAAAAACCCTACATGAATGTATACTGCAATTTGTTATTTTGTTTTATTTTTCATTCTTGATGACAAGCTAAACAAGTTATGCAGTATTACTCAAAGCTGCACCTTGCAGGTTAAACACATGTAATCGTTCCTTCCAAGTGTTACAAATACCACCTATCATCATATATAACATTTTGTACATATTTTAAAACATTCATTGTTGTTTCAACTTTACAATCTTTTATAGCTGCAATTGCATATTCAAACAAATTTCTTAATGATAATGTCATTCTACATACGTGGCTCTTTTATTAAGGTACTAATAGACAATGAAAATATTTGTTCTGTTTCTATAGTAATAGTTATTTATCCCATTAAGGAACACTATTTTTCAAGTATCAAGAGTAAAATCTCTCTTAGTATTTTAATTCTGTGAAGTCATCTAGGATATAAATGTGTTGTGTTCTATAGAAATGAATTTACTCCTTTTTAACTACACCTTTAACTGGGCTGCCAGGGTGTTACAGATGTGTTTTGTTTTCCCTCCCATTTCTGATTTATCTGTTTTTAAGTTTGTGTTGCCAGAAGAGACAGGTGGTACATGAAGTTTACTTAAAACTGGGCCAATTTTAGCATTGCAGCAAACATGGGTCAAATCAAGTGGAAATGGAGGCCAGGGAGGGAGAGAAGTCAGAAAATTAGAAATTGTTAAGATCTCTTCCTATCCTTTGGTTGTAATTTAGCACTTTTTTCTTTGATTCAATCTATAAACAATGAAGACTTCTGGGGTTCAAATTAATAATCAATTGTTCATCAATAGGCTACATGCTAAGCATTACTTTAATATATCTGATTAAGTATTCACAATATCTGTCTGCAGTACCTGGAAGTATTCATAATTTGCAAATGAGGAATTGAAGGTGTAGAATACTGAGATGACTTACATAAATTCTCCCCATGGGGAAAGGAAAGCACATTCCTGGCATCTGGTATGTAGAGATTGTGAGTCTACTAAATATACTGGAACATAAGACGGTGTGTCAATACTTTTCTAGCTAAAATGTCCCTAATATGAAGCCTGAAGTTGAGATATTCAAATTCTAGGCTAGTGTGTCTCTTTGTTATATCACTACTTTCTGCTCTGAGGATAAGGAACCTAACAAAGTATTAGCATGAATAATAGTTTTGGAGATACAATGTAGGATACATTAATTGGAGAGTCATAGTTATAGGACACAATCTAGAAAGTATGGAAAAATCATTAAAAAGCATTTGTATAATACTTTTATAATTAATTGTATGATACTTTTATATAATTTTTATAAAATTATATAATACTTTATAATAATTTTATAATTAATTTAATACTTTTATTTATTAAGTTACTATACAGTGCTGTGAGGATAGAGTTTAACAAAATTAAGATTAAGCATTTCACTTTTTTTTTGGTCTTTTTGAGTCATCTCCCTGTAGCTCCAACTGCCCTGGAACTCACTACATAGAGCAGGCTGGCCTTGAATTCACAACAAAGATCTGCCTGCCTCTGCCTTCTGAGTGCTGGGTTTAAAGGCATGTGCCTCCACAACTGGCTTTGTTTTTGTTTGTTTTTATAGGTTTTAGTATCTTCAGCTTACAAATTTTTTTTAATTAGTCTGAAAGATGTCATGAATTCTCCTCCTTGGCAAGCCCAAACCACCACTAGTTTTGCCCTTGTGTTCCACACTGGGGTTTTCCCTTCCCATGGTCACCAAATGAGGTCCAGTCTTGAATCTTGTATTTTTTTTAACTTTTGAACAGAAGATATATATATATATATATATATATATATATTATATATCTTATGTATATATTATTCATATATATATATTCTTATAGTATATATATAATAGAGAGAGAGAGAGAGAGAGAGAGATTGACAGACCAAAAGATTTATATAGACTTATATAATAACTGTGTAAGCTGAGTCATGCATGACATGGGTAGTAAATAAGACATGGTAACATAAATCTACATCCCATATCTATGGAAAAGGTAGATATCAGTCCCTTCTAACCTACAATGAAGAAATGAAAGTTAAAATGCTTAACTTTTACAAATAAATTTACACATTAGATTCTAGAATTTCTAGAAGCTCAGACATCTTGCTTCAGAACCTTCCTTCTTTCGATTATACAGTGTTGATGCTGATGTAGGCTACCATTGGAATTCTAGAAAAGAAATTACACAAAACATTTGTGATGACTCAAGCTGCACTTTTAAAGAAAGGGAGGCCTAATTGCATTTATAGGAGTAAGATGGCACAGATAAGAAAGCTAAAAGAAAGAATGGGAGTTAATGCATTTGAGACATAATGGATAGAGTGAATCTTGTATTGCACAAGCAATGGTAAGAGATACAATTGCAGAGGGTTCCAAAGCACATGACATGTACTCAACAGGTGAGTTGTCTATTTCAAGGAAAAGTTAAGGTCTTTAGTTTATGGAACATATTTTCCAGATACATCAGAAGTTCCACAAGTTCCTGTCTTTTCTTCCTTGATGAACCTGGGTCCTTTATGTATCCTCTGGATCCATTATTTTCAAACATCAATGTGTCCAGGATATATAATAAGGAGCATGTCCATGTGCATGGTATCACCTGGCCTTCTTCTACCTCCTCTGAAGGTTTTCTGTGCCAGGATACTTCCTCTAGCCAGTAGACACTCCATGAGGCCTGACAGCATGTTGACTTTGTTGCTATAAACTCAGTCTGACATGGAGTCAAGTGAAAGCATATGTCCATGTATATATGTCACATGTTCACTTGTGTATATGTGTAAAAATAATATATTTTCTACTTTATTCTAAGGTCTTTCCATTCTGTCTGGAAGTGTGTCTAGATATCATTACTTATGCAGAAGTTTTACTTTAATATTACTAGCAACTGAAACTGAAATTCTTGGTTTTTTTTTTTTTTTTTTTTTTTTTTTTTTTTTTTTAACAAGGGTCTCCCTGTAGCTCTGGCTGTCCTGGAACTCACTCTGTAGACCAGGCTGGCCTCGAACTCACAGAAATCCGTGTGCCTCTGCCTCCCAAGTGCTAGGATTAAAGGCGTGCACCACCATGCCCGGCATTTATTTATTTCTGTATGTGTATCAATGTACTGTCTGCATGCAAGTTTGTGCACCCATATTGTGCAATGCCACGGAGGTCAGAAGAGGGTGTCGGATTCCCCTGGAACTGGAGTTCTTACACTAAGTAAAATTAAGGTTGAGCTAGGTTTTAAAACTTTTTAATTAACTAATTAATTTTATGTTTATGAGTTTTTCTTATGCAAGTGTACCCATTTGTGCAATGCCTATGTAGGCCACAAGAGTGAGTCAAATGAGTTAGTACTGAGGTCATGGATAGTTGTTATCCACCGCCTAGATACTGGGAATTGAATCCAGGTCCTCTGCCAAAGCAACCTGTGTGCTTAAAACTCTGAGTCATCTCTCTAGCCGCCAAGGTTTAATTGTCATAACAATAAATGGATTAAAGCATTTGGATACTAGAATTCTTGTGTTTTATAAACAGAAGGAGTCTATAACCTACAGAGCATACATGATTCCACTATTTAATAATTTTGTATTTGGGAGAAAGTTTCAATTTTTTAAAATATTTGGGTCTTTATTCATAGAAAAGTAAATACTAATATAATAATATTATGTGTATTGTAAAGAAAATGGTGTCATGTTTGAAAATGATTGAGCAGAGTGAGTATGCAGCATAAAGGAAGGTATCTATAACAACCTATGCAAGAGTTTGGTGAGTGTCCATTCTCTTTTTTTTTTTAATTTTTTTTTTTTTTTATTTTTGAATGTGTATAAATGTACTGTCTGCATGCAAGTTTGTGCACCCGTGTCGTGCAATGCCATGGAGGTCAGAAAAGGGTGTCGGATTCCCCTGGAACTGGAGTTCTCCTGGAATTGGAGTTTCAGACGGTTCTTGGCCGCCATGTGGGTGCTGGGGATAGAACCCGGGTCCTCTGCAAGAGCGGTCGGCGCTCTTAACCGCTAGGCTACCTCTCCAGCCCCGAGTGTCCATTCTCTTTGGCTCTCCAAACTTACTTTCACTATGTTAATGATGCCTGAATTGGTCTCTTTTCTTTTATGATAGTGGATCATTCTAGAAGATAAAATAAAACAGAATTGTAATGAAAACAGCCTCCTTTTATTAAAATGAATCTGTTACATTAAAATAAAAGAATCAATTTCAACACTTCTTCAAAATTATGTTCTTCACCTTTCTATTTCAATTATAATAAGTAAATTTCTTGAACATAAAGACAGAAAAATTCTAATTCCACATTGTCTGCAATTTTAGATGAAAAAATTCCAATCATTTTTAATCTTATTAATTTAATAGTATTTCTTGACTTTATACCATATACAGGACATTTTGTGCTCTTGAGAATATATGATAATATAGCAAACATACACTCTGCATTCAGCTTGAGCTCTAAAGGGATAAGCACTCAAAATGCAAGTAAAACAGCATGTGTGGTTCTATAGATTACAGCACAAAACACTAAGGCTCTGTGATATGTGGAATAAGAATAGACTGCTGATTGTTCCCTAATGATCACAGATATAGTTCTGAGGTGTTAAATGTTACATAAGGGATAATCAAGAAAGACAGATTTCTCCAATATATTGGAAATTATGTCATAGATCTTAACATGGGAGAAAATAGTTGTAGTCTGTTTGTACAATTAAAAATGACCAAGTGAGTTGGTAAGGTAATGTGGAAGGCTGAATTATTAGCATCAATATTGTGTTTTGCAATCATAGCATATCATAAAGTGTTATATCATAAAGTATTTGTTTGCTGTAAGGCAGAATATAGTTTTATACTTCTCAGTTTTTGGCTCAAATGTGTAGCTTTACTTGACCAATGTAATATGACTAGAAAGGGCAGGTTGCCAAATCTAAGTAGACTTTACAAATATTTTATTGTTTTGGCTTGTTCTTTTTTGTCATCTGTCATCTCTTAGAGAAGGGCATGTTATGCTTAGCCCAGCATTTCAAGAAGAATGTGAAAAATATGAAGCAGACCATCTGGCTGACTGGCGGGGCATCATTTTGAAACTCATATATCTAACTGAGATTCTCTGGTCCAAATGACTCCCACTGTGAGGATTCATGAAGAAGCTTGACTTTGATCTGCGATCCACTCCAGCTCCTCTGCAGACACGTAAGAAACCCAGTATATATTTCCTTATAATTTCGTAGTTATACTGTGGGAATAGCTGGTCAGTATGTTTGATAACAGACAAAATCAGGTACAAGTTCATAAAAAACAGCAGAAGGTTTTGATGAACCAGAAATAGAAATCAATTTACAGCATCTAGGCAGAGGAAAAGAAAAGATGTCTGTAGAATCATTGAGGCCAAGATAGAAAAGTAATTTATAAAAACAAGAATGCTCAATTAAGGCATGGCAGTCTGAATACACTGATAAATGTTCATGGGACTTGGAAACATTTATGGCCTTGACAAAGTTAACATTGAACAGTAACACAACTCTGAATGAACTGGAATAAAACATAAATGAAAGATGAAGCAATGGAGAGTTTATCAAGAGACAATACACTTTCCACTTTCTTTGAAGGCCCAGCTTTCCTGGAACGGACTATTTAGACCAGGCTGGACTTGATCTCATATAGATCTACCTGGCTCTGCTTCCTGAATGCTGGGATTAAAGATGCTTGCCAATGCATCCAGTTCTGACTGAGTATTGGATATGGGGGAAGATACGTATTAAGGTTCTAAAGCACACTCAGGCTTTTGGTGATTTTTTTTTGCTTTGAAGAACACAACCTTTTTATGTATCTGCCAAATGACAAATCTTTTTAGGATGGCACATCTCCAGTTTGATAGCTATTTTGTCGGCTTGCATTCTAAAGTGGTAGATTAAAAAAATCAATTCTAAATTAGATATAAGCCCATAAAATTATAAATCCCTGCATGAAGTTACCTGAAATATCAGGTACTCAACAAGTAGGATGGGTGAGCACAAATGCAGACTCTGGAAGGATTAAAGGAAGTAAGTATACAGAAAGCTAGATGCACATACTTCAGACAGAATAGTTTAATATTCCTTGGAATTGATAAGTTTTCAATAAGTATTCAAAATGTATTTAACAACATCAGAGTGAACATTTGTGAGAACTAGTTTATTGGCTTGGCGTTTGCTTTTTTCTTGGGGGAACTATATAATACACAGATTGTGAAACCAACTTAAAAATCTTTGCAGACAGACACTGTAATTTGCTAAATGTTGTTATTATGTATGCTGATGACATTAAGCACATTGGTTTCTGGACATAGGTGAATCAAACCAGAACTGACTAGGCAGTTTCTTCCCTGACGATTAGCTTTTATGGTGCTGTAAGTTTCTATGCAGGCTTCTAGGGGAGAAAATTCATCAATGGCCCTATCTCATTATTGACCCTGTATGCTATGTTACTGCCCTGCTTAGCAATAACAGTGGCATGATTATTGGTGGTAATCAACCACTTTATGATTGGATTCAAAGTTTGCTCCACAGGAAACAGTTCATGCATAATACAGTAAACTTGGTTAGAAGTCCATATCTGGGAAGATGGTAGGCTTAGTGTGAACAGATTACTGCTGTTTTGCTAAGAGCATGTGGTGTCAAATCAAATAGATTAGAACTGCTTTAAGCCTTGGTCAGAGAGGGTTCTTTTATTATGGTGGGCAGTGGTTAAGACAGAAGCTCATATCTGGTCAAAGTACTTAGAATATGCAGTCGTTAAGTGCTCAGCCGTAACAGAATGTCTATATGACCTGAAATTTCAGGGAACAAATTTCAGTGAAAGAGGAAATGGAAAGAACATAGGAATGGGAGGATGTGGGAAAAGGATATGAAGAAATGTTATCCTCTAGAAATTACTTGGTTATCAAAATTAGAAATTCACAGAGGTGTGGTTACCAGCACAAGACTGTCTCTATTAACATTCCTTCATGGATGAGGGAGAGGCTCACAAGGTACCATCCATCCCTTAGGATCTGGAGTTAATGGTTGCCTGGGAAGGGGGATTTGTTTCCTTTTGTGGTATTGCCATTTGTAAGCTGTTCATGTTCAGTAAACAAGTCTCTATCCATTATATGCTGGATATTATATATACATATTATATATATATAATATCCAGCATATAATATATATATATGATATCCAGCATATATATATCTATATATATCTCCAATATGCTGGATAGTTTTAGTGCCAACTTGACATACCTGGGTTGAGGCAGCCTCAACTGGGAATTTCCTTCATTGAACTAGCCTAGGACCATGTCTGTGGGCATATTTCCTTGATCATTGTGTGATGAGGGAGAGCCCAGCACACTACTGGTGGTGCAACCCCTGGGCAGGTTGTTATGTACTGTGGAAGAAAGTAGGCTGAGCATGGGTCAGAGGAGTGAGCCAATCAGTAGCACTTCCCTATGACCTGTGCTTCATCTCCTGCCTCTAGGTTCCTGCCCTGAGTTCCTACCTGGGCTTCCTAAGCCATGAACTGTGACCCCTGAGACTTAAGATGAATAAACCTTTTCCTCCCCAATTGGTATTGGTCAGAGTGTTTGTCACAGAAATTGAAAAGAAACTAGAAAACCCATGCATGAAATTGTCAAGGAATAAACTAGGAAAACTAACTAAAAACGAGCCAAAGAAACAAAATATTTAAGACATGGGATTCATTTCACAATTAATTGGGAAGGAATATTTAGGAAAATGTAAAAGTAACTATCAGTTGACAATTTTGTTATAGGAACATGGATGTTAACAAAATGGGTTTTCTTTAATATAAAAATGCTCAAGGAAATTAATAAAGTTTCACTGATAAACTAGAGATGATTATTGTAAAGACAACAGTCTCATTCACAAAAGAAAAAAACAAAAAAAAAAACATAGAGTGTTTTGTTGGCCCAGTTTCCAGAGTATATGCTTTCATCTGGGCAGAAGCCTTGTTTCTTCTAGTCTGCTTCTAGCAATGACTGAAAAGGATAGAAATACTAGATCCAGGCCATTTGTGTCCAACATGGAGCTCTGTCAGATAAATATTTTCTAAAGATTCTTCATTATCACAGGCTAGATTTTCAAGTAGCTGATCTGAAACTTTGCTAACCTATTTCTCCTTTCCTCCCTTTATTATTCCATGGTGTTAAATTTACACCCAGGAAAGAACAGAGTTTGAATTCATACACAGTAGACAAAAATCTTCATTTTATAATTTTCTTATCGTTATTTGAATTCTCGCATTTTTTACTCATATATTTATACCTTCTGAAACTTTTTTTTCAGTTTTTTCTTTATTTTTTTTCTTTTCACAGGAAAACAGAAACAATATGAAATAACAATAACAAAACAAAGCAACAAGAACAAAAAAAAGATGGCGGGAATTTCCATTTATTATTCTGGTAAAATAAAGAATCAATCTGCAGGGCTTGGTGTGCACTTCTCTTTTTTCCCTCCTCTCTTTTCTTCTTTTCCAGCTCTGTCAGGGCTACCAAAAGGATATGTGTTTAATGGATAGTTCAGAAAGCCTTGAGTTTTCAGCTGAGAAAAAGTCTGGTTAATTTGGGGAGCTTCATTCCTAGACTGCCTAATCAATTTCTAGCTCCTGTTTAGTTACATTGCCCTCTGAAAAGGGTCACCCCAATCACCAGAAGGGAAGCTGGACACTGACCATCCTGACTTCTTCCATGCTTAAAAGAGGGATGTTGAGTATGGCAACTGAGGTATCCCCCATTCAGAGGGCAATCTAAAAGGCCCCAAGCATAAGTATAGAGGCAAAAAATTCCTTACCTGGTGCCAATGAAAGCGAAATGAAGGCAGGAAGAGTTAGATACATGATCTAGGCAGGGGACCAAAAGAAGTAAGAACAGGAAGAATTCCAACGTCAAACTTAAAAGTCCATTAGAGTTTCTTGGCCAGGGGTTTCAAAGCGTCCATTTATTAGTTTTCTCTTTATGTTCATTTGGCCATGATGTCTGGACTCAGGATCTGCTTTTCAGGCTTTTTAATAGTCTAAAAAGTCTTTTTAATTAGGAATTTTCTAGATCAGGTTGGCCTGTGGGCTTGTCTTTGGAGAACTTTATTGATTGTTAGCTCCTATAAGAGAGCCCAGACCACTTTGGGTAATACCATTAGGCAAGTGGGTCTGTGCTATACAAAAATGTATTCTGAATATGGGAATGAATTCTGGACAGATTATTTTCTCCTAGTCTGTAACCAAATGTTTTGGCATAATTTAACACTCTGAGGGTTTGTTTATAATGTAAACAAACTTACTAGGCCTTGAACCCCTCTTATAAGTCAAACATATATCTTTAATTATGACCCATCTTGATCAAGAATAACATATGTATATGTGTTTAAATGTTTTGAAAATACTACAAGTAGATAATCTTTGAAAGCAACAATGAGAATTATATGATTTGTGCTCCAACAAGAAGTGGGATTAAATCAATATCTGTTTGTTCTTTTATTTGCTGTTCAGGACAGTAGAGGTCAGAAAGGGAAAGGAGTTCCTGCCTTGGCTAACTTCAGTGATAGAGTGTAACCTGGAAATGCAAGACAAAATAAATATTTTTCTCCCCAAGTTGCTTGTGGTTATGGGTCATGGCATTTATTACAGCAACAGAAAGCAAAGTAGAAAAGAAAACATTATTTTAATGAATGATGAAATTGAATTTGGGGATGTCCTAAGTACTGAACATATGTCTCTATTACCTTACCTATCTAGATACAGCTTAATTGTGATGGCTACTCTTGTATGTCAACTTGACTGGATCTGGGATTAAATAAAATGAGAGAGACCTTCTGATTGAATCGTTAGAAGCTGGAAGGGTCATTCTAAATGTGGGTGTTCCCTTCTTCTGGCAGCCCATGGAAAAGGCCATGGTGAAGGGAGCTCTTGTTTTTTTACCACTTGTCTTCTCTCTCACTGGTGAGTTTGGCTTCCTGTGACCAAGTCCTTGAGTTCCAATGGAGACTGAAGACTAGCAGATCTCTTAGAATCCAATCAGGCCCTCAGCACCAGTTGGGGTCTACTGAGACATCCCGTCTCATGGACTGAGTGAGAAACTACCGGTTTCTCACCCTCACCAGTGTGGTATAGCCATTGTTGGACTACTTGGAATATGTTCTGTGAGCTAATCTAATAAATCCATATATACGTCAGCATATATATGTATATATGTAACATACATTATATTGTATATACTATATATGTATATTCATATACATATACTAAATATGTACATTAATCCACATATATAATTTTTATTCAACTAATTCTGTTTCTTTAGAGAACCTTGACTAATGCAATAGTTATACTTCGGTTTTGGATTTGTATTTAAAGAAATGTCTCACTTATTCAGTTTCATTTAACTGAATTTAATTCAGTGAAAGTCTATTGGAGAGCTTTGATCAGTTATGCTGTAGAGAAACAAAAGCTTGATTATTTCTGAAGTACCCTCTTATCATCCAGAGGTATACAAAATGTCATAGCTCCCTACTGAGAATGGTGATTAAAATAACATCATCATGTGACAAAGCACCACTAGCATTTGTCCCTATAGTAATTTCCTCATGTGCCTAAGTATGTGACTCCAGATGCATCTTAGATATTTTAGATTATACAGACTAAAAATGGGTTCATTCCAAAATGTGTAGAAAATGACAAAGGGTGAGGTAGGCAATATATCATCATCAGGTAATCTATAACTCAAAGCAAAAAAATAAAAACAACAAACAAAAAAGTGATGTAAGGATGGGTATCTTCACAGATCTTCAGCATTTATTTGAAACACAAGGACATTTTCTGCTCAACTGGAATTTAGGGAGTATTGATTTTTTCCTTCTAAAATGTTTATTGATTTAAATATTTTAAAGCATAAAGCATTGATGTATGAGTTGAGTATGTCTTCTTTCTAAAATACTCACATTCTTAAAAGCCACAACAGTTAAAAATACAAATACTGCAAATGGGAAATATTTGTCATTCCAGAAGGTGATGGAGAAACTCAAGGATATATTGAATTTGATGTATAAAAAAACCTTCAATTTCCTTCATAGAAATAAATAGCTATTGCAGTCGATGCAAAGCATTTAAGTGTTATTTTTCTAGTTAAAGTGTACTTTGGGAGGAGAAAAATCTGTTAGATGAAAAGTATCAACCTCTGTGTTTTGTCATTAACTCATGTCAATGCAAGGCACATTAAAAAAAATTCTGATTTGATGGAGAAAAGCAGTGGAATAGAACAGATACAAGTTTTCTATAAAGTTTTCCAAAGATATATTTTTTTAAAAAAGGAGTGTTATAAAAAAGATACATTATCTATAAAGTTTTCAAAAGATATATCTAAAAAATTGTTTAAATAGAATCAAACTCAATGGTGGTGAATAAAAACTCTTGGTTAGTTGTCCTGCTTGAAAATTATAGCATAATTATTTTTGGTGTTTCTTCCATTCAGAGTCATGTGAAGAAATAAAAAAAAAAAATCCTGGCATGGTGGTGCATGCATTTAATCTCAGTGCTCTGGAGGCAGAGGCAGGCAGATCTCTGTGAGCTCAAGGCCAGCCTCGTCTACAGAGCAAGCCCCAGGCCAGCTGGGACTAAAGAGAGTCCCTGTCTCAAAAATACAAAAAAAAAAAAAAAAAAGAAAAAGTAAAAGAAATGCAGTCCCATACAGTGCTTTTTTGCAGTACCCCTTCTGGTTTTCTGAGCATGTCAGTTATTGCTAAGATTACCATTTGTTTCGGAGCGCAAAATCAATTGAAATACTTAGGATATCTTCATATAAAATTTCACATAAAATCGAATATAGAAATGAATGTTACTTGGTCTGTGCCTTGAAAGAGACAGTAAATAACAAATCTGCTGTGTCCTCAGAGAATGGTAGCAAATAGAGACAAATATATGGATATTACATGAGGTTGAAGCCCATATGACAGATGAAAACTGTCAAAGTGGAAGATAAAATATGAGAAAAACAGAATAAGAGTGTTCCTAAAATGTATGTGAGAATGAGTACATTGACGGTGGCTAGTGGCCTATCTAGGATGCAAACAGATGTTCTCTAGAGCACAACAAAACCAACATCTGCTATGAAATGGTCCTGGCCCATATCACTGGCAGAATGAAATGTCTAGAACAATCGTTTTAAATGTGTCTCCTCAAGTCTCCTATGGAGCACAAGAGATTCAGGTATTCCTTGATGTCTTGGTTGAAAAGCCACAGAAAAGAAATAGAATGTTGTGAATCTTTGGAGGTCCAGAGAAGGACAAAGCAACCATCAAATGTGAAGGTGCAGGGATCAAGGGAATATTCCCTAGGAGAATTTGATGATTATGTTAGTGCAAGACTGCATTACAGTGATTCCTGAACAAAGACAGCATGATTGCTAATATCCATTAAAAAAAAAAGAGTGGGCCCTATCTGTTCTCAGAACTTGTTCGTTTAGATGTCAATCTCACAATTGTCTTCCTAAACAAAAAGACTTCTTCTCTATGGAAACAGTACATCCAACAGATCATGTGAAAAGAGAAACTTCTCTTATTGGAGGACTTTGTTCAGTTTTTGACCACCCCCAACTGATACAGTATAGCACACACAACCATAAACAGATGTTAATCAATCCATTTCCATCTTTGTTTACAATAGAAATATGATAATTCTTTGCTTTGAACAATATTCACTACTTCCGGGTTTTGTACTTCCACAACACATACATTAATGTACATTATTCTCTGGGTCAGGGTTAAGGAAGAGATATTAGAATTTAAATCTATATGTTTAGGTTATGAGATAGCCAAAGGCCTCCTAAGCCTATTTACATTATAAGCAAGCTGATATAATAATCTCAAAACACAAGACCTTGGTTATTAGCTTAAGAAAGATTTGTAACAGAGGCATTCCCAGAAATCATTCACACAAATGATTAACAGGAATTAGTTTGCCTTAACAATTATGAATCTAGAGGCTAACCCAGGCCTGCATTTGCCTGAGATTTTCCTGAGATTTTCATTCTCCACTTCCTTTAAATGCACTGCATTATAAACCCTGTTTTGCATTTTTCCTAGAAAGCATCTAGGAAAGCTAAGAAATGTGTGTGTGTGGGGGGGTGCAGCATGTTTTTAAGATTTGTTTTGTGAAACACACAAAAATATATGAGATATATTTTTGCCTAATTGATATACATTTAGGTACTTATATTTCTGGAATGGACATAGTGGTGGGGAAGTTTTTTTTTTGGGAAAAACTCTTTTATTTTATTTTTTTAAATTAGTTTTTATTGATGCTTTGTGCATTTCATACATTTTTTCCAATTCAGTTCAGGCTTATTTCCCTTTCCCTCCCCCCCCACCCCCACCCCATCCCAGATCATGCATTCTGCCATAACTGTCCTGCATCTTTCTCTCAGTTTTTTCCTAGGACTTTAGTATTATATTTGGTTCTGAAAGAGAGTAATCCCTTCCACAGTTCCATTTCTAGTAGTCAATTAAAGAAGCAGTTTTCCAGTTTATAAGATATTAACCTTTCACAATTAGTTGTCTCCAATTTACATTGGGGAACGACCTCATCATCGTCATATTTCTCCTCTGTTCTATGGGGGGGAGGCAAGAAAAGTCTCTCATATCAGACCTTGTGGCACTAAAAGGGAAGTTTCATTAGGACTCATTATAAACAATAGTTGTACATGTAGGATCCAAAGAGGGGTTCGATGTTTATGGCAACTGAGGCTTTTCTTCCTTTAATGTCAGACGGGTCAGCCTTTCCTTGTCATCATTTTGTTACATCCTACTCAATGAAAACCTGTATCTTTTCTTTCAAGCCGTTAAGTTGGTGACGTTTTTGTCCTGTTGAACAAACAAATCTTTTCCCATAGTTGTTTTTAAGATTTGAATTGCAAGGGTTTGAGAAAAGGTTTTCATGTCTTCTGTATCCCCCCCCCCTTTTTTGTATGAAGTCTTCCAGAAGACAGTTGTATTACACACATAGGGTGGAGTCAAGGCACAGATTCATCAAATTCACCCATTTGTTTTGGGTGACTATATAGGATTAACTTGGGAAGCAAACTAATTTTTTACGTTAAATCATCTTTAAAAGAAGTGCTACAATGTGATACTGTACAACAGAGAAATTATAGAGAATATTTGTATGTAAAATCACAATATGTTTTCAATACACCCATGAGTATAAAATGTAAACCTGAAGCTGGGTGTGGTGGCACACACATTTGATTCCTGCACTCCAGAAGCAGAAGCAGACAGGTCTCTGTGAGTTCAAAGCCAGCTTGGAATACATAGTGAGTTCCAGGTCAGGAGAGGCTATAGGGAGACTCTGTCTCGAAAAGAACAGAAAAATATATGTAAACCTGAGATTGATCCACAATGATATGAGGTAAGATCTTGGATGATCAATTTAAATTACAAGTAAAAATAAGTAATTTCTTTTTGATGCCTTTACTTGTTTTTTTCTGGCTCAATCATATATATTATTTATTTATTATTTTTATTTTTATTTAGAATTTCAATCACATTAACATTGCTCAGGGTGCCATAAAATTGGAGCAATTGTTGCTAGCAACTACAGATGAGGGATACCATTTGTTTGTTTTCTTGGGTGTTGTTACTTCATCAGGCATATTCCAGTATCCATCCATTTTCCTGCAACTTGTTTCATCTTTTTTACCTACTACATAGAACTCCATGTGTAGATATATATTTTTTCTATCGACTCATCAGTTGAGGGCCACTTTGGTTGGTTCCAGCTCTTTGCGTTGTGAAGAGAGCTGTAATGAACAAGGCTGTGCATGTACCTCTGTGGTAAGATGAGTCTTTGTGGGTATATACCCAGGAGTGGTATGGGCTGGGTCAGGTGGCAAGTTCATCCAAGTCTTCCAAGGGTTCCCAACACTGCTTTCCATAGTACTATATCAGTTTACATTCCAACCAACATGGATGAGTGTTCCCCTTTCCCCCACAACATCTCCAGCACAACTTCTCCAGCATTTTGTATCATTTTTTTCTTGATCCTAGCAGTCTTATAGGAAAGTGAGATGAATCGTAAAGTGGTTTTAATCTGAATTTCCCTAATATTTAGTGACGTTGAACAAGGTTAAGATGTTTCTCGCCATCTTTAATTCTTCACTTGTGCAGTCCTGTTCAGCTCTTTGCTCCATCTTTTGAATTGGTCCATTAGTTTTCTTTCTTCTTTGTTTTTTGAGTAAGTTTTATAGATTCCACATGGAAATCATGATTTGCAAATGTATCAGTGGTGGAGGTGTTCCCTCCCACTGTTGTTGGGTTTTTCTCTTCACTGAATTGATTGTTTCAATGTACAGAAGCCTTTTCAGTTTAATGATGTCTTATTTGTCAATTATTGACCTGAATTCTTGAGCAGCTGCTGTCTGATTAGGAATCTTTTCCTTATGCCGGCCGTGTTAGGCTCTGCCAATTTTTTCTTCTGTCACCTTCAGTTTTGTGTTTCAAGTTGAGATCTTTGATCCTCGAGGTGACTTTATCCAGGTTGAGAGGTAGTGGGTTAAGTTCATTCTTCTACAAGTGGTGATCCAGTTTTTGCCACACCACTGGTTGAAGATGCTGTCTTTCCCCATTGTGTCTACTTGGCCCCCTTGTCAAATAGAGGTGGCTGAAATTGTATTGCTCAAGTTTAGATGTTGCAGTTTTGTTCCATTGGTCAACAGGTCGGTTTTTGTGCCAGTACAATCTGTTTTTATGAATATACCCTGTAGTATATTTTGAAGTCGGATATAGAGATTCCCCCCTCCCCCTTGTATTGCTCTTTTTTTTTTTTTTATTATTATTAGTATTTTTGTTGTTTTGGGTCTTTTGTTTTTTGAAATTGAGGATTTTTTTGTCCAAACCTGTGAAGAAAATGTTGGGGCTTTTAATTGGGATTGCAGTGAATCGGTATAAGAGTCTGGGTATATGGACTTTTTACTCTATAATTTTCCCAATCCATAATCATGGGAGGTTGTTCCATCTTGGTTTTTTTTTTTTTTTTCTTTTTTTTTTTTTTTGTCTTTTTTTTTTTTTTGTAAGATGTTTGGTGTCTTTGGTTAGGTTTTGGTTCCTAGGTATTTTATTGATTTGAGGCTATTGTGAGGGGGAAGTTCTCCTTGTATTCCTGCTTCAGTTTTTTATTGTTTGTGTAAAGAAGGATACTCATTTTTCTTTTTTTTTTTTTTTTATTTGTCGAGGTTTGAGACCGGTTCTCCCTGGAGCCCCAGCTTCCTGGAACTCACCTTGTAGACAAGGACTGGCCTTGAACTCACAAAAGATCCACCTGTCTCTGCCTCCAATGCTAGGATTAAGGCGTGCACACCCCACTGGCAGCTACTCCATTTTTGCTAGGTTAATTTTTNCAGGAGTGTTTTGTTTTCCCTCCCATTTCTGACTTATCTGTTTTTAAGTTTGTGTTGCCAGAAGAGACAGGTGGTACATGAAGTTTACTTAAAACTGGGCCAATTTTAGCATTGCAGCAAACATGGGTCAAATCAAGTGGAAATGGAGGCCAGGGAGGGAGAGAAGTCAGAAAATTAGAAAT
This sequence comes from Rhizomys pruinosus, assembly GCA_009823505.1. NCBI lineage: Eukaryota > Metazoa > Chordata > Mammalia > Rodentia > Spalacidae > Rhizomys > Rhizomys pruinosus. The sequence continues at coordinate 308,932 of VZQC01015190.1, forward strand.
TGTTAAGATCTCTTCCTATCCTCTTTCGGTTGTAATTTACGCAAAAAAAACTTTTATTCTTTGATTCAAATCTATAAAAAAATGAAGATCTGGGTTCAAATTAATAATCAATTGTTCATCAATAGGCTACATGCTAAGCATTACTTTAATATATCTGATTAAGTATTCACAATATCTGTCTGCAGTACCTGGAAGTATTCATAATTTGCAAATGAGGAATTGAAGGTGTAGAATACTGAGATGACTTACATAAATTCTCCCCATGGGGAAAGGAAAGCACATTCCTGGCATCTGGTATGTAGAGATTGTGAGTCTACTAAATATACTGGAACATAAGACGGTGTGTCAATACTTTTCTAGCTAAAATGTCCCTAATATGAAGCCTGAAGTTGAGATATTCAAATTCTAGGCTAGTGTGTCTCTTTGTTATATCACTACTTTCTGCTCTGAGGATAAGGAACCTAACAAAGTATTAGCATGAATAATAGTTTTGGAGATACAATGTAGGATACATTAATTGGAGAGTCATAGTTATAGGACACAATCTAGAAAGTATGGAAAAATCATTAAAAAGCATTTGTATAATACTTTTATAATTAATTGTATGATACTTTTATTAGTTTTTAAAAATTATAGCAATATTTTATACTAGTTTTATAATTCATTTATTAATTTTAGATAAGTTACTATACAGTGCTGTGAGGATAGAGTTTAACAAAATTAAGATTAAGCATTTCACTTTTTTTTTGGTCTTTTTGAGTCATCTCCCTGTAGCCTCCAACTGCCCTGGAAACTCACTACATGAGCAGGCTGGCCTTGAATTCACAAACCAAGATCTGCCTGCCTCTGCCTTCTGAGTGCTGGGTTTAAAGGCATGTGCCTCCACAACTGGGCTTTGTTTTTGTTGTTTTTATCGGTTTTAGTATCTTCAGCTTATAAATTTTTTTTTTAATTAGTCTGAAAAGTGTCATGAATTCTCCTCCTGCGCAAGCTCAAACAACCATCAGTTTTGCCCTGTGTTCCACACTGGGGTTTTCCCTTCCTGGTCACCAAATGAAGTTCCCAGTCTTGATCTTGTATTTTTTTTTACCTTTTAACTAGACTGATATATCTCTATATATATATACTCTATATTATATATATATATAATATATGGAAGAGAAGAGAGAGAGGAGAGAGGAGATAGAGATTGACAGACCAAAAGATTTATATAGACTTATATAATAACTGTGTAAGCTGAGTCATGCATGACATGGGTAGTAAATAAGACATGGTAACATAAATCTACATCCCATATCTATGGAAAAGGTAGATATCAGTCCCTTCTAACCTACACTGAAAGAAATGGAAAGTTAAAATGCTGAAACTTTTACAAATAAAGTTATACATAGATTCTAGAATTTCTAGAAGCTCAGACATCTTGCTTCAGAACCTTCCTTCTTTCGATTATACAGTGTTGATGCTGATGTAGGCTACCATTGGAATTCTAGAAAAGAAATTACACAAAACATTTGTGATGACTCAAGCTGCACTTTTAAAGAAAGGGAGGCCTAATTGCATTTATAGGAGTAAGATGGCACAGATAAGAAAGCTAAAAGAAAGAATGGGAGTTAATGCATTTGAGACATAATGGATAGAGTTGCGAATCTTGTATTGCACAAGCAATGGTAAGAGATACAATTGCAGAGGGTTCCAAAGCACATGACATGTACTCAACAGGTGAGTTGTCTATTTCAAGGAAAAGTTAAGGTCTTTAGTTTATGGAACATATTTTCCAGATACATCAGAAGTTCCACAAGTTCCTGTCTTTTCTTCCTTGATGAACCTGGGTCCTTTATGTATCCTCTGGATCCATTATTTTCAAACATCAATGTGTCCAGGATATATAATAAGGAGCATGTCCATGTGCATGGTATCACCTGGCCTTCTTCTACCTCCTCTGAAGGTTTTCTGTGCCAGGATACTTCCTCTAGCCAGTAGACACTCCATGAGGCCTGACAGCATGTTGACTTTGTTGCTATAAACTCAGTCTGACATGGAGTCAAGTGAAAGCATATGTCCATGTATATATGTCACATGTTCACTTGTGTATATGTGTAAAAATAATCTATTTTTCTTCCTTATTCTTGTCTTTCCATTCTGTCTGGAAGTGTGTCTAGATATCATTACTTATGCAGAAAGTTTTACTTTTTTTTTTAATATTACTAGCAAACTGAAACATACATTCTTGGTTTTTTTTTTTTTTTTTTTTTTTTTTTTTTTTTTTAAACGTTTTTTTTTTTTTTTTAGCCCCAGCTGTCCTGGGAAATCACTCTGTAGACCAGGCGGGCTTCGAACTCACAGGGAGATCCGTGTGCCTCTGCCTTCCCAAGTACTAGGATTCAAGGCGTGCACCACCATGTCCCGGCATTTATTTATGTCTGTATGTGTCTCAATGTACTGGCGGCATGCAAGGGTGTGCACCCAGAGGGTGCAAGGCCACGAGGTCAGAAGAGGGTGTCGGATTCCCCTGGACTGGCGTGCTACACTAAGTAAAATTAAGGTTGAGCTAGGTTTTACAAATTTTTCATTAACTAATTTAATTTATGTTTATGAGTTTTTCTTATACAAGTGTACCCATTTGTACAATGCCTATGTAGGCCACAAGAGTGAGTCAAATGAGTTAGTACTGAGGTCATGGATAGTTGTTATCCACCGCCTAGATACCTGGGAATTGATCCAGGTCCTCTGCCAAAGCAACCTGTGTGCTTAAAACTCTGAGTCATCTCTCTAGCACCAAGTTAATTGTCATAACAATAAATGGATTAAAGCATTTGGATACTAGAATTCTTGTGTTTTATAAACAGAAGGAGTCTATAACCTACAGAGCATACATGATTCCACTATTTAATAATTTTTATGGGAGATCAGTTTCACTTTTTTAAAATATTTGGGTCTTTATTCATAGAAAAGTAAATACTAATATAATAATATTATGTGTATTGTAAAGAAAATGGTGTCATGTTTGAAAATGATTGAGCAGAGTGAGTATGCAGCATAAAGGAAGGTATCTATAACAACCTATGCCCACGCGTTTGGTGAGTGCTTCATTCTCTTTTTTTTTTCAATTTTTTTTATTTTTGTACGTGTATAAATGTACTGTTGCATGCATAGTTTGTGCACCCGTGCTGCAATGCCCTGGAGGTCAGAAAAGTGTGTCGGATCCCATGGAACTGGATTCTCCGGAATTGGAGTTTCCGACGGTTCTTGGCCGCCATTTGGGTGCTGGGGATGAACCCGGGTCCTCTTGCAAGACCCCGAGGGTCGTCGCTCTTAACCCTAGGCTATCTCTCCAGCCCCGAGTGTCCATTCTCTTTGGCTCTCCAAACTTACTTTCACTATGTTAATGATGCCTGAACTGGTCTCTTTTCTTTTATGATAGTGGATCATTCTAGAAGATAAAATAAAACAGAATTGTAATGAAAACAGCCTCCTTTTATTAAAATGAATTCTGTTACATTAAATAAAAGAATCAATTTCAACACTTCTTCAAAATTATGTTCTTCACCTTTCTATTTCAATTATAATAAGTAAATTCTTTGGAAATAAAGACAGAAAAATTCTAATTCCACATTGTCTGCAATTTTAGATGAAAAAATTCCAATCATTTTTAATCTTATTAATTTAATAGTATTTCTTGACTTTATACCATATACAGGACATTTTGTGCTCTTGAGAATATATGATAATATAGCAAACATACACTCTGCATTCAGCTTGAGCTCTAAAGGGATAAGCACTCAAAATGCAAGTAAAACAGCATGTGTGGTTCTATAGATTACAGCACAAAACACTAAGGCTCTGTGATATGTGGAATAAGAATAGACTGCTGATTGTTCCCTAATGATCACAGATATAGTTCTGAGGTGTTAAATGTTACATAAGGGATAATCAAGAAAGACAGATTTCTCCAATATATTGGAAATTATGTCATAGATCTTAACATGGGAGAAAATAGTTGTAGTCTGTTTGTACAATTAAAAATGACCAAGTGAGTTGGTAAGGTAATGTGGAAGGCTGAATTATTAGCATCAATATTGTGTTTTGCAATCATAGCATATCATAAAGTGCTATATCATAAAGTATTTGTTTGCTGTAAGGCAGAATATAGTTTTATACTTCTCAGTTTTTGGCTCAAATGTGTAGCTTTACTTGACCAATGTAATATGACTAGAAAGGGCAGGTTGCCAAATCTAAGTAGACTTTACAAATATTTTCTTGTTTTGGCTTGTTCTTTTGTCATCTGTCATCTCTTAGAGAAGGGCATGTCTTTGCCTTTAGCCCCAGCATTCAAGAGAATGTGAAACCTATGAAGCAGACCATCTGGCTGACTGGCGGGGCATCATTTTGAAACTCATATATCTAACTGAGATTCTCTGGTCCAAATGACTCCCACTGTGAGGATTCATGAAGAAGCTTGACTTTGATCTGCGATCCACTCCAGCTCCTCTGCAGACACGTAAGAAACCCAGTATATATTTCCTTATAATTTCGTAGTTATACTGTGGGAATAGCTGGTCAGTATGTTTGATAACAGACAAAATCAGGTACAAGTTCATAAAAAACAGCAGAAGGTTTTGATGAACCAGAAATAGAAATCAATTTACAGCATCTAGGCAGAGGAAAAGAAAAGATGTCTGTAGAATCATTGAGGCCAAGATAGAAAAGTAATTTATAAAAACAAGAATGCTCAATTAAGGCATGGCAGTCTGAATACACTGATAAATGTTCATGGGACTTGGAAACATTTATGGCCTTGACAAAGTTAAAATGGAATAAGTAAAAAAACTTGAATGAAATGGAAAACAAAAAAATCAATGTGAAAGATGAGAAATGGGGACGGTTAGAAGAGACCAATACAATTCAATCTCTTGTTTCCTTGCCAAACCCATCTCCTCTCCCACCCCTCCTCTTTCCTATTTTTCTCCCTTTTCCTTTTCTTCTTTTTCTTACCTACCATCTTTCTTTCACCACCTTCTTTTTTTCGTTTTTTTTTTTTAAATATCTCTTTTTATTAATTTTAGCATTATATCTAATTTTTCTTTTTTTTTTTCTTTCCTTTCTTTTCCTCCTCCCTCTCTTTCCATATTTCTCCCTCCTTCTTTTCCTTTCTCTTTTTTTTTTTTTCTTTTTCATTTTTCCTCTTTTTTTTTTTTTTTCTTTTTCCCCCCTTTTTCTTGTCTCTCTTCCTTTTCCATCTTTTTTCTCCTTTTCCTCCCCCCTTTTCCCCCTTGTTTTCCCTCTCTCTCCCCTCTCTCTTCCCCTTCCCCCCCTTTCCCTTCCCTTTTCTCCTTTTTCCTCCTTTCTCCTTTCCCCTCTCTTTTTTTTTTCCCTTCTTTTTTTTTCTTACTTTCTTTGAAGGCCCAGCTTTCCTGGAACCAGCTATGTAGACAGTGCTGGATTGATCTCATATAGTTTAACCTGGCCTGCTTCCTGAATGCTGGGATTAAAAGCGTTGCCAATGCATCCAGTTCTGACTGAGTATTGGATATGGGGGAAGATACGTATTAAGGTTCTAAAGCACACTCAGGCTTTTTGGTGGGAGGGGCGGGGGAGGGGAGGGGTGTTTTTTTTTTGCTTTGAAGACAAACAACCTTTTTATGTATCTGCCAAATGACAAATCTTTTTAGGATGGCACATCTCCAGTTTGATAGCTATTTTGTCGGCTTGCATTCTAAAGTGGTAGATTAAAAAAATCAATTCTAAATTAGATATAAGCCCATAAAATTATAAATCCCTGCATGAAGTTACCTGAAATATCAGGTACTCAACAAGTAGGATGGGTGAGCACAAATGCAGACTCTGGAAGGATTAAGGAAGTTAAGTATACAGAACAGCTAGATGCACATACTTCGAACGAATCGTTTAATCTTCCTTGGAATTGATACGTTTTCCAATAATATTAAAATGTATTTAACAACATCAGAGTGAACATTTGTGAGAACTAGTTTATTGGCTTGGCGTTTGCTTTTTTCTTGGGGGAACTATATAATACACAGATTGTGAAACCAACTTAAAAATCTTTGCAGACAGACACTGTAATTTGCTAAATGTTGTTATTATGTATGCTGATGACATTAAGCACATTGGTTTCTGGACATAGGTGAATCAAACCAGAACTGACTAGGCAGTTTCTTCCCTGACGATTGCTTTTATGTTGCTGTAAGTTCTTCTATGCAGGCTTCTAGGGAGAAAATTCATCAATGCCTATCTCATTATTGACCCTGTATGCTATGTTACTGCCCTGCTTAGCAATAACAGTGGCATGATTATTGGTGGTAATCAACCACTTTTTGATTGGATCAAAGTTTGCTCCACAGGAAACCAGTTCATGCATAATACAGTAAACTTGTTTAGAAGTCCATATCTGGGAAGATGGTAGGCTTAGTGTAACAGATTACTGCGTTTTGCTAAGAGCATGTGGTGTCAAATCAAATAGATTAGAACTGCTTTACGCCTTGTCATGAGAGGGTTCTTTTATATGGTGGGCAGTGGTTAAGACAGAAGCTCATATTGGTCAAAGTGCTTAGAATATGCAGTCGTTAAGTGCTCAGCCGTAACAGAATGTCTATATGGACCTGAAATGTTCAGGGAACAGAATTTCCAGTGAAAGAGGACAATGGAAGAACATAAGGAAGGGAGGATAGGTGGGAAGAAAGGATATGGAAAAATGTTATCCTCTAGAAATTACTTGGTTATCAAAATTAGAAATTCACAGAGTGTGTGGTTACCAGCACAAGACTGTCTCTATTAACATTCCTTCATGGATGAGGGAGAGGCTCACAAGGTACCATCCATCCCTTAGGATCTGGAGTTAATGGTTGCCTGGGAAGGGGGATTTGTTTCCTTTTGTGGTATTGCCATTTGTAAGCTGTTCATGTTCAGTAAACAAGTCTCTATCCATTATATGCTGGATATATACAATATTAATATATATGGATATATATATAATAATGCAGCATATATATATATATCCAATATCATATCACATATAAAATAGTCATTATATATCTATATATCTCCAATATTGCCTGGATAGTTTTAGTGCCAACTTGACTACCTGGTTGAGGAGCCTCAACATGGGAATTGCCTCCTTCATGAACTAGCCTAGGACCATTCCTGTGGGCATATTTCACTTGATCTTGTTGTGTAGGGAGAGCCCAGCACAACGTACTGGTGGTGCAACCCTTGGCAGGTTGTTATGTGACTGTGGAGAAAGTAGGCTGAGCATGGGTAAGGAGGCAGGAGCCAATCAGAGCACTTCTATGACCTGTGTTTCATATCTTGTCTCTAGGTTCCGGCCCTGTAGTTCCTACCTGGGTCTAACATGAAACATGACAGCGGGTGACGAAGCGCTCTGAAGCGGGCGGCTGGTCTGTGTGGGGGTGGGGGAAAATGCGCCCTGAGCGGTTGGGAGGGGGGGCTGCTTGACGCCCTGGACTAGATATAAACCTTTTCTCCCCAATATGGGTATTGGTCAGAGTGTTTGCAACAGAAATTGGAAAAGAAACTAGAAAACCCATGCATGAATTGTCAAGAAAACAGGAAAAACTAACTAAAAACGAGCCAAAGACAAACAAAATATTTAAGACATGGGATTCATTTCACAATTAATTGGGAAGGAATATTTAGGAAAATGTAAAAGTAACTATCAGTTGACAAGTTTTGTTTATAGGTAACACTTGGATGGTTAACACAATGGGTTTTCTTTAACTATAAAAATGCTCAGGAACATTAATAAAGTTTCACTGATAAACTAGAGACTGATTATTGTAAAGAGCAACAGTCTCATTCAGCAAAAGAAAAAAAACAAAAAAAAAAAAAACGTAGCAGTGTTTTTTGTTGGCCCAGGTTTCCAGAGAGTATCGCTGTTCATCTGGCAGAAGCCGTGTTCTTCTTCTAGTCTGCTTCTAGCAATGACTGAAAGGATAGATAAATAACTAGATCCAGGGCCATTTGTGTCCAACTGGAGCTCTGTCAGATAAAATATTTTCTAAAGATTCTTCATGTATCACAGGCTAGGATTTTCAAGTAAGCTGATCTAAACTGTGCTAACCTAGTTTCTCCTGTCCTCCCGTGTTATTATCCATGGTGGTAAATTATACACCCAGGAAAGAACAGGTTGGAGATGCATACACAGTAGACAACAAATCTCATTGTATAATTTCTGTGATCATTAATTTGAGACTCGCAGTTTTATACGCAATGGTGATACCTGCGAAAACTTTTTTTTTCAGTTTTTGTCTTTTATTTTTTTCATTTTATTCATGGAAATAAGATAATAATAGAAATAAACAATAATAAAACCCAAAGCAACCAAGAACAAAAAAAGAGGCGGAAATTTCCATTTATTATTCTGGTAAAATAAAGAATCACTGCCGGGCCTTGGTGTGCATCCTCTTTTTTTGCCCTCCTCCTTTCTTTCTCCTTCTTTTCACAGCTCTGTCAGGGCTACCAAAAGGATAAGTGTTTACATGGTGTCCAGAAAGCCTGAGTTCTTCAGCTGACGAAAATCTGGTTAATTTGGGGAGTCTCATCCCAGACTGCCTAATCAATTTCTAACTACTGTTTAGTTATGTTACCCTCTGAAAAAGTTTCACCCCAATCACCGAAGGGAAGCTGGACATGACCTTCCTGATTCTTCCATGCTTAAACACGAGGGATGTTGAGTATGGCAATATGAGGTTATTCCCCCATTCAGAGGGCAATCTAAAAGGCCCCAAGCATAAGTATAGAGGCAAAAAATTCCTTACCTGGGGGGGGTGCCAATGAAAGCGAAATGAAGGCAGGAAGAGTTAGATCAATGATCTAGGCAGGACCAGAAGAAGTAAGAACAGGAAGAATTCCCAATGTCAAACTTTAAAAAAACAACATAAGTTTGAAAATCCGGCTTTCAAGGTTCCATTATCCAGGTTTTCAAGCTTCCATTGTATGGAGTTTCCTAGGTTATTGGCCATGATGTTTCATGAGGTCAGGATTCTGGTCAGGCTTTTTAAAGTCCTAAAAAGTCTTTTTAATTAGGAATTTTCTGAGATCAGTTGGCCTGTGGGCTTGTCTTTGGAGAACTTTATTGATTGTTAGCTCCTATAAGAGAGCCCAGACCACTTTGGGTAATACCATTAGGCAAGTGGTTCTGTGCTATGACAAAAATGTTTCTGAATCATGGGAATTGAATTCTTGGGACAGATTTATTTCTTGCTCCTAGTAGAACCAAATGTTGTGGCAATAATTACAACTCTGAGGGTTTGTTTTGATATGTAAACAAACTTAGAAGGCCGTGAACCCCGCTTATAATTCAAACATATATCGTTAGATTATGACCCATCTTGATCAAGAATAACATATGTATATGTGTTTAAATGTTTTAAAATACTACACAGTAGATAAACTTTGAAAGCAACAATGAGAATTATATGATTTGGTGCTCCAACAAGAAGTGGGATTAAATCAATATCTGTTTGTTCTTTATTGCTGTTCAGGGACATAGAGGTCAGAAAGGGAAAGAGTTTACTGCCTTGGCTAACTTCAGTGATAGGTGTAACCGGAAAATGCAGGACAACAACTAATACTTTTTCTCCCCAAGTTGCTTGTGGTTATGGGTCATGGCTTTATTACAGCAACAGAAAGCAAAGTAAGAACAAGAAAACCATTATTTAATGAATGATGAAATTTGAATTTGGGGATGTCCTAAGTACTGAACATATGTCTCTATTACCTTACCTATCTAGATACAGCTTAATTGTGATGGCTACTCTTGTATGTCCTCCAAAAAATCTTTGACTGGATCTGGGATTAAAAAAATGAGAGCGACCTTCTGACTGAATCGTTAGAAGCTGGAAGGGTCATTCTAAATGTGGGTGTTCCCTTCTTCTGGCAGCCCCGAAAGGCCATGGCGAAGGGAGCTCTTGGATTTTTTACCACTTGTCTTTCTCTCTCACTGGTGAGTTTGGCTTCCTGTGACCAAGTCCTTGAGTTCCAATGGAGACTGAAGACGAGCAGATCTCTTAGAATCCAATCAGGCCCTCAGCACCAGTTGGGGTCTACTGAGACATCCACGCTCATGGACTGAGTGAGATAACTACCGGTTTCTCACCCTCACCAGTGTGGTATAGCCATTGTTGGACTACTTGAATATGTTCTGTGAGCTATCTAATAAATCCATATAACGTCAGCATATATATGTTAATATACATTACATCTTATTGTTAAATACTATATTGTTAATTCATTACTATACTAAATATGTACATTAATCCACATATATAATTTTTATTAACTAATTCTGTTTCTTTAGAGAACCTTACTAATGCAATAGTTATACTTCGTTTTGGATTTTGTATTTAAAGAAAATGTCTCACTATTCAGTTTCATTTAACTAATTTAAAAAATTCAGTGAAAGTCTATTGGAGAGCTTTGATCAGTTATGCTGTAGAGAAACAAAAGCTTGATTATTTCTGAAGTACCCTCTTATCATCCAGAGGTATACAAAATGCAATCATAAGAAAGAAGCTCCCTACTGAGAATGGTGATTAAAATAACATCATCATGTGACAAAGCACCACTAGCATTTGTCCCTATAGTAATTTCCTCATGTGCCTAAGTATGTGACTCCAGATGCATCTTAGATATTTTAGATTATACAGACTAAAAATGGGTTCATTCCAAAATGTGTAGAAAATGACAAAGGGTGAGGTAGGCAATATATCATCATCAGGTAAACTATAACTCAAGCAAAAAAATAAAACAACAAACAAAAACGGATGTAAGGTGGGTCTTCACAGATCTTCAGCATTATTTGAAACAAACAAGGACATTTTCTTGCTCAACTTGGAAATTTAGGGAGATTGATTTTTTTCCTTCTAAAATGTTTATGATTTAATATTCTTAAAGCATAACGCATTGCTGTATGAGTGAGTATGTCTTCTTTCTAAACTATCACATTCTTAAAGCCACAACAGTTAAAAATACAAATACTGCAAATGGGAAATATTTGTCATTCCAGAAGGTGATGGAGAAACTCAAGGATATATTGAATTTGATGTATAAAAAAACCTTCAATTTCCTTCATAGAAATAAATAGCTATTGCAGTCGATGCAAAGCATTTAAGTGTTATTTTTCTAGTTAAAGTGTACTTTGGGAGGAGAAAAATCTGTTAGATGAAAAGTATCAACCTCTGTGTTTTGTCATTAACTCATGTCAATGCAAGGACGCTTAAAAAAAAATTCTGATTTGATGGAGAAAAGCAGTGGAATAGAACAGATACAAGTTTTTCTATAAAGTTTTCCAAGAGTATATTTTTTTTAAAAAGAGTGTTAAAAAAAGATCACATTATCTATAAAAGTTTTCAAAAGATATATCTAAAAAATTGTTTAAAATAGAATTAAAAACTCAATGGTGGGTGAATACAAGACTTCTTGGTTATTGTCCTTGTGACAAATTATAAGCCATAATTGATTTTTGGTGTTTCTGTCATTCAGTTCATTTTCTCTTAGTTTTTTTTTTTTTTTTTAATTAAAAAAAAAAACTTCCTGGCATGGTGTGGCATGCATTTAAATCTCAGTGCTCTGTCGGCAGCAGGCAGGCAGATCGATCTCGTGAGCTCAAGGCCAGCTCTAGTCTACAGGCAAGCCCCAGCCAGCTGGGGACTAAAGAGAGTCCCTGTACTCAAAAATAACCAAAAAAAAAAAAAAAAAATAGAAAGAAAAAGTAAGAAATAATGCAGTCCCCATACAGTGCTTTTTTGCAGTACCCCTTCTGGTTTTCTGAGCATGTCAGTTATTGCTAAGATTACCATTTGTTTCGGAGCTCAAAATCAATTGAAATACCTAGGATATCTTCATATAAAATTTCACATAAAATCGAATATAGAAATGAATGTTACTTGGTCTGTGCCTTGAAAGAGACAGTAAATAACAAATCTGCTGTGTCCTCAGAGAATGGTAGCAAATAGAGACAAATATATGGATATTACATGAGGTTGAACGCCCCATATGAAACAGATGAACTGTCAAAGTGGAAGATAAATATGAGAACAAACAGACTAAGAGTGTTCCTAAAATGTATGTGAGAATGAGTACATTGACGGTGGCTAGTGGCCTATCTAGGATGCAAACAGATGTTCTCTAGAGCACAACAAAACCAACATCTGCTATGAAATGGTCCTGGCCCATATCACTGGCAGAATGAAATGTCTAGAACAATCGTTTTAAATGTGTCTCCTCAAGTCTCCTATGGAGCACAAGAGATTCAGGTATTCCTTGATGTCTTGGTTGAAAAGCCACAGAAAAGAAATAGAATGTTGTAATCCTGTTGTAGTTTTGATTGCTACACACGAGGAATCAAGCGACCCGACATCTTTAATTGTTCGGTAGACCCCCGGTATCAATGTGAAGGTCCGCAGATCGGGAATTCCCTTTGCCGAGAATTTTTAGATGCATTATGTTAGTGCAAGTACTGCATTACAGTGATTCCTGAACAACAGACAGACATGATTGCTAATATCCCATTAAAACAAAAACGAGTGGGCCCATCTGTTCTCAGAACTTGTTCGTTTAGATGTCAATCTCACAATTGTCTTCCTAAACAAAAAGACTTCTTCTCTATGGAAACAGTACATCCAACAGATCATGTGAAAAGAGAAACTTCTCTTATTGGAGGACTTTGGTTCAGTTTTTGACCACCCCCAACTGCTCACAGTATAGCACACACACACCCTATAAACAGATGTTAATCAATATCCATTTCCATCTTTTTTACAAATAGAAATATGATTAATTTCTTCTGCTTTTGAAACAATATTCACTACTTCCGGGTTTTGTACTTCCACAACACATACATTAATGTACATTATTCTCTGGGTCAGGTTAAGGAAGAGATATTAGGAATTTAAATCTATATGTAGGTTAAAGAAGCCAAAGGCCCTCCTAAGCCTATTTACATTATAAGCAAGCTGAATAATAATCTCAAAACACAAGACCTTGGTTATTAGCTTAAGAAAGATTTGTAACAGAGGCATTCCCAGAAATTCATTCACACACAAATGGGATAACGAAAAAAAAGAGAAGAGAAAGAGAAAGAAGAAGAAAAAAAGAAGAAGAAAAATGATTAAGGGGAATTAGTTTGTTCATTTTTTTTTTTTTTATTATGATCTACTAACCCTTTTTGGCTTCTGATTTGGGTGGTGGGGTGGTGGGGGTGTGTGGGGTTGGGGTTTTTTGGGGGGGGGGTTGTGTGGGTTGGTGGGGTTTTGGGGTTTTTTCCTCCCCCCCCTCCCACGCTAGAGTAACAGTCTTTGCCTGAAGATTTTGCATTCATCTCCCACTTCCTTTAAATGCACTGCATTATAAACCCTGTTTTGCATTTTTCCTAGAAAGCATCTAGGGAAAGCAAGAAATGTGTGTGTGTGGGGGGGTTGCAGCATGTTTTTAAGATTTGTTTTGTGAAACAAACACAAAAATATATGAGATTATATTTTTGCCTAATTGATATAACAATTTTTTAGGGTAACTTATGATTTCTGGAATGGACATATGGTGGGAAGGAGGAAGTTTTTTTTTTTTGGTGAAAAACTCTTTTATTTTAATTTTTTAAATTAGTTTTTATTTGAATGCTTGTGCATTTCATACATTTTTTCCACTTCATCAGTTCAGGCTTTATTTCCTTTCCCTCCACCCCCACACCCCCACCCACCAGATCATGCATTCTGCCATAACTGTCCTGCATCTTTCTTCTCAGTTTTTTTTTTTTTGTTTTTTCATTTTACTATAAGTCCATTATAATCCCATGAGTACAAAGCATCCTTCATGCCACAACATATCTGCAGGGACTGTTGTGCCCCCCTACAGCCCCACCTCCAGTGGGGGGTGACAGGTTGTTTGTTCAATCCAAGTTGAGCAAAATGAGTGGTCCAGCCTACATTGCTGTAGTTGCTCACCATTCACCCCAATCGCAGCCCTTACATTCTGCCAGCCCCCATCTTCCGCGGTTGTTCCCTAGGCTTAGAAAGGGGCACAGGTGGATGAGAGGTAAAACAGTCCACTCTCTCTGGAGCTGTTGACTGGACTCTGGTTCATAAATTCTGGGCATGTTTTCCTTTCATTGGGCTGACAGTTTGTCAAGGATATAACCTTTCGATCCTATAATGAAAGAAACAAACAATTTAGTCTCCATTATATAGGTATTTAAGCAGCACTCATAGTTCTGGTAGGTTACTTTAGCATAGAACATACATGGTTGGATATAGTTTAATCCATGAATTACAAATTTTCCCCCCTGTTAAATTAGTGACAGGTGTCTTACTGTTGGCTTATAACATACGTCCTAACCTGTAGAGGATGTTAGCTTGGGGCATCAGCCTGGGTTATTTTCCAAGGGGAGAGCCAATAGCCAATTAGATCTGGGAAATACCATGGCACATGGGATCTGGACCTCTGCTGCACCCAGTTTTTCCAGGCAGGTGGAGGTGTAGCTGGTGCTGACGGTGGAGTCCGTGCTTGCTCAGGGAGACCCAATGTTGCTTTATTGGTTTAGTGGACTTTGTAACAACACTCTGGTCAGTCCAAGACCAATCGTACAATGCATGTTGTGGTCTCAATACACCCTCCCATGGTTAACGTTAGGAAAGGTCTTGGTCAGCAGGGTCCTTATTGCCTCTCCTCCTGTAGTATCCCGACTTAGAGTCAAGGAGCCCTCACCCTTTATGGGGCCTGGATCCCCTGGCCAAAATCTCACCTGGTAGAGAACAATCCATTGCTTAGATTGTCAGAGCGTCCCGTATTAATATATTTTGCCTGAGTGCATAGCCCTAGGATCTTAGTATTATATTTGGTCTGAACAGAGAGTAATCCCTTCCACAGTTCCCATGTCTAGTAGTCAATTAAAGAGAAAGCAGTTTTACCGGTTTTATAAGATATTACCTCTAAAATAGTTGTCTGCCAATTGTCAGTTGGGGAACGACTCGCATCATCGATCATATTTTCTCTTTGTTATATGGGGGGAAGCAAGAAAAGTTCTCTCATATCAGAACCTTTTGGCACCTAGAAGGTAAGTTTCATGTAGAACTCATACTAAACTAGTTGTACATGTAGGATCCAACAAGGGTTGTCGGTTTATGGGCAAATCATGAGGCTTTTTCTCTTTCCTTTGTATTCATGTCAGAGCGGTCAGCCTTTCATTGCCACTTTTCCCTGTTACACCCAGAATCCTTTACTAAATTGAAAATCCTGTACTTTCTCTTTCTATACGCATCGTTATAGTTTGGTGACGGTTTGTCACTTGTTGAACACAAACAAACTATCTTTTCACCATAGTTAGTGTGTTAAGATGTTGAATGTTGCAGAGGGTATGATGAAAAAGAGATGGTTTGATCTTTCTTTATCCCCTACCACAACCCTGGTTTTTATGTTTTTTTTGAGTTCCCATAGTATACCGCCACACTAGCTCTTTGTTTAAAATGACTGACTCCTTAGCGTCCGTGATCAGCGAGGACAGGAGCAGGTACTATGATGCAAGTCATCACGGCCATGTTGTTTGGGTGACGTAATTATATGATTTAACTTGGGAAGCAAACTTCAGTTTTTACGTTAAAATCATTTTAAAGAGAGATGGGCTTCAATGTGGATATGTACAACAGAGAAATTTATAGAATATTGGTTGTGGGTGTAGGGTGAATCACAAATATGTTTTTCAATACACCCATGAGTTAGTAAATTAAACCTGAAGCTGGGTGTGTTTGGTCACCACACATTTGATCCTGCCACTCCAGAAGCAGAAGCAGACATGGTCTCTGTGAGTTCAACAGCCTTGGAAACTACTAGTGAGTTTCCGGTCCAGGAGAGGCTATGAGAGGAGACTCTGTCTCGAAAGAACAGAAAAATATATGTTATAACCTGAGATTGGAAGTCCACAATGATATGAGGTAGATCTTGGATGATACAATTTAAATTACAAGTAAAAATAAGTAATTTCTTTTTGAGTCGCCTTACTTGTTTTTTTCTGTGCTCAATCAATATTTATTTATTATTATTTAGTTATTTTATTTATTTCATTAGATTTCAGATCACATTAACTTGCTCAGGTGTGCCATGAAAATTGGCCAATTGTTGCTAGCACTAACAGATGGAGGATACCCGTTCGTCAGTTTGTGTGTTCTGGGTGTGTTTACTTACTTCACCAGGCATTAATCTTCCCAGCTCCCATCCATTTCACCTGATGTCATTTTTCTTTACCAACTACAAGAACTCATTGTGGTAGATGTATCATATTTTCTCTATCGCACTCATCAGTTGAGGGGCATTGGGTGGTCCCAGCTCTTTGCTATTGTTGAAGCGAGCTGTAATTGAACATGGTGTGCATGTATCTTGTGGTAAATGAGTCTTGTGGGGGTACATACCCAGGCCGGGGTATGCTGGGTCAGGTTGGCAAGTTCATTTTCCAAGTCTTCCAAGGGGTTCTCCACACTGCTCTTCCATAGTGACTATATCAGTTTACATTCCCACCGAGCAGTGGTGGAATGTTCCCTTTCCCCACAACATTCCAGCCTTTTTGGTATCATTTGTTTTTCTTGATCCTAGCCAGTCCTTATAGGAGTGAGATGAATATCTTAAAGTCGGTTTTTCATTGGCATTTCCCTAATTATTAGTTGACGTTGAAACAAGTTTTTAGGATGTTTTCAGCCATCTTTAACTTCTTCACTTGTGAAGTCTTGTTCAGCAGCTCTCTTTGCCCATCTTTTTGAATGGGTCATTTGTTTTCTTTCTTCTTTGTTTTTTTTGAGTAGTTTATATATTCTCGGAAGATCATGATTTGGTCAGGATGTTTATCAGTGGTGGAGGTTTCCTCCACTGTGGGTTTTTCTTCGTATTCTTGATTGATTTCTTTTGATGTACAGAGCCGTGTTTTGAGTTAATAAGGTCAATTTGTTCCAATTGTTGACCTAATTCTTGCGCAGCTGCTGTCCTGATTAAGGAAATCTTTCTTATGCCTTGTCTTGTAGGCTGCTGCACAACTTTTCTTCTGTCCCCGATTCAGTTTTTGTGTTTCAGTTGAGCGTCGTTGTCCATTTGGAGTTGATCTTTATCCAGGGTGAGAGGTCGGGGTTTAATTTCATTCTTCTACAAGTGGGTGATCCGTCTTTGCCAACCCCACTTTACTGAAGGATGTGTATTTTCCTCCATTGTGTCTGCTTGGCCCCTTGTCAAATATGAGGTTTGTGAAAAAAAATTGTATGGCTTCAAGTTTTAGTGTTCAGTTTTTTCCATGTCAACAGGTCTGTTTTGTGCCAGTACCAATCTGTTTTTTTATGAATATAGCCCGTGGAGTATAAATAGTTTGAAGTGTGATATAGGATCCCCCCTCCCCCTTTATTGCTCTTTTCATCAGCGGTTTGTTTTGCTATTCAGGGCTTTTGTTTTCTCTTCGAATGAAATAGGGGACTTTTTTTTTCCAACCTGTAAAGAAACTTGTGGGGCTTTAATGTTGGATTGCATTGAATCTGTATAAGAGTACTGGGTAGAATGGGACTTTTTACTATATAATTTTCCACCCAATCCATAATCATGGGAGGTTTTTCCATCTTGGTTTTTTTTTTTTTTTTTTTTTTTTTTTTTTTTTTTTTTTTTTTTTTTTTTTCTTTTTTTGTTTTTTGTAGAGATGTTTGGGTTCTTTGGTTAGGTTGTTCCCTAGGTATTTTATTGATTTGAGGCTATCTGTGAGGGGAAGTTCTCCTGTGTATTCCTTCTAAGTTTTTTCTTGTTGGTGTAAAGAAGGCTACTCATTTTTCTTTTTTTTTTTTTTTTTTTTTTTTTTTTTTTTGTCTTTTGAGACCGGGTCTCCCCGGTAGCCCCACGCTGTCCTGGAACTCACTTGTCGAACAGGCTGGCTCTTGAACGTCACAAAGAATCCACCTGTCTCCTTCCTGCCTTCACAGTGCTGGATAAGGCGTGGCACACCCCATCCTGGCAGCTAAAAAACTCTATTTTTCTAGGTTAATTTTGTATCCTGCCACTTTACTGAAACTCTTAATCATTTCTAGGAGATTTCTGGTAGAGTTTTTAGCATTCCTTAAGTAAACATTCATATCATCAATAAAAAAGGATAGCTTGACTTCCTCTTTTCTAATTAGTAGTTCTTTAATTTCCTTTTCTTGCATTATTGTCCTAGTAAGTGTTTCAAACATTATATTGAAGAGGAGTAGTGACAGAGGGCAGCCTTGCCAAATTCCTACCTTTAAAGGGAATGCTTCTGTCATTTCCCCATTTAGGATGATATAGGCTGTGGGTTTCCTGTATATGGCTTTGATTACATTGAGGAATGATCCCTCCAATCCAATTCCTTCGAAGACTTTAAGTACAAAGGGATGCTGGATTTTGTCAAAGGCTTTTTCTGTGTCAATTGAGATGATCATGTGGTTTTTGTCTTTCAGTCCATTTATATGTTTTATGATTTTTATTGATTTTGAATTTTATTGATTTTGTATGTTGAACCATCCCTGCATCTCTAGTATGAATCCAACTTGGTCATGATGGATGATCTTCTTAATGTGGGTCTGTAGGAATTTGAAAGTATTTTTTTTTTGAGAATTTTTGCATCTGTGTTCATTAATGAGATAGGTCTATAGTTCTTTTTGGTTGTATCTTTGCCTTGTTTTGGTATTAGATTGATGCTGGCTTCATAGAAGGAATTTGGGAGAATTCCCTCTGTTTGGATCCTTCTGAACAATTTGAGTAATAATAGTTGTAAGTCTATTTGAAATGGTTTATAGAATTCTGCTGTGAAGCCATCTGGGCCTGGTCTTTATTTAGTTGGGGGGGGTTTCTTATTACATCTTCAATTTCTTCATATATTATGGGCCCGTTTAAGCTGTCAATGGGTTGAGCTTTGGTGATTCCCAGGAGTTCAGATATTCATCCATTTCTCCCGGATTTTCAAACTTAGTAAAGTATAGGTTTTTGAAGTATTCCTATATGACTGTCTGGATCTTTCATTGTCTGTTGTGATATTTCCCCTTTGATCATGGATTTTATTGATTTGGAGTTGTTCCTTCTTTCTTTTGGTTAACTGGGCTAGAGGACTGTCTATCTTGTTTATTCTCTCAAAGAACAAATGTTGGATTCACTGATTTTTTTTTGTATTGTTTTCTTTGTTTGTATTTCATTGATTTCTGCTCTGATTTTTTTTTTTAATTTTTTCCTGTCTGTTGCATTTAAGGTTCATTTGCTGTTGTCTCTCAAGTGTTTTTAGCTGCAGTGTTAGATCGTTCACTTGTGCTCTTTTTGTTTTTCTAATGTAGGCACCCAGGGCTATTAACTTACTTCTTAGGACTGCTTTTTTTTCTTTTTTTTTAATATATATTTTGTACAAGATTATCAAATCTAGACCCGTGTCCCCCACAGGACTGCTTTTAAAGTATCCCATAGGTTTGGTTTTGTTGTATTATCATTGTCATTCAGTTCCAGGAAGGCTTTTATTCCTTTCTTTATCTCTTCCTTGACCCATTCATTATTCAGGAGAGTGTTGTTTAGTCTCCATGTGTTCTTGTAGATAGTAGGGTGTATTAGTCAGTTTTCTGTTGCTGTGATAAAGCACCATGACCAAGGAACTTATAAAAGGAAGAGTTTATTTGAGTTTATGATTGGCGGTTCCAGGGAATTAGAGTCCTTTGTGACGGGAGGCGTGGCAGCTGGATCTGGAGCAGCAAACTGAGGGTCAAATCTCGCAAACAGCACAGGAAACAGAGAGGACAACTGTAGACCACAGAGGCTTGTTAAAACTCACTAAGCCTGCCCCCAGTGACACACTTCCCCCAGCATGGCCACACCTTATAAGACCTCCAAAAACAGCACCACCAACTGGAGACAAATGTCTGAATACTTACAGCCTATGGGGGACACCACATTCCACTTCCTGGCCCCCATAGGCTCCTGACCATATAAAATGAAAAATGCATTTAGTCCAACCTTAAAAGTCCCCACAGTCTGTACCAGTCTCAATGCCATTCAAAAGTCCATAGTCCAAAGTCTCCTCTGAGATGTGAGACTCAGGCCAATCTCCCAAACTGTAAGCTCCTGTAAAATCAAAAGACAAATTACAAAGTCCCAACATACAGTGGAACTAAATACACATTCCCATTTCAAAAGGGAGGAATAGAGGCATAGCGAGGAAATACTGGACCAAAACAAGACCAAAAACCAGCAGGGCAAATGCCAAGTCCTGTAGCTCCACATGTAACTTCTGGGACTTGACTTCCAAAGGGCTTAGATGGCTCAGCTCTTCCAGCTTTGCTTGCAACACACATCTCTTTCTTAGGCCGGTACCACTCCCTGTATGCAGCTCTCCTTGGCAAATATCTCACAGGTCTGGCATCTTGAAAGTCTTATTGGGGTCTCCGATGCCCACCAGGCTTCACATTTACAGCTTCATGCAATGGCCTATCAGGACCTTCTTTATTCAGGGACACCCCTGCTGTACTCTGCCTGGCCTCTTTGGCTCTCTGAAACTGTGGAGGAAGAACTGATGACCCCTTCACTCTTGCAAACTTCATGCCTCTAAAGCCAGCACCACGGGAATGAAATTGCCGAGTTTGGCTGCAAGTTCGGGATGGAAGTCTCTCCTACTTTAACCACATTTGCCCATTTTTCTCTGCCCTGGACTTGCTGGCGGATTATCTGGGTGTTGGTCTTGCCCTAGAAGGTACTGACTTCTTTTGTTTCACTTGTAAATACTTCAGGCCTCTTCTTAATAGCTTTATAATCTCCTTATTAAAGGGAGCTCTCCTTCACATGCCTTGGCCCCCAACTTAATCTTCCTAGGTCAGTTTTCAGATCCAAACTGTACATGTTCATTTCTTCTGCCCCTCTGCCTCTCCTCTCTTCATTGTAAGATCTGCACAACATTCACCATTAAAACGCCACGCCACCACTTTCCACACTAGGGCTGTCTTGAAATATCCACTCTCCAAAGACTCATCCCATCGCTTTTCAACTTAGCCGATCAGGCAAGCATTTGGGCTGTGGCAAACTGCTGACCAGAACTCTTTATCAAAATATCCCGTTTGCGCCTAAGTCTTTATTTTTCCCTGGAACGACATCTTTTTCAGCCTGCCTTCTTCCGGCCTCCACTAGATGCCTTTAAGCTCTGCTTACAGAGTCATCACCTTTCCAGGCCCAAAGTTCCAAAGTCTTCCACATTTCTTCCAAACAAACACATGGTAGGGTTCTTCACAGCTAACACCCCACTTTCTGGTACCAACATAACTTTATTAGTCATGTTTTTGTTGCTGTGATAAAGCCACGGTCATGGACCATAGACTTATAAACGAAGAGGTTTATGTTAGCTTACGATTGGCAGTTCCAGGGAATTGTGGCGGGAAGCGTGGCAGGCGGATCTGGCAGTAGCAAACGGAGGGTCACATTCTCGAAAAGAGCACAGGACACAGAGAGGCAAAATGTCAGACCAAGAGGCCTTGTTAAAACTCACTAAGCCTGCCCCCCCAGTTACACAACTCTCCCTCCCCCACATGGCCACCACCTTCTAAGACCTGGGGCCAAAAACAGCGCCACCAAAATGGAACCAAATGTCCTTCGAACATACTTACAGCCATGGGGGAACACTCATGGAAACCACCACCAATAGTGTTATCCTGGTGTTGATATATAGTCTGTTTGGTGAGTGGCTGATAAATGCATGAAAATATTTCAATCTTTTGTTCTTGGTGGGGTTTCTTCTGTGTCCAGTATGTGGTCGATTTGGAGAATTACCCCATGGGGTGCTGGTAGAAAGTGTATTTCTTCTGGAATTGGGTGAAATATTTGGTAGATGTCTGTGAGGTCCATTTGGTTTATTGTATCGTTTCAGTTAGAAGTCTCTCCATTTATTCTTTGTCCAGTAGTTGACCCTACCAAAAGGACTAGTGGGTGTATTGATGTCCCCTATATGGAGTGTACATAGGATTACGTGGCCTTGAGGTACCTTTATAATCTATATATTGTCTTTTAATAGTATGGTGGGTGCGACCAGAGTTTGGGTGATATATAAGATTTATGAATGTGAAACCTTCGTGGTCAGATTGTTCTTTGATTACAAAAAAAATGTAGATGCCATTTAATTCCCTATTCTGATTTCTTTTACTAACTTTGAAGTCATTTGTCTGATAATTTAAAATAGCAACACCTGCCTTTCTTTTTGTAGCCATTTAGCTTTGAATAATTTTTTCCATCCTTTTCACTTTAAAGATGGTCCTATCTATTTTGAAGGGAAGATGCATTTCTTGTAGACAGCATTAGAATGGTTTCTTGTTTTTCTAATCCAATCTCCCAGGCTATGTCTTTGAATTGGGGGAGTTTAGTCCATTAATGTAAAGTGTTATAACGAAAGGTGTGCCTAGCATATAATGCGTGCCTTGTTTTTCAGTTCATCTTACTATCCATTGGTATTTTTGCGTCTAGGTTTCTACTTCTGCAGTTTGGCCTTTTTAATATATTATTTATTAACTCTTGCTCGGTGCCCCTGGCGGATGGTTGCATCCTTCTATATTAATGCTTTGAGAAATTGGCTTCAAGGATGTTCTCTGAGGGTTGGTTTCCTGGACATGTGAATTCTTCTCTCTTCCTTGTTTATGCTCAATGGGGAAGTTTGTTTCTCTCTCCTGCAACTATTATTCGACCATCATTTGTGATGGAATAGATTAACCTGGTTTGGCGATCTATAGTCCAATATTTAAAACTGGAATTCTTTGCTGCCACATTCTTCTGCTGTTCATAGTTTTGCTCCTCCGAGGAAGTCAGTTGTAAATTCTGGATAGTTTCCCCTTATATGTAACTTGTTTTTTTTCCTCTTGTGCTTTCAGAATTTTTTGCTTTTGTTTTGTGCATCTAGCTTTTTAACTATTATATGGCATGTAGAGTTTCTTTTCTGATCTTGTCTGTTTGGAGTTCTATGTGCTTCTTGTATTTGTATTGGTTTGTCTTTTTTTTAGTTTGGGGAAATTTTCATCTATTATTCTGTTGACAATCTGAACAATACCATTCTCTTGGGATTCTTCTCTTTCTTCTATCCCTATGATGCAGAGGTTTGATCTTTTCATAGTGTCCCACAATTCCTGGTTGTTCCACTTTTATGTGTTTTTAAATTTTTCCTAATCTTTACTTGAGGTTTTTAGTTGTTCTGTGTTATCTTCCAGGTCTGCTATTCTTTGTTCTGCTTCCTCTATTCTACTTCTGAGACTTTTTCCATTCCTTTCCTCTTGATTAGATGAGTGTTCGATTTCCTTTTTCCTTTCATCTTATGGTTTCTTTAGTATTTCCACTTCCTTTTGGAGCTTCTCAATCTCTTCCTGTAGCTCCTTGCTTTGCTGGTGGGCTTGATTTTTCAGTGTTTCCACTTCCTCTAGTTCTTTCTTGAGTTTTTCATTCTCTCTCCTTAGTTCTCTGACTTGTTCTTTATATTGTTTGATTTCTTTGAATATTTCTGCAATTGTTTCTCTAAGACCTGTCTCTTGGGACATCCCCAGGGGGATCCCACTGTAGGAATCTCCCACAGGGGTGGTAGAAATTGGTGTGGAATTATTCTGCACCTTTCCCATGTTGTTCCTTCATCATGTCCCTGGCATGCGGGTTTCTCTTTGCCTGTATTCCAATGCAAATCCCAAATGTGTTGAAGGTTTGCCTTGCTCGCCTTCTTCAGATGCTGTCATTGTTTGTTTGTTTATTTATTTGTTTGTTTAATCTGTTTTTCTCCTTGCTTATGGAGTGTTGACTTGTCTAAGTTTTAGGCTTTCTATTGGAAATCTAACTCACTATTCCCTTACTGTTCTGAAGGTTCTCCAAAGAATCCACTTGGACACTCTTTGGCAATTCCAGTTGGTGGGGTTGTTGGGGGTATATGCCTGTTTAGCCCATGCCCAGGTACTCTGTGCTTCAGGTGGTCCTGGGAAATCCCTGATCTAAGCCCTGTGCACTCTGCCTTTACCTCTTCTTAGCTACCTATTACTAAAGAGAATGTTTTAGTTCATCCATTCTTTTAATTCAAAATAATAAATAATTTTTCCAGTAATAGGTCAAGATATTATCCTTTTCAATCAGATTACACTTATTAGTGAATATCTCATTTGTTGAATGGCATCTAATACCAAAGAATGTATGATTGACTTAGGAAAAGAACTGTGAACATTTAATTCATAATAGCAAAGTAACTTTTATTGAACACTTACTACTTTACATGTACTAAACCAAAATATTTGCATTGTTTCTTTAATATTTGTAGCTAAAAATTTCAAAGTATATATTAAGAGTTGAGTATAACACAGGGTACGATTACAACAACTTAGTCTTCATTAAACTGTTCAAATGATAACATGTGATGTCAGGACTACTGGGGTAGAAAATAAACATTTTTTAATTTTATTTATTTTTTACGTTTATGAATGTACTGTCTGCATGTAGGTTTGTGCACCCTTGTCGTTCAATGCTGTGGAGGTCAGAAGAGGGTGTCAGATTCCCCTGGAATTGGGGCCAAAGACAGTTCTCAGCTGCCGTGTAGCTGTTGGGGATCGAACCTGGTCCTCTGCAAGAGCAGTCAGTGCTCTTAAACTCTATGCAATCTCTCCAGCAAGAAAATAAACATTTTAAATAACATAGTAGCATAGAAAATTCTTAGTATTCCATAAAAAGTTTGAACATTAAGACTAGCCTAAACTATTGGAAAATGATACATTACAATTAAATGAAAACAAAGATATTAAAGAATGGTAAACAAATGATTGAGGAAAAGTAAAGTTGAAAGAAAAAGAAAACAGTACTGGATGAGGGGTTGATGGGCTGTCCTTTGGTTCTGTTGTCTTTGATATTAAGCAATCCCCATCAGACATATTAGCAGCAGCTTTATTTCTAAAGGTGAAGAAAAAAAAAGAGGAGGGAAAGTAAGAGGAGGGAGAAGGGGAAGGGGAGTGAGAAAGTATTTTCTTTTATTTATTTATTTATTTATTTATTTATTTATTTATTTATTTATTTTTTATTGATGCTTTGTGTATTTCATACATAATTTTCCAATTCAGTTCAGGCATATTTCCCCTTCCCTTCCCCCCATCCCAGATCATGCATTCTGCCATAACTGTCCTGCATCTTTCTCTCAGTTTTTTTTTTCATTTTTTAGCAATAAGAGATAATTTGTGTGTACAAGCATCCCTCATGTAAAACCAATTGGTAGGCTGTTGTGCCCAAACCCTCACAGCCCCACCATCCAGCGGGGGGGGGGCTTATAAGTTGATCAAATGAGTGTCCAGACTATATTGCTGTAGTTTCACCATTCACCCCAATCGCAGCCCTTACATTCTACCACACCCCCTCTTCTGCAGATTGTTCCCTAGGCTTAGAAAAGGGGCACAGGTGGATGAGAAGCAAAACAGTCTACTTTCTCTGGAGCTGTTGTCTTGGACTCTGGTCAATTCTGGCTGTTTCCTTTCATGGGCTGACAGTTTGTCCAGGAATAACCTTTCGATCCTACTAATGAAGCACACGCAATTAGATATATAAGTATTTAAACAGCACTAATAGTTATGGTAGGTTACTTTGGTATAGACACATATGTTTGGATGGTAAGTTAATCCATGAATTACATTTTTTTTCCTGTTAAATATGACAGGGTCTTACTGTGGTTTATAACATCTCCTAACCTATAGAGGATGTAAGTTTGTGGCATCAGCCATGGGTTATTCCTCCAAGGAGAGAGCCAATAGCCAATTAGGTTTGGGATATACAGGCATATGGCTGCCTCTGCTGCACAGTATTTCCAGGCAGGTGAGGTGTAGCTGGTGTTGACGGTGGAGTCTTGCTTGACTCAAGGAGACCATATTTGCTTAGCGCAGCTGTTAAAGGCTGAGGCTGAGAACCGCAAAAAAAGAGAAAGTACTTTCTTAAGTAATGTAGTGACATTGTTTTGTAATACACTTTTTAAAGTTAAAAATAATCAACATAAAAAAAAATCAACATCTACCTTATTGCATAATCAGTGAACTGACATACTTACTTACCTTTAAACTTTAAGTTCACATTTTTTTTTTTTTTTGGTATTTTTGAGGCAGGGTCTCCCTTTTAGTACCAGCTGTCCTGGAGCTTGCTCTGTAGACCAGGCTGGCCTTGAACTCACAGAGATCCACCCACCTTTACCTCCTGAGTGCTGGGATTAAAGGCACACACCACCATGCCCAGCTTAAATTCACATTTTTTTTTACAAGTGATATTCCAGCTCACTTTTTGATTGTGCAAACATCCCCCATTACATTAAATCTAATCAGCTAACTTGACAAATGAGTTAAAATAATTTGGCCACCCTACTACTTCTGGAAATGTTTCAAAGTCAGTATTGGTCCACTGACAGTAAGCTCAATACCATGACTACTAGTAGAATTAGATGATGAGGCACAAGAATGAATCTATTGACAAAGACAATTGCACAGAATAAGGAGACCTTGCATCGCATAGCTTTCTTTTCTTCAATCCTTACCAGCTTTGTTGCTGAAACCCCTTCCATGGCAGAGGGATGTAAGCAAAGTCAAAGTCATCCTCCCTTGGTTCCACACCAAAACAAAGAATGAATCCCCCAAAGTGCATTCTGGGAAACCAATGAGTTTATAGGGCTTATTTACAGAGCATTGGCTAAGGAGGTCCTTCCAGGAGTGATAGTCTTCATCTAAACATGAATGATGGCTTCCTCATAGTCTCATAAATAGAGAATAGCCAAAATACCTATAACTGCTTTTCATTCATTGGCACAGGGTGTTGTTGCAAGACTTTTTTGACAGCTTTTCATGCATGTTGTACTTGACCATAACAATCCTAAAACCATTATCACCTAGCTGGCCCTTGCTCCTCGTGAGAGTTGATTTTCTGTCCTTGATTCTTTTAGGTGCACTTGTATGTCCCCCAAATGTATTTCCAAATCTTCAAGGGACTCGAAAAATTAACATTATACAATTTATATAGTGGAACCTCTTTACAGAGGGAGGACAGGGTAACATGTCTGGATCCCTGGCCACCATGACAAATGCTAGGGTTATAGAGATAATCTTGGGGAAATATGCCAAATGTGCATTGTCATCCATTTCATGTGAATGCAAACTGGTGTTAGGATTCAGCAGCTAAGGGGATACCAAAGAACCTGTTAGCAAGGTCCCCTGCGGCATAGAAGACCCCATTTCAAATACCAGCTTTTGATTAGAAATACGATGCTGGGCATGCTGCATGGACAGGAAGCACTATCTTCTTTACCTCTATTTAATCTATAGTCATTCTGCAGGAGTCATTTGGCTTCCTGATTGGCTACATAGGGCTGTTAAAGGGCTGTGGGCTGGGCATAAAATTCTGTACTCTTTCTAGGTCCTGGATGGCTTCTACAGTTTCATCCAGGCAGTCAGTAGTGTTTGATATTCACTGACTATTATGAGGTAGGTAATGTTACTGGCTTCTACCTCATCTACCCCTACACATTTGCTTCTTCCATTCATACCATCAACCCAACTCCCCAACAGTATTCTGCAGGGTATGTCCCAGTAGGGCACCTAACCCCAAGATGTTCTTTCACAGGAGAGAAATATAAACCCCTTACACTATTGGGAGAGGGGATAATTATATATCCCCGGAATGATATTAGGCTACTTCACCTGTATGGTGTTATCCCCATATCCATCTACCACCACCCATTGACCCTTTAGGTTTGGGAGTTAATATTAATCAATGTACATTCTGCTCTGCTCCAGTATCCAATAGGGACCACATATTCTGTATATTGGTGAGGGATCAATACATATTTAATTCAACATGTGGGTTTCAGTTTCCCTGTGTCACCCTCATCTGTGATCGACCTTGGCTACTCCTATAGGGAAGTGACTGGAAGGCTTCCATCCTGAAAGAACTTTTTATTATGTAGCAGGTGGTATAGAGGGAATCACCTGCAGTTTCTGACCTCTCATTCCTGTTTCCTCTAAATCCTGTTGGGAATTGCTAGTCTGAGTTTAAAGTCCTCTTCAGCCTCACCAATACTGCATTTTGTTGCCTATCAAATTTTTATCCTTAGAACATCTAATCCAGTGTAAATCCAACAGTATCTGTTTTCTGAAAACAGGAAAGGACCCTTTTCTCTGACTCCTCCCTCTTTGCTCCTGCTTGCATTAGCACTTGAGAACCTGGTTTATAGGTCGAGCCAAATAGTTTACATTGACCAAACCCTGTCCTGCTTCATAAGGATCATGCCCTAAAATGTGGCTCAGCCCTCCTTCCAAACCTCCATACCATTAGGTAGTACTTTCTGAATCAGTTTCTTTCCTAGGTCTCTTGTAAACCTAGTCCTTACTAGACTTGTAAACTGGCCATCAAATACTGTTTCCAGCATACCTAGGTCCCTCAATAGTGCCTGTCCTTCTGTGGTTTTCCATCCCTAATATTCATGGGAATCTCAATTGAGGATAACCACATGTCTCTAATGGATCTCATGAACCACCTATGTGGGACTGATTCCACTCATATTGTTTTATGCTGTGAAGTGTTTGTCTCAAGGAGGGATGAGAAATTATATTTCTCAGTGTCTCTGAATCTGCAACACTTAACATTATCCTACCTCCCTATATCTCCTTCAGTCTCACAAGCCAGGTGGAGAGCAGCTCTTTCATCGCTTGTTTGAAAGTCTTCCAACTTATACAACCATTACAGAAAGCAGTGTGGAGAACCCTTAAAAGACTCAAAAGGAACTTACCACCTGACCCAGTCATGCCACTCCTGGGTTATATACCCAAAAGACTCATGCACATCCATGTTTACTACAGCTCTCTTCACAATAGTGAAGAGCTGGAACCAACCCAAATGTCCCTCAACAGATGAGTGGATGACAAAAATGTGGTATATCTACACAATGGAGTACTATTCAGCAGTAAAGAAATATGACATCATGAACTTTGCAGGTAAATGGATGGAAGCATTAGGCTAAGTGAAGTAACACAGTCCCAGGGAAACAAATGGGGAATGATTTCCCTCATTTGTGGATGCTAACACCAAATCCCCAGATGAAAGGCAAGCTGAACAACATTATTATTATATTTCTGTTTCTCTGAAAGCAACTATGTTGCTATAATGT
This sequence comes from Rhizomys pruinosus, assembly GCA_009823505.1. Lineage (NCBI taxonomy): Eukaryota > Metazoa > Chordata > Mammalia > Rodentia > Spalacidae > Rhizomys > Rhizomys pruinosus. The sequence goes on from VZQC01015190.1 coordinate 338,090, forward strand.
GAATCTCTCAATGGGCTCTAGAATCCATCCACCACTTATTTTCAGACTGTAATTACTGTATGTGGGTGGAGAACCTGTATCCATATTTTAGAGTAATATAAAATTAATGGAGGAAAATATGAATTCCTAAACATAAAAAAAGACTGAGAGAAAGATGTAGGACAGTTATAGCAAAATGCATGATCTGGGGTGGGGGTAAGGGAAAAGGGACTATGCCTAAACTGAACTGAGAAGTGATGTCTGAATACACAAAACATCAATAAAAACATAAAAAAGAGAAAGTCTTCCCTAGTTCCAACAACTCAAGTAGTTAGTATTCTACCATATTTTCAACAGTGAGTTATTGTTAAGGCTTCTTCATACAGGATTAAGGAGTATTCCTTTCTTTGCAAATAGAGCTTGAACCCAAGGGCCATCTTCCACCACTTCTAGGTTGGTCTCCTACCTCATAACTACTTGATTCCTCTCACGAGTTCCAGATTTTGGGGGTTTCAGTATAGGCATTGCATTATGAATGTAATGTGACCTCTCTTCCTCTTTTGGTCTTCTAGCCATAAAAATTGGCAGGCCAACATCTTTATCTCTCCTTTTCTTTTATCCAATTTACCAACCAAGTTGAAGGCTGGTAATGGAGAAGTCAGCTTCGTATGTCTTTTGTGGCTTCAATACCCACCTAATGCCTTTAGCTTCTCTCTGGGCTGCAATCTCTTTCTGGGACAGAACACTTACACACAAAACAGTAGATCGGCTGCCCCTACAGCTGCTTGCTGATACCTCCATCCCTCATGTCCTACTCCCAGGGCTTGTAATACCTGCTCTAGACCTTTGGCTATTCTAGATTTTAAGTAGATGCTTCTTATTCCCTTTAGGCTCATGACATTGTTTGGCTGTCCCATATATTATACCATTCTGTTTACTGCTTTTCTTCCCATCCCAGTGACCAATCACAAGTTTGAAGCCCAAAAGGCCATTTTTCCTAATAAACCCCATTACTGCAGATAATTATGTTTCAGTTTCTTTTAAAGCAATAATGCCTTCTTTTTGAGGCAGAGTCTCACTATTTAGCACTGGCTGGCGTGAGGATCAGACTGGGCTCAAACTCACAGGCATCTATCTACCTTTGCCTCCAAAAGGGTTGGGTTCAAAGATCTAAACCACAATGGCTGGCTTTCTCTTTTTCTCATATTTAACGGTAGCATGGTTTTATTAAGATTTGTTTTCTTTGTACTTATTATCATCTTGTTCTACCAGTGGGAGACATAATCATTGTGGTCCCCATCACATCTTTCAAGTATTGACTCGGCATCATTATTCACCATCTGTTCTTCCCCCACCGAGTGATTCACCTCTAGATTTCTCTTTAACTCTATTAACATTTCCCCTGGTTATTATACCTTCACTTTTTATCAAGTTGAAGATTATGTCTTCAGAGAATTTTTCTTAAATCATTTCTAAAATAGCTTCCCTCAATTTTTCTTTTTTTCATTTCTCTGGTTGCTTTCTACATAAAAATTATCACTATCCATATTTATCGTGTTTGCCTGTTGCTTATTTGTGCATTTATTTAATCAGTCATGGTTTTTGTCCAAAATTAGGATGCATGCATCATAAGGACTGGAAAAATTTGTCTGTATCTCTAAAATTATAGTCTGAAATAAAGGCTCAATAGCATGTGGTTTATGTGAGAGATGATTCCCAGAAGCATATTTGATGAACTGCAATAAGGGAGACAGGTAAGACAGAAAGGCTAATTAATCTTTCTATTAATGAGGATGCTGCTGGTTGGCCAATCATGGTTCAGCCCCTCTGGGAAACTTCTGAGAAACAAAGGAGAAAGTACACTATATTCTGTGACAGGGTATATGTGTTGAATAAATAATGCAAGAAAAATCTGTCAGTTCATTGAAAAAATAGTTAGGTACACAGTACTCAAAAAATTATTTCTTTACTATGTATAATTATTTAATCCTTAAAATATTAGTACTGTCACTTACAATTAATAATTTAAATTCCATAATGACTACAATAATACCCTTTGCTATATAAACGGGGTTGCTTTTGACGGGAATACAGGAAGCACTGTAGTTTAAGAGTTACTGAGAAGTGGAAGAGTTGTGCCCAAACTGATACATAATTCTGCGTGGCTCTTAATAGGCACAGTGTCCCTGATGCCACTACTAGATGTTTGAGGTGTGTGCACATGTACTATTTTGTTGTTATGTGTCTTCAGTCAACTAAATGCTGATTCCTGCATTTATCCACATCAAAGATTACCACACGTTGCTTTAAGGGTCAGATAATAAATGTGTCCTTCATTACCGTACAAATGGCTTTGTCAGAGTTCAAAACTAGAGATCAAGAATTGGATATGTCAATGCTCTAACCAACCATTTACTCTTTGAATAAATCATTGTAGTTAAACATAAAACTTCTTATGTTAGTGTTTTCCTTAATATATATCTGCTATGTTAGAACTAATTCACATTTCAGGAAAGTAGAACTTCTAAGAGATGACCATGGATAATAACCAGAGATTTTTTAAAGAAAGTATTGCTGTTCTGATTGGGCTTCTTTGTACTGCTTAAACTAAAAAACAAGACAATAGAAATAAATGGGAAGTATTGTTAAGTAAAATATAGCCAGCATATGAAAATTTAGAAGTAAAAACCTCAGCCTATTCACAGTATAAAAAATGAGATGGCACACTCTGGAAAGAACCCCAAAGAAATCTATGTATAAAATGATTGTGTGGACAATCATTCCATACATAGATTTCTCATGCTTTAATCAGCCATCCCAACTGAAGCCAGAAACAGAGATTGGGATTTACCCAACAGGAGAGCTTCCATCAGAGACAAAAGGGGACAAAGAAAATGTGACACAATGACAGAGGGCCAATGGGAATCCCGACATTCCATGTAGTAGGACAACAAAGATGCCCAGCAGTATCTTTCGTGAAAATGGCTGAATGACCCTTAAGGTGACTGAAAAATCCTCAGAATTGCTATTCCTCACTCCACAGGGGGCTTGAAACAAGGCTCTTTCCTTTTTCAATTAGTCTCAAGCAAGACCAACCTTATGATCTGAAAAGTGAATAAGCATAAAGAGTCAAAGCACATGCCGGACATGATGCACACACCTCTACTCCCAGCACTCAGGAGGCAGAGGCAGGCAAATCTCTATGCTATCCAGATCAGCTTGGTCTGCATAGTAATTTCCAGGACAGCTAGGGCTAGAGAGAGACCATATCTCAACAAACAAACGAGCAAACAAAAGATAAGTAAAAAGGTCCAAGCTGATGTCAGGCAGTAGGGAGATGTTCTCACCCCTAAGGAGGAAAGGTCAGAACATGCAATCCCAGAGGATTAACTCAAGCCCTAAGAGCAAAAGTAATTTCCCATCTAGATTTCAGCCTTTGTCAGACCATCATCCTTCCACCTCCCAATTTGCCTATCCTATCCCTCTCTCACTGCTGTGGCTTGGAAGATCATGTTCTGGAGGTTTCATAGATTCACATAAGGGGAAGAAGGTTGTCTTAAAATGTTTCATCACCAGTTAAATTTACAGGATATTTGGATGAGATTTTGGGCTTGCAATTGATACTGACATGGGCTGAGACTTTGTGGGCTGTTTAATGAAGTGCATATAGTTTGCTTATGGACAAGAATCTGGAGGACATCAAAGGGCAAAGTTTATAGACTGATTTTGTGTTTCTCTAAAAATTTTTTATTATGCCCTTTATCTGCCAATGTGAAAAATTTTGGAAACAGAGCCCTTGAAAGGTAAATGATGTAATCTTGTGCAGGGCATGGTGACACATGCCTTTAATCCCAGCACTTGGGAGACAGAGGCAGGCAGATTTCTGTGAGTTCAAGGCCAGCTTGCTCTACATAGTGAGCTCCAGGCCAACTGGGACTAAAGGGAGACCCCATCTCAAAAATACCAAAAAAATTGCATCTTGAGTCAAATTTGAATCGCATCTTTGTAATAATAAGAAAGGAAAGTCATCAGTCTTCCTCTCCCACACATACATATCTTTAGCACTTGGGGAGGAGAGAGAGAGAGTAAGGAGGGGAGGAGAATTATTAAGAGCATGAGAACCATCAGAAGCCAGGTTGTCTCCACTACAGACTGCTTGTTTGGCTGGAAGCCAGCTCTGTTTGCAGCTTGAACCTGAACTCTAGCCTTAGGAACTTAGGAAAAAACATGTGAGATTTTGTTGTTTGTTTAAGACCACACAGAATGGCAGTCTGAGTAGAGAGATATTAATAGGATTTAGTATCAAGCAGAAAAAAAAAAAAAAAGACAGGGCAAAGAAAGACTTCTAAAGTAACGTTTCTAATAATAAGAAGTGCTAGAAGCAACCTTGAACCCAAGCAGTAAAATTCACTAGCTGAGTCTTAAGGCCAGAAGCTAGCAGACGTTTTCTGCCAGTTTAATTAACAGTTCCAGCATATTCCTATCCTCTACCCCTTCCACTTTATTACTAGCATAATATATCTTATACCTCAGAGATATTGAACTAGGAAAACATTAGGGAAATTTAAAGTATTTGTGTATTGGTTTCATCATATAACTTTAACCAAGAAAGTATGGAACAAAGAGAAATTTACCTCATATGTAGTTCATCTGAAATAACATAAGAAGAAAATTATGACTTAAGAATGAATTCTGTATGGCACAGAACTAATATACACATATTGCAGAAATAGAATAGCTGAGAGTGAGAAAGAGGTCACTTTTGAATTCTTCATTAGACATTCTCAACAGAATTAATTAATTTGATTAAGAAGAAGATCTGATTAAAAGTTGTTCCCGGTCTCAAAAGAGTGTCCATTAAACTAAAGATTAGTTATGGGGAAAGGCATCATATTCAGGTTAGTCAATATCTTTGTAGTTATTAACCAAAAAATAAGTATTAGGAAAGATGGCTAAGTTTTTGACAAGCCTCTATTAATGGTACGGAGCTTAATGATCTGACAACAACCTGTGTATGCACAACAAGGCTAGCTGAGACCTAGTAATGAGTAACTGAAACAGCTGTTTAATAATTGAAGGACCAGTTATTCTAGTGGTTTGTAGGCTATACAGCTGAGTAGGACCATTGACTGTTTTTGTTTTTTGTTTTCTCTCCACTGCTCGAATAGTGTTTATTGATACTTTGAGCATTAGTCTTCTGGAAGAAAGCTTTCAAATCTGTTCCAGCTCATTTTCTCCAAGTCCTGTGCCCAAGATATGTTGTATTTAAGAAATATCATCTTACTTTTAATTTACAGAAAGCAATCAAGGGCTGTGGCAATAGCCTACATAGTTTGAGAGTCTCTTGGACCACCTTGACCAACAACTCAAAGGCAAGTTTCCATTGCCCGGGACTGTCATTGAGATGGATTTTTAATAATTTATTTTATTTTTATTTAATTGTATGTATATTTGTCTCTGAGTAAATATTTGCATGTGTATGCTGCTTGCAACCCATGGAGTCTGGAAGAGGGTATCAGATTGCATGGAGTTGGAGATGAAGGTGGTTGTAAGCCACTAAAAATGGGTGCTGAGAAGCACTTTTTTTTCAGCTCATTTTTTATTGATGTTTTGTGTATTTTAGACATTATTTTTCAGTTCGATTTAAGCACATTCCCCTTTTCCTCCCAGCCCCCCCCACCTCAGATCATGCATTCTGCCATACATGTCCTGTATCTTTCTCTCAGTCTTTTTTTTTATCTTTCTTTCTTTCTTTCTTTCTTTCTTTCTTTCTTTCTTTCTTTCTTTCTTTCTTTCTTTCTTTCTTTCTTTCTTTCTTCCTTTTTCTAGTAGCTTCCTAATTACTCTTTTTTATAATAGTTTTATTGATGTTTTGTGTATTTCAGACATCATTTCTCAGTTCAGTATATACGTATTCCTCTTCCCTTCCCCCCAAAACTTAGTTAAGATGGATAGCATTCTAAACCAATGGGACCTCCCTGGCCACACCTATGGGGTGAGATTTAGTGATGAAAAGGTTTAGGATTTGGCCCTGGGAGTTGAGTCATGCTGTCTATATAACCAGACATTTTGAAATAAAACGCTCTCTGTATTTGGACCTTAACATGTGTCCATGTGGTGTGCTTTCCTGTGCATGTTTTCCACATGGATTGTCCTGCGATTAAATGCCCCACCCCACAAACAAATGACGGGACGTGGGGCAGGAGGAAACCTTGACAAATTAGGTATGCGAACCGCTAAATCTTGCCATTTTCTTCTCTCTCTTCTCCCTCTCCTGATATCTATCTTTTGCCATGGAGCCTTCTCTCCTGCTAGTTTCAGTGGATGGAGGGTGATCTGGGAACGTGGCTTTGTACACATGGAGGAAAATGGCCTGGCTCTGATTTGGCTCAGAGAGAGCACCCAATTCCCATGTGCTCCCTGGCTTGGCCTCTCCTGCAGGATATACAAGCCAGTGACTTCAAGGCTGAGTTTAATATCAAGGCTTAGTAGCCATGCATGGCCTTGGAACCATTGTTCTTAATTCTACAGGTCTGAAAAACTTTCTGGTTTTAACTCCCCCCCCCAAAAAAAAGAAAAAAAAACTAGACTTCATCCCCTACTGTGAGGAACCCATTCTTCTTAGGGTTCAGTTCCAGCTTTAACTTGTTCATATGTAAATTTTCTCCAGGTAGTTCTATGGCTCAGCCAAGGCCTGACCACTTCTTTCTGATGCAAATAAAGGCCTTTCATAAAAACCACCCTACCAAGAGCAGTTTTTTTTTTCCAGATAATTTTAAGCTATGGCCCCTTAATACCTCTTAAATTTGTATACAAAATCAGTTTTTAGATAAATAATTTATTGCTTTCTTGTCTTCTTGTGGGTTTTTTGGTAACTGTTTCTAAATCTAACTCTTCCTACCTAAACCTGCTGGCTATTTGTAGATCCAAAATTGGGGTTCAGCTATCTGTATCACTTAAGTAATTCAAATCCATTTCAGCATACTTAACTTAAAATGTAATATTTGTACTTAATCCCCAGGTACTGTAGATATCTTTTGAGTAAATATAGTGCACAATTAAAATTAATTGGTTGATTTAATTTTATCTTGCTCTTTTTAAATGTGATTCACCTTAAAGATTTTTTTCCCACAGAATTCCTGATCACACTTGGTTTGTGCTTTGGCACCACCAGCCTGCCTGCTGTGCTCATACCAGCTGCCAGATTGAGCACACGGTGTTTTAACAGCAATTTATCTAAGTCATACCCTTTAAATTTTGATTTGAAGTAACAGTCTTTTAATTTCAGCATTTTGGAGACAAAATAGATGGATTTCTAGGAGAGTTTACAGGCCCTGGAGTTCTAACAAAAGAAACTTGCTCCAATAAATTGTCATTTTTAAAGAACTATTAGTAAAAGCCTCTTTAACAACATGAATTGATATTTTGGTTCAATTTAAATGAAAAATTTTTGAATAAAACTGTTTTATGTCTCTTTAAGCCCACCTTCAAACTGTGTGTATGTGTGAGTGAACTCAAGTTCCTGCTTTTAATTCATTATAATCTTACAGGTTTAAATCTAATTAGGAGCCAACTGCAAACAAAGATAGATTCAACTCATAAAGAATGTTTGTTTTATACCCCTTAGTGTTAACAATTTTTAATTGGGTTTATAGTATGCGTAATATTCAGTTTAATGATGAATTGTGGGTTATTATTAATAGTTATAATTATTATTGAATATACTTACTAATAATAATTGATCATAATTCAGTCTAACAATAAATTGTTCATTGTTCTTGGCTATTATTATTGACAATTATTATTCATAATAATTATTAGTGATTGTGACTAATAATGGCTAATAAAAATTATGATAATAATTGATAATTGTTATAATTATTGTGATTATTGTTCTGCTTATGGATAATTATTATTCTTCCAAAGTCCTTAATAATAAGACAAGATAAATCAGTCCAAGACTACAAGCAACTTTGACCTGTCTACTTTTGGGCACCCTACTCAATCTTTGGATTTGTAAATAGGATAGGGACAGTTAAACTTGGCATAGGGACAGCCTAGGGATAGCTAATCAGTAAGGACAGGATAGGGAAAGAATAGTAGACTTTAGGGATAGTTCATTGAAGGCAAGTGGTTGGGAATGGGCCTAAGAGGTAGCATATGGATGTCAGCTCTTTTGTGTGTTACTAGGACATTTATTCTAATTATGTAAAATAACCCTATGACAAATTATAAATATTTCATGTTCCAGGGCTGGAGAGATGTCCTAGTAGTTAAAAGCACCAACTGCTCTTGCAGAGGACCCGGGTTTGATCCCCAGCACCCACATGGTGGCTAAGAACCATCTTTGACTCCAGTTCCAGGGGAATCTTCTTCTGACCTCTGCGGCATTGCATGACATGGGTGCACAAACATACATGCAGATAGTACATTCCTACACAGACAAGAATAAATAAAAAACAAAGAGCGCAGTTGTTTTAAAAAAATATTTCATGTTGCTCATTGAACATCAAATAATAATGTGGCTTTCCTCTCTTGCAGGTCAAACTAACAAAACTTTCTTTATGTATGTATGTATGTATGTATGTATATGCATGTATGTATATGTGCATGCACACGTGTGTATGGATGTGTGTACTTGTGTTCTAAGTATATTTTAATGTTAACAGCTATAATACCAGTAAAAACATTACCTCTGAGTTGGAACATTGGACCTTCCTTCTCAGGACGCAGATTTATATTAAACAGCCAACACATAATTCAATTTCAACAAAGGTTATGGGTTATCTTTTAAAAATTTTAAAAATTCATTGAACATCTTAATGGATCTACACTGTCACCTACTGGTTACAGCCTTTCAACATCTGAAACAAAGATACAGCCAAGTTTTCATAGTATTAAAGTGTTAGTAAGTTTTTGTGTCTTTGGGGAAAAAATAAAAAATAAAAAATATAAAATTTTAAAAATATAAAAAAAAGAATTGTGAATTTCCATTAACATCATTACAGAATTCCTGGCCTCCATTTTTTTAATTATTGCATACATACAGGCTAAGGCAAGCCTGCATTTTGTTCAGATGGCCAGTGGGTTGGAAAAAGTTTCCAGTACAGACCACCAATCTGGGTAGCTGGTGTTCAGGCTTGCATTTCATTTGGGTGGCCAGTGGGTTGGAAAAAGGTTCCCTTTGTTGACCACCAACCTGGGTAGCTGGTGTTGTGAGTGAAGTTCCTGTCTGGCTCTGGGCAGGTGGAAATTCATGGCCAAGAGTGGGAAATGTGTCTCCTTGTCCCAGGCTAAGGACCTGAGTTGGAAGTACCTCTCCAGGCAGGTTACCAACTGACCTCTGTCATTTGTCATTGTATCCCTCTAGATCCTTTTTGAGTTATCCATTCTCTCCCTTTAGTTCTCTGAATTCTTCTTTATTGTCTTTACTTTCTCTGCATAGGGTCTGCAATTATTCCTCTAAGATCTGTTCCTTGGGTCACCTCCAAGGGGATCCCATTGTAGCTATCTCCTACAGGTTTGGTAGAGCCTGGTCTGGGATTATCCTGTGACTTTCCCATGTTGTCCCTTTGTCGTGTCCCTGGCATGTGGGTTTCCCTTTTGTGGTTCAAATCACAAATGTCTTTTCACTATGTTAGCACATGGTTTTGCTTGCCTCCTTTCAATGGTTTTTTATTCTTTCCTCCTCCTTGTTTATGGAGTATTGACTTGTCTAGGTTTCAGGCTTTCAAATTTGTTTATATATTGGATATTGGAAGCCTAAGTCACTCTTCTCTTCCTGTTCTGAAGGTTCTCCAAAAACGTCCACTTGGATACTCTCTCACCAATTCCCATTGGTGGGGGGGGATATGCCTGATCTAGCCTGTGCCCCAGTACCTGCCTGCATGACTTCTGGCTTCCTGTGCCTCAGGAGCCGTCCTGCACAAAACCACAGAGGCACCAAACCCAAACCTGACCCACTGGTCATGGCTGCAAAGGCGAAGAGTGGTCCCACCCAGATGGCCACCCCCTACAAGAGAGCTCAGAATTGTGACCCCCTTCCAGAAGCCCAGGAGACATTCTCTACTCACACAGTTTTAAAGAACAAAGTGTATATTTTGTTAAAATCTATTTGGCAGGTATTCATCTTTGCCCAAGCTTTGTCTACATATTATAGGATATTTTAAGACATAGTAAAAATGTCTATATTAGTTAAATTTGGTTGAAGGTTTTGGTGGAAATGGTAACACATTTGAGCTAATTAGGAATACAAAATGTTAATTGTTTTATTTATAATTTGTATTGAATTTCCAACAAATGGTCTCTATATTTTTCTGTGTTATACAGTATCACCTTGTAACATTTTCTTTTACTTGTAGGATAATTTAACTAAAGGAATTAAGTTTAAGTTTACTTCCCAAATAAGTAGCATACAGTCAATGATAAACAGTTTGGGCAAATTTGATAAAAACTTATGCCTAAGTTCCTGTTTATAGTTATGTGTAATACAACTTAGGCATCTATAGGTCAAAATAAAAAAAATTTTACAGAAAGAGAGAGGTGGTGGAGTACTCCTTCCGGGATACAAATGGAAAAATCTGTATTCCAAACCTTTTGATAAATTTTCAATTTTGAGATCTTGAAACTAACAATGGGAGGAGACATGTATGTTCCCACAGGTAAAAGCACCAACCTAAATTCCTGAAAATGTATTACTTTTGTCTGTGGAGGATGGGCTGGGAAATGCCAGCAAAGAGGCTGACCAATCTGAACATTAAATGAAGAAGAACCTCAGACTGCCTGAGCCACAGACACTGAGCATCTCTTTGAATTCTATTTGGGATGACTGTTTATAATGTGCCCTAGTGAATTTTCCTTCCAGATGCTGAGAAACCTTCCTACCTCTCCCGTTTATAGGAAAAAGAGAAACACGATGGTAATGAAGTCATTCCCTAACTGTAAATTAGAGCCAACTCTTATAGTGGTCATTTCTTATAAAACAGGTATAACTACTTTCTTTAATTGACTGATGGACTTAGGAACTGTGAAAGGATAATTCTTTATTCAGAGCCAAATATAATAGAAAAGTCTTTATAAGTTGTATAATTTAGCAAAATATATTAATACAGGAGAGCTCTGATATCAGCAATGGATTATTCTGCCAAGAAGTTGAGTAGGGGGTCCAAGCCCCCAAAAGGTAAAGGCCTTTTGCCTATAAACTGGGATACCTGCAAGAAGAGTGGTGATTAAGCCCTGCTGCTGAAGACCTGGTGTAAGCATGGGAAAGATGTATTGAGACCACACTTGCAAGTGTACAGTGGTCTCTGGAATGCCAGAGAGTGTTACCAAAGGCCACTAAAGCAATGAAGCAAAATATTCATCTGTCAGTATCAGCTACACCTCAACTGCCTGGAGATATTGCACAGCCAGTGGCAGCCATATGTGCATATATCCCAAATCTAATTGGCAATTAGCTCTCTCCTTGGAGGAATAATTCATGGCTGATGCCATAAGCTTACATCCTCTAGTGGTTAGGAGATGTTATAAGCCACAATAAGAACTTGTCACCATCAAACTTTAAAGAAAAACCACAGTTCATGGATTTGCATACCATCCAAACATCTATGTCTATGCTCACAGATTAGCTTGCCATAATATTTAGTACTGTTTAAATGCCTGTACATCTAATTGCTTGTGCTTTGTTAATAGGATTAAAAGGGTACCCCTGGATAAGCTTTTAATCCATTTTGGAATAAAACGCTCTCTGTATTTGGACCTTAACATGCGTCCATGTGGTGTGCTTTCTTGTGCATGTTTTCCACATAGATTGTCCTGGGATTAAATGCCCCCCCCATATCTGTCCTGCATCTTTGTCTCAGTCTTTTTTATGTTTAGGAATTCAAATTTTCCTCTTTTAATTTTTTATTACTCTAAAATATGAATGCATACTTTCCACTCATATACAGTAATTACAGACTCTGAACGTAAGTGGTGGATTGATTCTAGAACCCATTAAGAGATTTACATTATAACTTGATTTATATGAAATGCACAGAGCTTCAAAAAAAAAACATTGGCTTAAGAAAGAGATTTACATTATAAGAACACAGTTGCTTTCAGATAAATAGAAATATAACAATAATGTTGTTCAGCTTGCCTTTTATCTGGGGATTTGGTATTAGCATCCACAAATGAGGGAGACCATTCACTGCTTGTTTTTCTGGGACTGTGTTACTTCACTTAGCATAATGGCTTTGAGTTCCATCCATTTACCTGCAAAGGTCATGATGTCATATTTCTTTACTGCTGAGTATTGCTCCATTGTGTAGATGTACCACATTTTTGTCATCCACTTATCAGTTGAGGGGCATTTGGTTTGGTTCTAGCTCTTTGCTATTGTGAAGAGAGCTGCAGTAAACATGGATGTGCATGTATCTTTGCAGTAGGATGAGTCTTGTGGATATCTACCAAGGAGTGGTATGGCTGGGTCAGGTGGTAGGTTCCTTTTGAGTCTTTTAAGGGTTCTCTACACTGCTTTCCATAATGGTTGTACAAGTTTACATTCCCACCAGCAGTGGATGTGTATTCCCCTTTCCCCACAACCTCTCCAGCATTTGGTGTCTTTTGTGTTCTTCATCTTAGCCAGTCGTATCTGAGTGAGATGATATCTACGAGTGGTTTTAATCTGTATTTCCTTAATTATTAATGATGTTGAACACTTTTAAAGATGTTTCTCAGCCATCTTTACTTCCTCATTGGTGAAGTCTTTGTTCAGCTCTTTACTCCATCTTTTGAGTAGTTCATTTGTTTACTTCTTTGTTTTATGAGTAGTCTATATATTCTTGATGTTAATCCTCCTTGTATTTCACTTTTTGCTCAGGGTCACTTTGGCTATGTGGGGTCCTTTTTTTCCATATGAATTTAAGGATTTTTTTTTCTTCCAATTCTGTGAAGAAACTCTTGGAGATTTTATGTGGGATTTCCTTGAATCTGTATATCAATTTGGGTAAAGTGGACATTTTTACTATATTAATTTTTCCAATCCATGTGCAAGGGGAGTCTTTCTATCTTCTGATGTCTTCTACAATATCCTTCAGGGGTTTAAATTTTTGTTGTAGAAACCTTTGGTGTCTTTGGTTAAGTATGTTCCTAGGTATTTTATTGATTTTGTGGCTACTGTGAGTGGGAAGGTCTTTTTGTATTCCTTCTCCAGCCACAGTTCTTTTTCTATAAAATTAGGAGAATGATTCCATGTACTTTCTAGAATTACAAATCCTAACTGAGATGGTAATTCGATTATAAATATTGATACACATAGATCTATGTATATGCAATATAAATATTTGTATCAATACATTTTAGAGTCAAGAAGTGGTTGTTATTTTAGTTTGGTGGCTTGTGTCAGTCTTTGTCTCTTGATTTCAGTCTCCACATGTTAAAAATGTAAATACAGCAAATTAGATGTTTATTAAGTGTATGTCTTGATCTGGGAATCTGAATCTTGAAAAATCCTTCATTATAAATAGCTGGATCTTTTAGTATGGTGAAAGAATTAATGGACAGGGATGAATAGCTTCAGAGGTACAGGACCACAGTGGAAATTCCAGTTGAGTGTTGAGGTGTCTTGGATGCTTGAGCCTGATCTCACAATGATTTTATTAACCAGAGATGAAAAGATATTGGACTAAAAAGACTAAGAACGGCATCTGTAATATTTATTCAATTTCTCTGATAGTCCTTTGTGATAAGTGCCTTTTAGAAATTTGGGGTGCTGTGCAGAATACATGATCAAAAGTGAGTGATCCTCACTCAGTATATCATTTCACTCAGTATGTTATTAAATATTATTTTCATGTTCCTTCTTCTGGATTCCATGAAGAAGAACTTTGTTTCCACCACAAAGTTCATCTTTCTGTCAGGAAGGTGAGGTTTGTCTGACGGGCACAAGTGATGGATCTACCTGGTCATGCTTAACTCACCTCTGCCTTCCTGCCTCTCTAGAGCAAACCCACTGTTGCAAAGACCTTCACTTTCCTCTTGCTTCAGGTGTTCTGACTCAGAGTGGAGACATGAGCTGACCCTCTGGACAGAAGATGAACATAAATCTGTGTACCGAACAAACCTGAAAACACAGTGTAAAGTATTTATTATAGAAATACAAGTAATGGTTTTTCCTCACTGTCAAAGCTGATATTGTTAATTGGACAGAATCTAGACTCATCTAGAAGATAATTTGCTAGACGATTCTAGGTTACATTTACTGAGGCAGGACAAACATCTCTGAAATTTGGGCATCAGCACTCCATTGACTAGAGTCTTAGAGTCCAGAGGTTTTCTGTTTCCCAACTATGGACGCAATGTGATCAGCTGCTTCATACATCTGCCTCCATGCCTCCCTGGCCATGAACGACAGGATTCTCACATTGTGTCCCCAAATAAACCTTCTTGGCTGCATTGTCACTATTTTAGGTGCTTTGTTTCAGCAACAGAAAATGTAACTGATACATTCATGCTGTCATTCTTTGGTTCATGTTTAAAATCATTTCCAGAGTAGGAAATGGTTAATTTATGAAATAACAAAATCTACTTCTATACAACACTTGTACCCACCCTTAAAATGACTTGTTTATCAGTCAAGAAATTTCAGAGAGCTAGTGCTGAAGTGATGCCTCGGTTAGTAAAGGGTAGAAAAATGAGGACCTAAGTTCAGATCCTCAGCACCCATGAAAAAGTCTGCCATCACTGTGGATGTGTAGTCCCAGAGCTGGGGATGAGCTTCTAGAAAGACTCTAGAGCTTTCTGCAGCTCGTCGCCCTGCCATCCTCATCAATAGGTTAGCTCTGGACTCAGGGAGATGCCCTGTCTCAAAAAGTAATGTGGAGGAGCTGGAGAAATGCCTCAGCGGTTGAGAGTACTGGCTGCTCTTGCAGAGGACCCAGGTTTAATTCCCAGCACCCACATGGCAGCTAACAACCACCTGTAACTCCAGTTCCAGAAAATTTGATGCCCTCCTCTGACCCCTGAGGACATTATATGACATGGACGCACTCACATACATGCAGGCAATGCATTTATACACACACACACACACACACACACACACACACAATAATAATAATAATCTACTAGAAATTATAATAAACTGGGGAGTAATAAAGGAAGATACCAGAAGTTTACCTCTGGTAGTGCAGGTATACCCTCATCCATTCATTCACAGAGAGAGAGAAAGAGAGAGAGAGAAAGAGAGAGAGAGAGATACAAAAAAGTTAAAGGAGAGCAAAACATATTCAATAACTAACCTGAATTAAATCAGTTTTACACACATCCCCCCAAATGAAGCTATTTATTTTATGAATCTTTTTAAAAATTTTTATTTGATATTTTTATGTGTATGAATGTACTGTATGTAGGCTGGTGCACCTGTGCCATGCAATACTGTGGACATCAGAAGAGGGTGTTGGATTCCCCTGGAACTAGAGTCAAAGATGGTTCTTAGCCGCCATGTGGGTGCTGGGAATTGAACCCTGGTCCTGTGCAAGAGCAGTCGGTGCTCTTAACCACTGAGCCATCTCTCCAGACCCTATTTTAGGAATTCTAATACAGTCAAGAGATATATTTTAAAACATGATTAATAATAACCGTTATTTAGTATTTTTACTTAAATGAACATAAATTATGGAAATTGTCATCACTCAGCAATGTCAGGGAGGGTATGTCTTACTTGTAGAGCACGTGCCTAACATATGGGTTCCTTAAATGTCAATATAAAAGAAGAATGTACATCTTCATGTACAATTTAAACTAAACCCAAGCTGAAGAAAATAAAAAGGCAAAGATTTAAATCACCCATCTTTTTCTCATTTTGTTCCAAATTGGTTGAATTATGCTACTGATAATAGAGAAGACTGGATTTTCAACAGTTCATATATGAAATATTTCTTAAAAATCTCATTTAACGGGGCTGGAGAGATAGCCTAGCGGTTAAGAGCGCCGACCGCTCTTACAGAGGACGCCGGTTCGATCCCCAGCACCCACATGGCCGCTGAGAACCGTCTGAANCACAGGTGCACTTACACACGTGTAGACAATGTACTCATACACATGAAATAAGAATAATAAATACTTGGAGCTGGAGAGATAGCCTAGCGGTTAAGAGCGCCGACCGCTCTTACAGAGGACGCCGGTTAGATCCCCAGCACCCACATGGCGGCTAAGAACCGTCTGAAACTCCAATTCCAGGAGAACTCCAGTTCCAGGGGAATCCGATACCCTCTTCTGACCTCCGCGGCGTTGCACGACACGGGTGTACAAAACTTGCATGCAGACAGTACATTCATACACATACAGAAATAAATAAAATTAATAAAAAAAAAATCTCATTTAACCTGCTCTTTGCATTTGTTTCTTATGAGCCGGAGAAGATTACAGGGATAAATGTTTTAAAAATATATTTATTATTTTTATTTGATGTGTATGAGTATATTACCTACATGTACGTATGAAAGTACATCCATGTAGTGCAATGTCCATGGACGCCAGAGGAGAATACTAGATGCTCTGGGACTAGATTTACACATGGTTGATTGTTAGCTATCATAGGGGGACTGGGAATCAAACCCAGGTCCTGTGAAAGAGCAGCCAGTGGTCTTAAATCTCTCCAGTGAAAGAAATATGTTTAAATATTTAGAAATAACAGAAAATATCAAACTAGGATATAAATGTCTTCTGAGATAATGACTTTCCCTTCATTGAAATTCACCAGTAGCTCAATGATGGGTCAGTCAGGAGGGATGACTGCTCCTGAGCTTTGCAAATCTATGTTCAGCAGATGCCTTTAGTTCTTTCTCCCTCTCCTATTTCTTCTTTAATCAATGTATAGAGTCTTAGGTAACACCATTTTTCACCATTTCATAATTTTATGTCATTCAAACAATTTTTACAGTTTTTAGTTTGATAATTTAATCTCTAAAAAGTCTTAATGTACATGCCGATCCTACCTTTGCATTACAAGATATGAAGTTTTACTTTATTTAAGACTGTGGTTCTTTAACGTGGTAGCCATTCTCTCCTTTATAGGATGATTATACCTACAGGAATAACTTATGATTAGGTATAATTGCAATCATGGCCTCACCAACTAAGACTGTAAGACAACTAAATAAAATATGCAAATGGATAATGCTACATCAGTGTTGGAAAATGTACAGCAGGTGCTGCCATTCTCAGTTCCTGCAACACTAATTCATTGCCATTTTCAACTTGAAACAGAGGACCTTGACATTGTTTCCAGCACAACACAGTGAGGAAGAGAAGCCATCAGACTTGACTTGTCTTCTAATCAAGTGATAAAATATAGCTTCCATCTAAAATATACACCACCGCTGGGCGCGGTGGCACATGCCTTTAATCCTAGCACTTGGGAGGCAGATGCAGGCGGATCTCTGTGAGTTCAAGCCCAGGCTGGTCTACAGAGTGAGTTCCAGGACAGCCAGCCAGAGCTACAGGGAGACCCTGTCTCAAAAAGACAAAAATAAAATAAAATAAAATAAATAAAAAATAAAATATACACCACCATGCCAAATATCTAATGCGATTCTTGATTGGACCATTATTTACATTACCTCTAACATGTAGCTTTTTGAATGTTCAAAGAAATTTAGAGTATTTGAATAAATGAATGGGTGTGTTTTCGTAGTCTTGTAAGCAGTACTTGGGCAAGTACATTGACACAAATTTTACACACCTATATATGCTCTGATAATTTACACCTTTAATACCATGGAAGCTGCAGCTTAGAGACTGAATGATATATGTTGTATTGGTGTTACTGAAATAGTCATTATGTAGTTCAATGTAAGTGACTACTCTAGGGGAAAAATTGGTGGCAGTAATAATTAAGACATTTGAAAAAAGTTTAATGTCGCTTAATTTTATCATTGCAGTCACAATTACGCAAATAATATATATTTTAGATTTCCTAGATAAAACATGATTCAAAAATATAAAATAGAATTATATGATTAATCACTCATGTACATGATCCAAATAAGCCAAAATACAACTCCAATATTGTAGGTAAAATCCTGCTCTAAGAATTCATCAAGATACACATAATTGGTAATTATGAACATATTTTAGAAAACATAACAAATAAAGGAAATATTAAAAAAGATGAAATGTTTAGTAATAATTCTCCCCAAAGTTATCACCATATTCTATATACTTTTATTTACCTAATACATTCAATCTCTCAGGTTATAATAATAATAATTTTACAAAGGATTGTAAGTGTGTAAGTTGAATACACACTATCTGACTGACAAGCAGTGGGAAAATACGACAGCAAGGAGTATTAGAGAAGATAACTTCTATCCAGCAAAAGCTTCCACAGAGCACAGTGAATTATAAAGAAAGATGCAATAACTATTTTTGTGTTAAAATAAAAGGAGGAGACTTTGGGAAGAGAAAGAGAGAGAAAGATAAAGCGATATAAGTAAAGTGATATAAAATAGTATATACTATAGTATATATACCCCTAAATATATATAGCTAATAATTAGTGCTCAGTGTTATTAGACCTCACATAAGTTAGACATTAGTCAATCATTCTTCCATTTTTTCCATGAATTATGAAGGTATGTAGTATGATGATTTCAACTGTCTGATTGCTCAAATCTTATAGCTTTAGGAGTGCGTGTTGTTGCATATTTTACCTTAACAGACTAGTGATAAGCAGCTGCAAAGTGGACTGTTAAGTAGTACCTAAATCACTTACAAAAAAATAAAGAACACTGAAAAGATATCACAAATAGAATATAATAAAGGGAAAAAGCAGATGAAGGTGATAAAGCTTCAAGTGTAGGTGATAAATCTTTTTAGCAGATTTCATTTTCAACTTTAATTACACAATTTCTTTTAAGTTAGCACAACAAAAATTTTGCTTAAAAATGATAATATCGGTAAATGCAGTAGTACCCAGGAGGACATAATACTAATAAATATCTTGTGCCCATATTTTCCTGGGTATCCACAAAAGAAGTACTTTTAAAAGTATTCCATAAATTACATTTTAATCCTTCAGAGATTAGTCTTTCCTTTCCTTTAAAAGCAGAAGAAAAGGAAACTCTAAGAACAAAGCATTCAGCTTAGCAGAGTGAAAAGATATGCCATAGTGCAGGCCTTGCTGGAAAGCTTAATGTTTAGGCTAGGCAGCTCATTCTTTCTTTCTTGGAACATAATTAAAATTCTACTTAACCAGTTTTGTTAAAATAAATTTTATTGGCATACCAGGAAGGAGGATTTGTGATGATGCCTGAAATTATAAGAAGGAGTGAAAGAAAAATGCCCTAAAATTCTAGGCACGACCTTCAGCTATAAAAACATCAAGGGTCTTATATCAAGGTGAACTGACTGTTCCTCTGTGTTGTTTAAGGCTCTTTGAAAGATTTGAAGAATTTATAAAGGATAATGAAAAAAGCAATCACTCTTGATAAGTATATCATTAACGACAGTACATGTTATTATAAAGGATATTGAAGAAAAGAAAATGATATCTGTGGGTAGCAGTAATTACTCATGAAGAACGTTCACAGTCTTACACTTTGAAGTGAAGGAAGTGAAACTGTCCCTGACATTTTACTTGTTGAGGAACATTTTATCAGTCGATATGTAAAACATTTTTTACTATGAACTAGAATCTGGGTAAAACATAAAAAGCTTTATTATTTTATTCTTCCTTTGTGGTGTCTTCAAACATAATAACTGAAATTATTCCATCCAGCAGAATTGACACTCAATATAAAATGACATTTTTGGCATATTGCTCTAAAGGAAAATTTTATTGTTATTTTTAATTGAAATAAAGTGCATATTTTACTTCATATTTGATTTTCACTCCATAACAATCCTAAATACTTCCTCAATGAAACAAAAACAGGTTGCTATAAGCTGAAACATTCTAGAAAATACTTTGTATATCACCAAGGAATTCAGCAAATCACTATTATTTCTTTCCTTCAGTCAGGCTGTCATTCTTCAGTGGATAATTTTCTCTTGCTTACAGGTGCAAATTGAGGTTTTACTGTGGCACATGACAGAGTGGCTTTTATCAGTGTGGGCTAACATTTCTTACCATTAATGCTTCCCTGACGGGTACAGTTTAAATCAAACATAATAGTTTCAGAAAATATTTGAAACCGTGTTGCGAAGATCACTACAGCCGCATGAGTGGCTATATAAAATAAGATAGTTACGCAAAAGAACAGGAAATATAAATAAGAACAAAGTGAAATTACCAGGAGTAGAAGCATGCCTCCTTGAGTCCCGAAAAGTAAACCAACAGATGTCATACATTGATCACTTTATTTTCAATGCACTCATTCTGGACATTGGTTGGGATATAAGTTTATATGCAAGAGCATTTAAGCTGGCATGTGGCGCGCTTTTAATTCGCTAGCTAGCTCAGGACACGCAATGGCAGACAGTAAATCGTTTGTGAGCTTCAGAGCCAGCCGATCCTTAATAAGATCAAACGCTCCCGACAGCTATAAGCTACAGAGTNTACACCACCTATATATGCTCTGATAATTTACACCTTTAATACCATGGAAGCTGCAGCTTAGAGACTGAATGATATATGTTGTATTGGTGTTACTGAAATAGTCATTATGTAGTTCAATGTAAGTGACTACTCTAGGGGAAAAATTGGTGGCAGTAATAATTAAGACATTTGAAAAAAGTTTAATGTCGCTTAATTTTATCATTGCAGTCACAATACGCAATAATATTATTTTAGATTTCCAGATAAACATGATTCAAAAATATAAAATAGATTATTGATTAATCACTCATGTACATGATCCAAATAGCCAAAATACAACTCCAATATTGTAGGTAAAATCTGCTCTAAGCATTCATCAGATACACATAATTGGTAATTATGAACATATTTTAGAAAACATAACAAATAAAGGAAAATTAAAAAAGATGAAATGTTTAGAATATTCTTCCCCAAAGTTATCACCATATTCTCTTATACTTTTATTTACCTAATACATTCAATCTCTCAGGTTTAATATAATATATTTTACAGGATTGTAGTGTTGTAAGTTGAATACACAACTATCTGACTGACAAGCAGTGGGAAAATACGACAGCAAGGAGTATTAGAGAAGATAACTTCTATCCAGCAAAAGCTTCCACAGGCACAGTGAATATAAAGAAAATGCAATAAACTATTTTGTGTGTTAAAATAAAGGAGGAGACTTTGGGAAGAGAAAGAGGGAAAGAGAAGAGAAGCATATGATAAAAGGTTTTATATTATATATATATATATATATATATATATGCTTATGTATTACCTACAAAGTAATTAGTAATCATTCTTCATTTTTTCCATGAACTTAATGAAGGTATGTAGTATGATGATTTCTAACTGTCTGATTGCTCAAATCTATAAGCTCTTAGGTAGTGCCAGTTAATGTGCATATTTTAACCTTAACGAGACTAGTGATAAGCAGCTGCAAAAGTGACTGTTAAGTAGTACCTAAATCACTTACATAAAAATAAAGAACACTGAAAAGTATCACAAATAGGTATATAAAGGGGAAAAAGCAAAAGGTTGACTAAAGCTTCAAGTGTAGGTGATAAATCATTTTTAGCAGATTTCATTTTCAACTTTAATTACACAATTTCTTTTAAGTTAGCAAACAAAATTTTGCTTTAAAAATGAAATATGGGTAGAATGCAGTAGTACCCAGGAGGACATAATAGCTAATAAATATCTTGTGCCCATATTTCCTGGTTATCCACAAAAGAAGTACTTTATAAAAGTATTTTCCATAAAATTACATTTTAATCCTTCCAGAGTTAGTCTTTCCTTTCCTTTAAAAGCAGAAGAAAAGGTAAACTTAAGAACAAAGCATTCAGCTTAGCAGAGTGAAAAGATATGCCATAGTGCAGGCCTTGCTGGAAAGCTTAATGTTTAGGCTAGGCAGCTCATTCTTTCTTTCTTGGAACATAATTAAAATTCTACTTAACCAGTTTTGTTAAAATAAATTGTATTGGCATACCAGGAAGGAGGATTTGTGATTGATGCCTGAAATTATGAAAGAGAGTGAAAGAAAAATGCCCTAAAATTCTAGGCACGGACCTTCAGCTATAAAAACATCAAGGGTCTTTAATCAAGGTGAACTGACTGATTCCTCTGTGTTGTTTAAGGCTCTTTGAAAGATTTTGAAGAATTTATAAAGGATATTGAAGAAAAGAAAATGATATCTGTGGGTAGCAGTAATTACTCATGAACATGCCGTTCACAGTCTTACATGCTTTGCAAGTGTGAAGGAAGTGAAACTGGTCCCTGACATTTTATTGTTGATGGAACAGTTTTATCAGTCATAGTAAAACACTTTTTTACTGAACTGAATCTGGTAAAACATTAAAAGCTTTATTATTTATTCTTCCTTTGATGTCTTAAACATAATAACTGAAATTATTCCATCCAGCAGAATTGACACTCAATATAAAATGACATTTTTGGCATATTGCTCTAAAGGAAAATTTTATGTTTATTTTTAATTGAAAAAGTGCATATTTTACTTCATATTTGATTTTCACTCCATAACAATCCTAAATACTTCCTCAATGAAACAAAAACAGGTTGCTATAAGCTGAAACATTCTAGAAAATACTTTGTATATCACCAAGGAATTCAGCAAATCACTATTATTTCTTTCCTTCAGTCAGGCTGTCATTCTTCAGTGGATAATTTTCTCTTGCTTACAGGTGCAAATTGAGGTTTTACTGTGGCACATGACAGAGTGGCTTTTATCAGTGTGGGCTAACATTTCTTACCATTTAATGCTTCCCTGGGTAGCAATGTTAAATTCTCAACAAAATAGTTCAGAAATATTTGAAGTGTTGGAAGATCAAATAAAGGCATGAGTGGCATTGAATAGAATGCCTTAGCAAAGAAACAGGAAATATAAATAAGAACAAAGTGGAAATTCCAGGATGTAGAAGCATGCTCCTTGAGTCCAAAAAGTAAACAACAGCAATTACACATTTTATTTTCAATGCATCTGGAACATTGGTGGATATAGTTTATATGAAAGAGCATTTAAGCTGGGCATGGTGGCGCAGCTTTTAATCCTAGCACTCAGGAGGCAGAGGCAGGTGAATCTTTGTGAGTTCAAGACCAGCCTGGTCTACAAAGTGAGTTCCAGGACAGCTGGGGCTACAGGGAGACCCTGTCTTAAAAAGACAAAAAACGAAAAAAAAAAAAAAAGAGCATTTAAAACATTAACAAATTTGGTCTTGGTTTTTATTTTATATTAGCATATATTAGTTGCTTAAAATGGTAAGTGTCATTATGACTACTTGACAAAACAATATTATGTACTTTGATCATATTAACTTCCTATTAACCTTATGCACAATCCCCTTCTCACTGAATCCTCTTCTTCTTCCCAAACCACATTCCTCGACTTTCATACCTTATTTGAAAACTCTAGATTCTTCCTATGAAAAAGAAAATGTACAGTATTTATCTTTCTGAGGTTGGCTTAGTTTACTTGATATTTTGCTGTAAAGATATTAATAATATGGGGCTGGAGAGATGGCTCAGCAGTTAAGAGTGCCCTCATCTCTTGCAGAGGACCTGGATTTGATACTCCACACCTATATGGTGGCTAACAACCATCTATAACTCCAGTTCTAAAGGATCTGACACCTTCTTCCAACATCCGTGACCATTGCATGGCACATGTGCACTGACCTACATGCAATGAAATAGATAAAATGAAAATAATAAAATATTTTTTTTTAAATAGCATTGATGTGATTTTGTTATTCTTCATGACCACATGTGCTGGATAGCTTTAGTGTCAACTTGACACAGCTGGGTTGAGGAAGCCTCAATTGGGGAATTGGCTCCATTGGACTGTCCTGAGGATGTCTGTGGAGTATTTTCTTGATTGTTGAGTGATGTGGGAGGGCACAGACCATTGTGGGTGGTGTCATCCCTGAGTAGTTTTCTGTGCTTCTATAAGAAAGCAGGTTGGACATGGGCTAAGTAAGGAAGCCAGTAAACAGTGTTCTTCCATGGCCTGTGCTTCAACTTCTATCTCCAGGTACCTAACTTAGGCTCCCAAAGTGATGAACCCAAGAGACATAAGACAGATAAACCCTTTCCTTCCAAGTTGATATTGGTCAGAATGTTTTGTTATGGTGATTGAAAGCAAACTAGACTAGAAATTGGTACCAGGATGTGGGGTATCACTGTGACTGACATGACCCAGATGTTTTGGGGAGGACTGTGGAAGCGTTTGGAACTTTGAGTGCTTAGAGTCTGGTGTTGTGGAACTTGGAACAGTTATTCTGAATGAGTTGTAGAAGATGGAGGCCTAACTTCTGAAGCTTCAAAGGGAAGTGGAGATTATCAAGGATATTTGTATGATATTGTGAATTGAGAATATTTGGAGTCTAGTCTCTAGGGCTGAAGAATCAGCTGTGATTAAGAACAGAACAGAACCTGAAGTGAAACATTTGTTTTACTGGGAAAATTGATGCTGGTTAGCTAAGGCTGAAAATTCAGCTGTAATTAACAAGATATCAGCATCACTATGGTGCAATCTTCTGTGAGGAGCTTCCTCAGGATCAGTACACAGAAGTTGTGTTCCAGAAGGCCCTGAGCATCCATCTCAAGCCAGAAGTAGGACTTGGTAATGTGTAAGAGTTTTCTGCATGGTTCTGGTGTTGAAACTGTGAAGGGATCACAGAGAGCAGCTGAGGCTTGGCACTGTGAGAGGCCAGGAAAGGACACTGGTGAAACTGAAGGCTTGGTAGCAGTGAAGACCCCAGGATTTCAGGGGTCATTAAGAGAACCTGAGGCTTTGTACCAGGAGACGTCAGATGAGCCCATTGTTGAAGGTGTAGCCTTCGTTTCAGTGGAGACCTTAGGTTTTTGGAGATGCCAGGACAAAGGGAGAACCAACCAACAAGGAACAGCAGCAGGTGTAGAATGGAGCCCTGCTGGGCCTGTGAGAAGACCTGTGTGCTGTGGACGACAGAGTAAGGGACATGGAGCTGCTAAAACCCTTTGGAGCCCAGAAGATCAAGAGCGAATCCCAGATGTCCAGCCTTAAGCTACCTTACTGGACTTTGGTTTTGCTTAGTTGTACCAGATTCATCCGTTTTGAAATAAAACAGTATTTGCTTAAGATTTTACAGAAGCTCACATTTAAAAGAAAAAGTCTTTTAAGACACTGTGAAATTTTAAGTGTTTGGATTTTTAAGGACCGTGGGGCTTTTAAGGTTGTAGTGTTATATGTTGATATTAATGTTAACATCATATTTAGGGGATAAAAAATGGAAATTTGCTATACACAGAAAGTTTTTGGCTTTTATTCCCCTTTCTGAGCCTGAAATATATTGTTTCCTGCTTTCCAGTTTTTAAAGTTTGCTATTTATTTGTCTAATTTTATTCTGATTGTGGGTCGTTTCTATCATCTGATGTTCCTTTAATCACACGTGGCCACAATCCACATGATATTCTTCCCTTCTAGAACCAGTCTGGCAGTTCTACAGGACTGCAAGCTTCAAGGCTGTCTTCTGCCTACAGGCAGACAGTCTCTAGGCTTAGCACTGGCAAGGAAGGGGGAGGGGACCACAAGAAAGTTATCTGACACAAAAGACAGACATGGACTCAGAGAAAGTCCAGGAGATAAAAGTCTCTCATTTATTCATGTCAGCAGTGTGTTTTTACACCAAAAGTTACTGTGCTCTGGGCAAGGATATGGGGGGCAGGTGGAAGGGAGGGGCAAGTTACCTTAGCCCTTACTGGGGAGCTGCAGAGCTCCTGGTTGTGTAACCAGTAAACTAGAGGTGCAACATTTTGCTTAATATCTCAAGGGCAAGCGCCATCTGGTTCTGGAACTTTGCAGAGACAGGGGAGGCAAGAAAACACTGCAATATCCCAGACCTTCTGGAGCTATCGATAACTCACAGAGACAATTAAATGCCCACAGAGCTATTAGATAACTCTT
The DNA here is from genome assembly GCA_009823505.1 of Rhizomys pruinosus. Classification (NCBI taxonomy): domain Eukaryota; kingdom Metazoa; phylum Chordata; class Mammalia; order Rodentia; family Spalacidae; genus Rhizomys; species Rhizomys pruinosus. The sequence goes on from VZQC01015190.1 coordinate 364,093, forward strand.
GGAGGTTTTGCAGGACAAGTCTTACAGGTCCTGCCTGGAGCCAGGCAAAGTTTCATTCCTACATCTGATGTGTTTGTCTTTGTAAGACTTTGCATTTTCTTTAAAAATTTATATTGTTTATTGTCACTTTCAGCATTTCTATTTGTTTGCGTATTACAAAAATCTCCATTTTCCTCCTAATTTGTAATCCAAACTTCTAAACTTTTCACTCACTTTGCTGGGTTTTATCAAGGTAATGGGCTTCAGACCCTGAATTGATTTCCTTATTTCATTCTTCTACTTGTTTTTTTTTTTTTTTTTTTTTTTTTTTTTGTATTTTCGCAGACAGGGTCTCCCTGTAGCCCCAGCCTGTCTGGAACACACCTTGTAGACAAGGGTGGCCTTGAACTCACAAAGATCGCCTGGCCTCTGCCTCCCAAGTGCTAGGATTAAAGCATATGACACCACGCCTGGCCCTTTCTACTTGTTTTTATACTTTTTTAAGTCAATACCAAAATCACCGTTACAAAAGGAAAAAAAAAGTAGAAAAACAAAGGGTTAACTAAAGAGCAACTACATAAACAAAGATCTGATATAAGGAAGGAATAAAAGTTTTTAAGTAAAAAAAATACTACTAATATTGTAATGAAAATGATAAAAAGAAAATAATGTTGGACATGTTTCTTTCTAATCTCACGACCTGCAATGTGGCCATGTGGATACCGGCAGTCAGTTTAACTTGTAATCTTTTGTTGTTATTTATTATTTATGCTTGTGCAGATCTGGACTTATCAGATGTTCCTATAGCTTCTTCAGTTTATTATCTTTTTAGTTTACCAGATGCCTCTGTTGGATACACTTAGCTTTGGAGTCTGTGAGCCAGCCGGTTCTCAAACCCTGCCAAGACTCCCAAGGATGGCTACTATTTACTGACACATAGTTTCCATGCGGATTGGGAAAAAAAATGGTGAGCAAACATAGTGATGAGATTCTGCACAGATAGATCTGCTTCTGTACTTTCCATACTCACTCAGCATCAAACACCTGCTGGAAGGACACAGCTCTGGATGTCAGGGAGTCCATCTGGGCTCCAAAGTTCTTAGACTCTACAGCTGTAAAGTTTCTAGCAGATGGAACCATGATGAACCAATTGATGCCAAGCTTCAGGGAAAGGAGCTATCAATTTCCAACATTCTAAGGGGATGAGGTCTGATTTTGGACACTAAGGGCAGCAAAACCTAGTATTTTACATTTTATTGCTTCAGATGACCATCCTGGCATTCCACAGTCTCCCTCTTTCTGGAACTCTGTCTTACCCAATACTGTGGCAGCTTGAATTCAAGTTCCAAGTCTTGCAGCTGACTTTTCTGCTCTTGGGTAACCACGATTGTTCAGCTTTAAATAAATTTTTCATCTTAAGCCAATAGTTTAGCCAAGTTGTGGGGAATGACCAAGTGGCACGCCTCTGCACTGCTCCTCATCCCACCAGACTCAAGGGCTAGATTAATTGCTGCCTCACTAAAATTTACAACTGGATTTAAGGACTGAAAGACTTGAAGGTTTCTCCTGTGAGTAGAATACTGTCTTGGGGCTGGAGAGATAGTCTAGCGGTTAGAGCGCCAACCGCCTCAGAGGACCCGGTTGATCCCCAGCACCCACATGGCGCTGAGAACTGTCTGAAGCTCCATTCCAGGAGACTCCAGTTCCGGGGAACCCGAGACCCTCTTCTGACCTCCGCGGCATTTCACGAAACGGGTGCACAGACTTGCATGCAGACAGTACATTCATGCACATACAAAAATAAATAAAATTAATAAAAAAAATTAAAAAAAAAAAAGAATATCTGTCTTGTTTCACCAGGACAACCTGGCTTACCAGTCGGCTGTGGCATCTGCTTCCTCAGTGGTTACAACTGGATGCTGCTTACTTCTTTGAAGTCTGTTCCTTCTGTTTCTCTGTGCTGTTCAACTCTCATATCAGTCTCCTCATAAAGTCTGTTTTACTTCTCATCTCTTTGGAATAGTTTATACATTTGCTATTTTAACAACATTTTCTTCTCATTCACCATGAGGAGGCATATATAATCTGCCACTTTACCTAGAAGTCCTTGCATTGCATAAAATTAAAAATCTTCTTTATAATAAAGTAAACCATTACCAGAGTGAAGGGAAAGCCTGCATAATGGGAGGAAATCTTTCATCCTATTGATTCAAAGGAGATAGAATAATCTCCAGACTATACTAAGAACTCAAAATATTATCCCCTAAAAGAAAGGACAATCTAAACAATGCAATTCTTTAATTCACACACACACACACAGTAACATTATTCAATGTAAGTGTTTGTGTGTGTGTGTGTGTGTGTGTGTGCATTCATGCACTAGTGCTCTGAAAACATCATTGTTAAAAGGGGAAAAGTTGAAAGCAAGGAAATGTCCAGGTTTATGTTTCAAGCAAATGGTGGGATTAGACTTATAACATCTCTAATTTGTTATGCTGTTCTGTGTCAGTAGATATCAGAAAAGGCAAATTTTATTATGATAAGACAAAATTCTTCATTTCATTTCCTATATTATGCTGCTTGTAGTAGTTCAATTTTAAGAAGACAGAAAACATACCATTTATTGGAGGGTCAGTTTCCAGAGAAATCACACTTAAGGATAGAAATCACATGAACATCTGAATAGATGCAGAAAAAAGCTGTTGGCCATATCAAGTTCCCTTAAAGATGAAAGCCCACCTCCTGGTTCCAGCATGCCCTATGGGCAGATGTAGACTCACAGCCAGCACAACACTAGCGTGAGTCCAGGTGAGGTGCACCTCCCTTGGTATTTTGCTCACCCCCCACCTCATGGAGGCTTGGTATCTCCCAGAAACATCCTACCTTCAGGTTCCAGCACAAGACATGGCTTGACGTGTCAACAGGGTACCTCCACCGCACCCCCCAAGCTGGTGGAATTGTTGTGCAGAGGACCTAGCAGGTGCAGTGTTAGTGATTCTAGTCTGTGCAACAAATGTTGAGGCACCAGAATACCTCCCCCAAAATCCACATGCCAAAGACACAAAGAAAAAACAACATGGGAAAAGCTCATAATAAATCCACACAGAACTCTACCAGCCCTACAGAAGATTCCTACAACAAGATCTTCCTAGAAGGAAACCAAGACATGGACCTTAGAAGAACAATTGTAGATATATTCAAAGAAATCAAAGACTATAAAGAACAAATCAGAGAACTAAGTGGAGAGAATGAAAAGCTCAAGAAGGACCTAGAGGGAGATAATGACAAGTATTGGAAAGAACTAGAGGGAGAAAATGACAAACTATAGAAGGAAGAGGAAAGGCTGAAAAGAGCCCAGGCCAAAATGACAAAAGAAACTGACCAAAGAAACAAGGAGCTGCAAAATGAGAATGACAGGTTCTAGAAGGAAGTGGAAATACTAAAGAAATCACAAGATGAAATGAAAAAGAAAATTGAGCATTCATCCTATCAATAGGAAAGGATGGGGAAAATCCTCAAAAGTAGAATGGAAGAAGCAGAAAAACGAATATCAGACTTGCAGGATAACACAGAGCAACTAGAATTCTCAAGTAAAGATTATGATATATATATTATCTATCTATAATATATATATATATATGGATACACACATGTATCAGATATAAGCATATGTATATATGTAATGATTGTACTCAAAGAAGAGGACAGGAATTTGATAAGTGGGGTTTAATGAAGGGGATTGGAACATTCCAGTACAGTAATCATGCATGAATTTCTGAAAAAAAAATGAGAAAAATAAATAAATAAAACCTCAAAAAAAAAAAGTAAAGATTATGAAAAATTTTTAAAAACACAAGAGTAGAACAACAAGAAAATGTGTTACACTATGAAAAGACTAAACCTCCACATCATACGGATAGAGGAAGGAGAAGAATCCCAAGACAACACTACTGACCACATCTTCAAGAGGATAATAGAAGAAAATTTCCCCAAACTGAAAAAAGACGAACCCATACAAATACAAGAAGCACATAGAACGCCAAATAGACAAGACCAGAAAAGAAACTCCCCACACCATATAATTGTTAAAATGATAGATGCTCAAAACAAAGACAAAATACTGAAAGCCACAGAGAAAAACAACAAGTTACATATAAGGGGAAACCCATCAGAATTACAGCTGACTTCTCATTGCAAACTATGAAAGCCAGAAGAACATGGACCAGTGCTAAATGACTTTAGATGTCAACACAGACTACTATACTCAGCAAAAATACCAATTATAGTTGGAGGAGAAAGAAAGAGTCTTTCAGGACATAAAAAAGATGAAAGAAGACATGTCTAAAACACCAACACTTCAGAAAATACTCGAAGCAATCCAAAGAACAGAGGAAAGGAGCAACTATCCCAAAGCAAATAAAGAGATAAATCAACAAAAGCATAATAGGGTAAATACAAACCTAGACCAAGAATGCAAACAAAAAATAAGTGGATGGGGCTGGAGAGATGGCCTAGTGGTTAAGAGTGCCAACTGCTCTTGTAGAGGACTCAGGTTCTATCCTCAGCACCCACAAGGTGGCTGAGAACTGTCTTTAACTCCAGTTCCACGGGAATCTGATAACTTCTTCTGACCTCTGCAGCACTGCATGACATGGGTGCACAAATCTACATCCAGACAATACATCCATACACATAAAAAAATAAATAAAATAAAATAAATAAGTGGAAAAGAAGCAGCACACATCTACCAATTTTACTCTTAAATATTAATGGTTTAAACTCCCCAATCAAAAAAACATAGACTGGGAGAATGGATTAGGAAATAGAATCCTTCTATATGCTTTCTATAAGAAACCCATCTCACCCTCAATGACAGACACCACCTTAGAGTGAAAAGATGGAAAAAAATATTCTAAGCAAATGGTACCAAGAAACAAGCAAGAGTGGCTATTCTAATATCAGACAAAATAGACTTCAGAGTAAAATGAATCAGAAAAGACAAAGAGGGCCATTATATCCTTATCAAAGAAATAATTTAATCATGAAGACTTCACCATCCTGTATGTTTATGCACCAAACTCTGGTGCACCTAACTCTCTATATAAACACTATTCTGCAGGACCTCAAGACACAGATTAATCCCAGCACACTAATACTGGAGGACTTCAGTACCCTGCTTAGCCCCTTGGATAGATCAACAGGACAAAAAGTTAACAGAGAAACATCAGAACTGAACAATATAATACACCAAATGGACCTCACAGACATCTGCAGAACATTCCATGCAAACACTAGAGAATATACTTTCTATTCAGCACCTCACAGAACATTCTCCAAAATTGACCACATCCTGGAGCACAAAATAAATCTCAACAAATACAAAAGAATTGAAATTATTTCACGCATTCTATCAGACCACAGTGCAAGAAAGCTCAATATGAACACCAGAATAAGCCCTACTAGCTACAAGAACACATGGAGACTAAACAACACAATCCTGAATAATGAATTGATCAGGGAAGAAATAAACAGTGAAATGAAGAGATGGCCTAGTGGTTAAGAGCACCGACCGCTCTTACAGAGGACCCAGGTTCGATCCCCAGCAGCACCCACATGGCGGCCGAGAACCGTCTGAAACTCCAATTCCAGGAGAACTCCAGTTCCAGGGGAATCTGACACCCTCTTCTGACCTCCGCAGCATTGCACGACACGGGTGCACAGACTTGCATGCAGACAGTACATTCATACACATACGGAAATTAAAAATTAATAAAAAAAAATTAAAAAAAGAAAGTATTCATGGAACTGAACAAAAAAGACAATACAACACACCAAGCTCTATGGGATACTTTAAAAGCAGTCTTAAGAGGGAAATTTATAGCCCTAAGTGCCAACATCAAAGAGAGAGAGATAGAGAGAGAGAGAGAGAGAACAAATAAATGACCTAACATTGCAGCTAAAACCACTTGAGAGAAAACAACAAATGAACCCTAAACCCAACAGACAGGAAGAAATAACAAAAATCCAAGCAGAAATCAATGAAATAGAAACAATGAAAACAATACAAAAAAATAATCAATGAATCCAAAAGCTGGTTCTTTGTAAAGATAAACAAAATAGACAGACCTCTAGCCCAGTTAGCCAAAAGAAAGAGCGAGCAACTCCAAATCAATAGTATTTGTGATGAAATTAGAAACATCACAACAGACAAAGAAAAGATCCAGACAATCATATGAGAATACTTCAAAAACCTATTTTCTACTACATTTGAAAGCCTAAGAGAAATGGATGAATATCTGAAATCCTGGGAAGCAACAAAGCTTAATGAAGAAGAGATTGACAATTTAAACAGATTCATAATATTTGAGGAAGTTGAAGATGTAATAAAAAACCTCCCAACTAAGAAAAGCCTGGGCTCAGATGTTTTCACAGAATTCTATAAAACATGTAGAGGCCTCAACCGATAGTACTCAAAACTGTTAAGAAGGATACAAACAGAGGGGAATTCTCCCAAATGTCCCCTTCTATGAAGCCAGCATCAAAACCAGGCAAAGATAAAAAAAAAAAAAAAAAAAAAAAAACAAACCAAAAAAAAAATAAAAAAAAAAAAAAAAAAAGAAAGAAAACTATAGACCCATCTCATTAATGAACATATATGCAAAAATTCTCAACAAAATACTTGCAAATCGCATACAGATCCATATCAAAAAGAGCATCCATCATGATCAAGTTGGATTCATACCAGAGATGCAGGGATGGTTCAATATATATTAATCAATAAATACCATAAAAACACATAAATGGACTGAAAGAAAGAAAACCACATGATTATCTAGATTGATGCAGAAAAAGCCTTTGACAAGATCCATCACTCCTTCATGTTTAAAGTTATAGAGGGATTTGAACTGAAGGGAATATTCCTCAATATGATCAAAGCCATATATAACAAATCCACTGCCAACATCATCCTAAATGGAGATAAATTGGAAACAGTGTGGAGACTCAAAAATGAGCCTACCACCTGACCCAGTCATACTATTCCTGGGTATATACCCACAGGACTCATCCTACTGCAAAGATGCATGCACATCTAGGTTTACTGCAGCTCTCTTCACAATAGCAAAGAGCTGGAACCAATCCAAATTCCCCTCAAACAACAAGTGGATGAAAAAAATGTGGTACATCTACACAACTGAGTTCTGTTCAATGGTAAAGAAAGATGACATCATGAACTTTGCAGGTAAATGTATGGAACTAGAAGCCATTATGCTAAGTCAAATAACACATTCCCAGAAAAACAAAAAGAGAACCATTTCCCTTATTTGTGGATGCTAACACCAAATCCCCAGTTGAAAGGCAAGCTGGATGATGTTACTGTTATATTTCTTTTCATCTGAAAGCAACTGTGTTGTTATAATGCAAATCTCTTAATGGGCTCTATAATAGACCTACCTCTTAGTTTCAGACTCTGTAATTACTGTATATGGGTGGAAGGTATGTATTCATATTTTAGAGTAATATAACATTTATAAAATTAAAGGGGGAAAATGTGAATTCTTAAATATATTTTGGAATTAACATACAGTTTATTCTCAAAGGTCATAATTTTGATGCATATGGATGATTATATAGGCATATGTTGGAGCAATCCAAAGGGAGGCAAAAAGAGCAACATAAAGACTGTGTTAAAGAACTGAATGATACAGTTAAACTCTGCCCAAAACAAGAAGCCTCTAACAGGGAAAAACGTTGGAAAGATTGAGAGAAAGATGGAAGAAATGTATGGCAGAAGATATGAACAAGGGTGGGGTGTGGTCAGACAGAGGGGAATGTGTCTAAATTGGACTGAATGATAATGAATGAAATACACGATTCATCAATAAAAGTATTTTAAAAAGATGCAAGCCCATCTAGTTATGTTTGATTGCCAACTTGTTACAACCTAGTGTCTCCTGAGAAGAGGCTACCAATTGATAGGGTTTGCATTGATCAGATTGTCCTGTGAGCATGCCTGTTAACTGAAAGTAGTCCTGGCATGTATAGAAAAGGTAGCTGTGAATGAATCTGAGAACAAAGCAAAAAGCAACATTCCTCAATGCTTTCTACCCAGGTTTCTGCTTGAGATTCTGCCCAATTGTCTCAATAATGGACTGTGACCTGAAAGTATAAGCCAAATGAATCTTTTCCTCTCCTTAATTTTCTTTTGGTCAAAGTGTTTCATCACAGAAAAAAGAAAAAGAAACTAGAATAAAGTTCCAAAGAAAAAAAGAAGATGTACTGATAAGACAAGAATATATAAAATTGTCACTATTTGAAGATGACACAGCCCTATACGTGAAACTGTTTACTATGAAAAATGGTTACAGCAAACTAATAAGACACAAGATTAACACATAAAAATAGTAACTTTCTTATATAACATTAATGGACTTGTTGACAAGGGAATACTAAGATAAATTTCACTCATATTAGCTACTAAAACAAAAAATCCATAAGAACAAACATCCAGGAAGAGAAGCATCTCACTGTAAATGTTACAGTGCTGAAGAAAACATTGAAGATACTAGGAAATAGGGAACTCTCCCATACTTATGGATTGTCACATTAATTTTCTGAAAATATTGCTGAAAGTGAAGCCCTTTCAAAATCCCAATGACATTCATGAGAGAAATGAAAAAAAATTACTGAAGTGCATATGGAAGCACCAAAGAGCTTGAATATCCAAAGCAATCCTGAACAATGGAAATAATACTGGAGGTGTTATGATTCCTGATCTTAAGTATACTACATAGCCCTCTTAAAACAATATAGTCTGGTATGAAAACAGACACATAGAGCATTGTAATAAAATTAAAGATTCAGAAAAAAATCTATAGAACTACAACAAATTAATTTTTCACAAATGTGTCAAATGCATTCATTGGAGAAGAGGAAACCCTCCTCAACAAATGCTTCTAGAGAAAGTGGAGTGTATGTGGTACTGGTTCCTTTAGGCTGGCTGTGTTGTGATAAAAATTCCTGGCAAGGAGCAATTACAGGAGGAGGGCTTATTCTGGGTTACAGTTTGAGGGAATTATCTTTCATGGAGGGGAAGGCATGGCAGCCCTTCTGGAAGGTATGTTTTCAAGAGCTGGAGCCAGCATCTGGTCTTATTGCATCCACTGTCAGGAAACAAAGCCCAATCAGGGAGTGGTTTTGGGCTGCAACTTCAGGGCACAGTCACCTAATTCCTTTGGCAAGGCTCCAGAAACTAAAGATACACAGTATATTCAAGTAGTGCTGCCATTTGGGAACCAAGGGTTCACTAAGCATCCAAACCTATGGGGATAATTATTCAAAGCACATTCTTTTTATGTATTTTTATTGAAGTTTTGTGCATTTGATACACATTCTGTTCCTGGTCTCCATAAATTCATGACCATATCCTGTTGGAAACTGCATTCATTCCAACTTCAAAAGCCCCTATGTATTTTTACAGCATGAACACAGCACAAAAGTCAAAAGTCCAGAATCACTTCTGACCCTTAAGGTGCTTTGACTGCGATCCCCATAAAATCCAAAAGCAAATAACCTGTTTCCAAAATACAATACAACAGAGTAAACCTCCTTACTCCAAAAGTTAGGAATAGGGACATATCAAAGAATAGTTCGATCAAATCAAGACTGAAAGTTAGCAAGGCAAACACTAAATTCTGAAGCTCTGCCTCCAGTGTCTTCAGTGACAAAATTTAATCATCTGGAACCTGAATGGCCTGGGTTTCCTTTCACCTCCAGCTCGAATGCCTGCAGCAACTCATGGGCTGTTGGGCTGGCTCTATTATGAGACTCCACCTTTCCTTACAGACATTCCGTTGTACTGACATCTTTAATTTCTTTTTTTTTATTTTTATTATATATGTTTTGTACAAGATTATGTTACTAATCAAATCTAGACCCGTGTCCCCCACCTTATCCCCTCACCCCACCGGAGCATGAGCTATTGAGTTGGCTTATGAAATACTACATTCCCCCTTTGACTTTTCACATCATCTAACCATTTTTTTTCAAATCTAGACTCCATCTGGAGTTGACTTTTGTACAGGGAGAGAGGTAGGGGTTTAATTTCATTCTTCTACAAGTGGTGATCCAGTTTTGCCAACACCACTTGCTGAAGATGCTGTCTTTTCTCCATTATGTCTTCTTGCCCCCCTTGTCAAATATGAGATGGCTGAAATTGTATGTGCTCAGATTTGGATCTTCAGTTTTGTTCCATTGGTCAACAGGTCTGTTTTTGTGCCAGTACCAGGCTGTTTTTATGACTATAGCCCTGTAGTATAGTTTGAAGTCTGGTATAGAGATCCCCCCTGTGTAGCTCTTTTCACTCAGGGTTGTTTTGGCTATTCGGGGTCTTTTGTTTTTCCAAATGAATTTAAGGACTTTTGTTTCCAAGCCTGTGAAGAAACTCTTGGGGGATTGGTAGAGTTGATTGCATGTGAGAGAGAGATACACCAAGAGTTTGGATAGAATGAGCATTGTATGAGCGTGGAGTTGAAGTGTGCGCGCGAGATGCGCGGATGAGGCATGAGTCTTTTCATCTTCTGTGATCCTTCTGTGCAATTTCTTTCTTTAAGGGTTTTAAAATTTTTGTTGTAGAGATCTTTGGGTTTGGGTCTTTCCAGGTATTTTTTTTAAATTGTTCCTAGGTATTTTGATGTGTTGTTCGAGGCTTGTGAGTGGGAAGTTCTCCTTTGAATTCCTTCCTCCAATTGTGTGTTGTAGTGTAAGAAAAAAAAGAAAGAGGCGACTGATTTTTTAGGTTAATTATGGTAGTACCTGTGCACTTTTGCTTTTGGGAAGCTTATTAAATCTTTCTAGGAGCTTTCTGGGGTGAGTCTTTAGCAATCCTTAGAGGTGAAACAAATCATAGATGCAGCGCAGCCAAGAGAAGAGCGATAGCTCTGAAACTTCCTCTTTTCCGGGCGAGAGTTATAGCTGCGCTGTGAGTGTTCTTTTCGTGGCCGTTGTGAGTGGTGCCCTAGCAAGTGTTTCAGTCACTATATTGGAGAGGAGTGTTGACAGGGGGAAGCCTTGTCGAGCTCCTACCTTTAAAGGGAGTGATTCTGTCATTTCCCCATCTAAGATGAAGTGCTGGGTTTCGCGTGTATAGTGGCGTGTGTGATGAGCATGAGAGATGGGAGTCCCTCAATCGCGAGATCGCGCTGCGTAACGTGTGAGAGGAGATGAAGGTATGGCGGGTGGGTAGATTTTGGTACAAAGGCCATTCTGCATGCAATTGGAGATGATTGTGTGTGGTGGTGTGTGCGTGTGTGCGAGCGTGCGTGTGAGTGAGTGTTGAGTGAGTGTTATATTGATTTTCATATGGAACCATCCCTGCATTCTCTGGTATGAAATCCAACTTGGTCATGAATGGATGATCTTCTTTTATGTGGGTCTGGCATACGATTTGCCCAAGTATTACTGTTTAGAAAATTTTGGGTCATTCTGTGTTCATTAGGGAAGATGCCTATAGTTCTCCTTTTGGTTGTTATCTTGGGCCTGGTTTTTGGTAATAGAGTGCATCTGGCTTCATAGAAGGAATTTGCAGAAATTCCCTCTGTTTGTATCCTTGTCTAAAAACTTCAGTAAATAATGGTTGTAGGGTCTTTTTTGAAATGTTTTTATATAATTCTGCCGTGAAACCATCTGGGCTGGGCTTTTTTAGTTTGGAGGTTTCTTATTACCTCTTAAATTTCTTTGATCCTACTACAGGAATTCACAGGCAATTAGTATATAGGTATTTAAACAGTTACTAATTGTTATGGTAGGTATACTTAGGTATAGACCAAAGATGTTCTGGATGGTATGTTATTCCATGAATTACATTTTGTTAAGTATAACAGGGTCTTCCTGTGGTTTTTAAACATCTCCTAACCATTTAGAGGATGTAAGCTTGCGGCATCCAGCCCCCATGGGTTGTATGTATGGGTCTGTTTTTATGCTGTCGATCTCTTCTTGGTTGAGCTTTGGTGATTCCCAGGATTTCAGATATTCATCCATTTCTTCTAGGTTTTCAAACTTGGTAGAGTATAGGTTTTTGAAGTATTCCCATATGATTTTCTGGATCTTTTCCTTGTCTGTTGTGATATTTCCTTTTCATCATGGATTGTATTGATTTGGAGTTGTTCCTTCTTTTTTTAAGTTTACTGGGCCAGAGGTCTGTCTATCTTGTTTATTCTTTCAAAGAACCAACTTTTGGATTCATCGATTTTTGTATTGTTTTCTTTGTTTCTATTTTATTGATTTCTGCTCTGATTTTTGTTATTTCTTCCTGTCTGCCTGTCTGTCGCATTTAGGGTTCATCTGTTGTTGCCTTGACATCGCTAATTTCTTTAGGACCCAAATGAAACTTAGGCTTTTCCTTCGCAGGTGCATTCGGTGGTCTATCAGGGCCTCTGGGCTGCGAGTCTGACCTTGCTACATATTATTTTGCCTCAGCAAAACTCCATGACCATTAAGTATTGAATCCTTCCTGCCTAGGAAACTAGTGCAACTATCATGTGGATGATGCTGTCAAGTTCTGCTGCCAGCTTGAGCTGCATCCTGGGCTCCTTGGACCACAGTTGCAGTGGCCTCTGTTTGCTGATGTAGCTGTTTTCTACCAGAGGGACTCTTAGAGACAGTTTAATATAGATTCTCTCCTTTCAAGTAAATTTCCATTCTCACAAGTTAAGAGGTTGAAATGTGTTTATTTTTGTCCTTCTTTTCTAGTCAGCCTATCTACAATCCCTCCCTTTATGACGATAAGCTCTTCCTCACCCAACAGTAATCAGCTGCCAATAGTTCTTTATGTAAGAAACAAATTTGTTAATTTGTTTATCTTTGTGGTTTCTTTTGCTATAGATATGAATAAGTAACAATGCCACAGACAGAATATTATGATTTCCTTGAAATATTCTCCAGCAAACAAATTAGTCTCTTACTTTTTAGTTTAACTTCATTCAAGTAATCAGGACCCGGGCAGAGAACAGCTAGATGTTTTCCCTTATGTAGGAAGTATGGTTCCTAGTTTAGGGCCTAATAAAGTCCTTGTTCTCATTTGAAATGTAATAAGCAAGGACTATGCTGTTTTTACTCAGCACTGTAGTCTTATAAATTCACAACAGTATAACCCATTAAATCCTGTTTATATCATTATAGTGATTTTCTAGCCTGAAGTTTCAAACTCTTTCATATTCTAACCAGTTTCAAAGGCATAAGAAACTAATTGTCAGATTTATCACAACCTCACTTCTGTCATATTTGGAATTAGTCAGGGTGCACTAGAAATAAAAGAACTGACAAAATGAGTAGATGTTACAAAGGAAGTATATTATTCTGACTTACAAAATGTGGGCTAAGTGGTCCAAATATGACTGCATGGAATTGATTACTTCTAGAAGGATTTAGCAGAGTGTTTGGTATTTTTATATACAGTATGTTATCATCTAGAGATAGGGATAACTTGGTATCTTTTTTTTTTTCCAATTTTGCCTTTAATTTCCTTTCTTTTGTCTTATTGCTCTAGTAAGGATTTCAAGCACTGCATTGAAAAAGAGTTGGGATAATGGTCAGCCTTGTTTATTTCCTGATTTTTATAAGAATTCTTAGAGATTTTCTCCATTTAGAATGATATTCACTGTAGATTTTTCATAAATATCCCCTCCAGTTCAATATTATCTAGGGCTTTTCGCACAATGTTACATTACATTTCCATGAGTGTAAGTTACACACCTATTGAGATGATCATGAAAGTTTTGTCTTTGAGTTAGTTTATAAGATTGATTACATTTATTGCCTTAGGTCTGTTGACCAATCCCTGCATCTCTGACATAAAGCCAACTTGATCATGGTGAGCCTACCACCTAGCCCAGTCATACCACTCCTGGATATATACCCAAAAGACTCATCCTACCACAAAGGTACATGCACACCCATGTTTATTGCAGCTCTCTTCACAATAGCAAAGAGCTGGAACCAACCCATATTTCCCTCAACTGACGAGTGGATGACAAAAATGTGGTACATCTACACAGTGGTAAAGAAAGATGAAATTATGAACTTTGCAGGTAAATGGATGGAACTCGAAGCCATTATGCTAAGTCAAATAACACATTCCCAGAAAAACAAAAGGAGAACCATTTCCCTCATTTGTGGATGCTAACACCAAATCCCTAGTTGAAAGGCAAACCGAACTAAGAAACACCCTAAAAAGTGCCCACCATCCTTAGGTAAATGCAGATCTAAACCACTTTAAGATGCCATTTTACCGGGGCTGGAGAGATGGCCTAGCGGTTAAGAGCGCCGACGCTCTTGCAGAGGACCCGGGTTCGATCCCCAGCACCCACATGGCGGCTAAGAACCGTCTGTAACTCCAATTCCAGGAGAACTCCAGTTCCAGGGGAATCCGAGACCCTCTTCTGACCTCCGCGGCATTGCACGACACGGGTGCACAGACCTGCATGCAGACAATACATTCATACACATACAAAAATAAATAATAATAAAAAAAATTAAAAAAAAAAGATGCCATTTTACCTCAGTCAGATTGGCTAAGATCCAGAGAACAAAAGACACCAAATGCTGACAAGGGTATAAAGGAAAATGCTCATCCACTGCTGGTGACATTGGAAGCACATGTAGCCACTAGAGTAAGCACTGTGGAGAACTCTTAAAAAAGTGAAAATGAATCTACCATATAATATGGTTTACTACTCCTTGGCATGTATACAAAGGACTCATTCTACTGTCGTGATGTGCTTACATCCATTTTTGTTGCTATTCTTTTCACAAGAAATAAGGAATTGAAGCAACCTAAACCTCTCTCATCTGACAAATTGATAATGAAAATTTGGTACATTTACACAATGGAGTTCTACTCAGGAAAGTTGAAATAATGAAATTTGTAGATAAATGGCTGTAACTAGTCACTCATAAATTTAGTGAAATAACAGAGTTAGCAAGACAAAGCCATATATGTATGGCCTATAGAGTCTGATTTGTATCCTCAAATGTCGGTCAGTGTGGGTCCATTCACTGGGCTCAACAAGATCCCATCCCTGTAACACACTCTTTTTCCCCCCTCCCAGAAACCATCAATTGCCATAAGTCCCTTAGTGTAGCTTGCATAGGCTTTGTACATGTTCTTACCATCCCTGTGAGTTTAAAGGAGAAACTGATTAGCTAGCTGTTTAACAGACTCTTGTGGTTTCCTTATGGTAATCCACTCTCTCTAGAACTTAAAATCCTTATGCTTAATCTTCCAAAATGATCCCTGAAGCTTTGGGGACAGAGGTATTCAGGGAAAAGCACTCTGCAGCCTCTTGTTCACTTCACATTAGCCAATTGTTTTGTTCTGTGCTGCATAAAAACAAAATCAAAATAAAACTTCTCTGGTGACTGTTTATAGGTGCTTTCACCCTATATGTAAAGGTTCCATTGAATCTGTGACATTTAGGATTAAGATGAAACTAACAAGTATTTAACTTTCTTTGACAATTTTTAGGACTCTGTAAATAGTCTCCATACCAGATAGTCAGGTGCTCTCCAGCAGCCTCAGCAGGATGGAGCCATGGCCCACCCTGAGCATATGGGAATAGGCTGGGCTGGTTCTTACTAGCTACAAAAGAAGGACTGAGCAGTGGAACCTGTGTGAAATATTCTGCAGATATCTACTATATACATTTGAGATATGATATCATTTAGTTCAGCAGTTTCTTTAGTCATTCTTTGTCTAAATGAACTGTCTATTGGAAAAAAGTACACTATTGAAATCATCTATTATTACTGATTTGTGCTTAATCATAATCTTGAAGTCCAGTAGCAGTCTTTTATGAAACTGGGTGGGCAAGAGTTTGGTGCATATATATTTATGACTGCAATGTCTTGGTTGATCATTCCTTGATCAAAATAAAGTGCTTTTTTTCTTCTTCTGATCATTTTAGATTGAAATATATTTTGTTAGTTTTTAGGACACCAATGTTTGCTTGTTTCTGCTCATCATTTCCTTGGAATATTTTTTTCCATTCTTTCCTCCTAAGGTAGTTCCTGTCCTTGAAGGAAGTTGAGTTTCTTGAAGACAAAAAATGTGGATTTTTTTTCTTACTGCATTAACCTATTCTGTGGGTATTTTTTAAATTACTCATTACAATTTTATTGATATTCACTTAACTCTGCAAATGACGAGGGATGGTTCTGACAGGATGTCTTAAAGAGACTGGCCAAGAATCCATTTGGATGGATGTGGGTTAATGGGGCTGAAGGGGAGACAGGGCTCAACTGCACCAACACCATTACCCAAGCCTCTTTTTTGTTGTCAGAAGCAAATAACGTGGGTAGAGTGCTCATCCTGATGCTGGGGTAGAGCAGCTTCTCTGAACATTTGCAGGTGTTTTCTCCAAGCCCTCTCTATCACCTAGATAGCATAGATTCTCTTCATTGGGCTGTGAATTCATACCTTCAGGTGTTCCACTGCCAGGAAATGTGGGAGATGAATAGGCCTCTTTCCAAATCCATGTGCCAGTGAGCTTTGCCCAATGTGCATGAAACTAGTCTGATACTGAAGGCTTAGAATCAAGTAACTGGAGCTCACCTGATGCAGGAGATGTCTTGTCACCTGCTGTGGTCCATTTATTCCCACTTGACAGCTTATTGAATGAGCAAAGCACTCCATAGATGTTTCTATACTCTAGACCCAGGTAGTTAAACATGGGCTTATCTCTCTCTCTCTCTCTCTCTCTCTCTCTCTCTCTCTCTCTATTTCTTTTTTATTGATGTTTTTGTATTTCAGACATCATTTTTCAGTTCAGTTCATGTATATTCCCCTTTCTCTTACCCCGACCCCACCACACCCCACCCCAGATCGTGCATTCTGCCATAACTGTCCTGCATCTTTCTCTCAGTCTTTTTTATGCTTAGGAATTCACATTTTCTTCCATTAATTTTATATTACTCTAAAATATGGATAAATACTCTCAACCCATATACAGTAATTATAGAGTCTGAAAATAATTGGTGGAGGGATTCTAGAGCCCACTGAGAGATTCATATTATAATAACATGGTTGCTTTCAAATAAACAGAAATATAACAATAATGTTGTTCAACTTGCCTTTCATCTGGGGGATTTGATGTTAGCATCCACAAATGAGGGAAATCATTCTCCATTTGTCTTTCTGGGACTGTGTTACTTCACTCAGAATAATGGCTTCAAGTTCCAATAATTTACCTGCAAAGTTCATAATGCCATCTTTCTTTACCACTGAATAGTATTCCATTGTGTAGATATACCACATTTTTGTCATCCACTAGTCTGTTGAGGGACATTTAGGTTGGTTCCAGCTCTTTGCTATTGTGAAAAGAGCTGCAATAAACATAGATGTGCATGTATCTTTGCAGTAGGATGAGTCTTTGGGGTATATACCCAGGAGTGGTATGACTGAGTCAGTTGATAGGCTCATTCCCAGTCTTTTAAGGGTTCTCCACACTGCTTTCCATAGTGGTTGTACAAGCTTACATTCCTACCAGCAGTGGATGAGGGTTCCCCTTTCCCTACAATCTCTCCAGCATCTGTTGTCTTTTGTTCTCTTGATCTTAGCTAGCCATATTGGAGTGAGATGATATCTGAGAGTGGTTTTAATTTGCATTTCCTTAGTTATTAATGATGTTGAACACTTTTTAAGATGTTTCTCAACCATCTTCAATTCCTCACTGGTGAAGTCTCTGTTCAGCTCTTTACTCCAACTTTTGAGGAGGTCATTTGTCTTATTTTTGAGTAGTTTATATATACCTGATGTTAATGCTCTGTCAGATGCATCACTGGTGAAGATTTCCTCCCACTCTGTGGGTTTTCTCTTCACTTACTTGATTGTTTCTTTTGCTATACAGAAGCTTTTGAGTTTTATGAGGTCCCATTTGTCAAATGTTAACCTTACTTCCTGTGCAGCTGCTGTCTGATTTAGAAAATCTTTTCCTATGACTATGTCTTGTAAGTTGTTGCCAACTTTTTCTTCTATCACCTTCAGGGTTTTGGGTTTCATGTTGAGATCTTTGATCCACTTGGAGTTCATTTTTGTATGGGGGGAGAGGTAGGGGTTCAATTTTGTTCTTCTACAAATGATGATCTGTTTATTCCAGCACTATTTGCTGAAGATGCTATCCTTCCTCCATTGAGGGTTTTTTGCCCCTTTGTCAAATATGAGGGTGGCTGAAATTGTATGAGCTTAAGTTTAGATCTTCAATTTTGTTCCATTGGTCAACTGGTCTGTTTCTGTGCCAGTACCAGGCTGTCTTTCTGACTATGGCCCTGTAATATATTTTGAATTCTGGTAGGGCAATCCCCCCTGTATTGCATATTTCACTCAGGGTTGCTTTAGCTATTCAGGGTCTTTTGTTTTTCCATATGAATTTAAGGATTTTTTTCCAAGTCTATGAAGAAGCTCATAGGGATTTTGATTGCATTGAATCATATATCAATTTAGGTAAAATGGACATTTTTACTATATTAATTTTCCCAATCCATGAGCATGGAAGGTCTTTCCATCTTTTGATGTCATTTTCAATCTCCTTCTGCAGGGGTTTAAAATTTTTGTTGTAGAGTTCTTTGGTATCTTTGGTTAGGTTTGTTCCCAAGTATCTTATTGTTTTGGGGGCTATTGTGAGTGAGAATGTCTTTTTATATTCCTTCTCCACTTCTTTATTGTTGGTGTAAAGAAAGGCTACTGATTTTTCGAGGTTAATTTTATAGCATGACACTTTACTAAAACTCTTAATCATTTCTAGAAATGTTCCAGTGGAGTTTTTAGCATCTTTTAGGTAAACTATCATATCATCTGCAAAAAAGGATAGCTTAACTTCTTCTTTTCTGATTAGTACTGCTTTAATTTCCTTCTCATTTCTTATTGCCCTAGCAAACATTTCAAGCACTATGTTGAAGAGGAGTGGTGATAAGGGGCAGCCTTGCCAGGTTCCTGCCTTTAAGGGAAATGATTCCAATTTTTCTCCATTTAGGATGATGTTAGCAGTGGATTTGCTATATATGGCTTTGATCATGTTGGGGAAAGTTCCTTTCAGTCCTATTCCCTCTAGCACTGTAAGCATGAAGGGATGCTGGATCTTGTCAAAGACTTTAGCTACATCAATTGAGATGATAGTGTTTTTTTTTTATCTTTCAGTCCATTTATGTGTTTTATGATATTTATTGATTTATGTATGTTGAAACATCCCTGCATGTCTGGTATGAATCCAACTTTATCATGATGGACAATCTTTTTGATGTGGGTCTGTATGTGATTTGCAAGTATTTTGTTGAGATTTTTTTTCATCTATGTTCATTAGTGAGATGGGTCTATAGCTTTCTTTTTTGCTTGCATCTTTGCCTGGTTTTGGTATTAGATTGATGCTGGCTTCATAGAAGGAGTTTGAGAGAATTCCCTCTGTATCCTTCTGTATTAGTCAGTTTTCTGTTGCTGTGATAAAGCACCATGACCAAGGAACTTATAAAAGGAAGAGTTTATTTGAGCTTACGATTGGTGGTTCCAGGGAATTTGAGTCCATTGTGGCAGGAGGCATGGAGGCTGGATCCGGAGCAGCAAACCGAGGGTCACATCTCGCAAAGAGCACAGGAAACAGAGAGGGCAACTGTAGATCGCAGAGGCTTGTTAAAACTCACTAAGCCTGCCCCCAGTGACACACTTCCCCCAGCATGGCCACACCTTCTAAGACCTCCAGAAACAGCGCCACCAACTGAAGACAAATGTCTGAATATTTACAGCCTATGGGGGACACTCATGCAAACCACCACACCTTCTAAAAAGTTTGAGTAGCAGTGGTTGTAGGACCTCTTTAAATTCTTTATAGAATTTTGCCATGAAACCATCTGGACCAGGGCTTTTTTTAGTTGGGAGGTTCTTAATTACATCTTCAATTTCCTCAAATATTATGGGTCTGTTTAAACTGTCAATCTCTTCTTGATTAAGCTTTGTTGGTTCCCAGGATTTCAAATATTCATCCATTTCTCTTAGGTTTTCAAATTTAGTGGAGTATAGATTTTTTGAAATATTCCCATATGATAATCTGGATCTTTTCTTTGTCTGTTGTGATGTTCCCCATTTCATCATGAATACTGTTGATTTGGAGTTGCTCTCTCTTTTTTATGTTGGGTAACTGGGCTAGAGGTCTGGCTACTTTGTTTATTTTTTCAAAGAACCAGCTTTTGGATTTTATGTATTGTTTTATTTGTTTCTATTTCATTGATTTCTGCTATGATTTTTATTATTTCTTCCTGTCTGTTGGGTTTAGGGTTCATTTGTTGTTGTCTCTCAAGTGGTTTTAGCTGTAGTGTTAGACCGTTTATTTATTCCCTCTTTGTTTTTATTTTTAAATGTGGGCATTTAGAGCTATAAATTTCCCTCTCAAAACTGCTTTTAAAGTATCCCATAGGTTTTGTTGTGTTGTACTGTCTTTTGCATTCAGTTCCATGAATAATTTTATTTCACTCTTTATTTCTTCCCTGACCCATTCATTATTCAGGATTGTGTTGTTTAATCTCCATGTGTTCTTATAGCTAGGTGGACTTATTCTGGTGTTCATATTGAGCTTTATTGCACTGTGGTCTGATAAAATGGATGGAATAATTTCTGTCCTTTTGTATTTGTTGAGGTTCCTTTTGTGCCCTAGTATGTGGTCCATTTTGGAGAATGTTCTATGAGGTGCTGAGTAGAAAGTATATTCTCTGGTATTTGGGTGTAATATTCTGTAGATATCCGTGAGGTCCATTTTGTGTATTGTATTGGTCAGTTCTGATGTCTCTCTGTTTATTTTTCATCCCATTGATCTGTCC
Organism: Rhizomys pruinosus; assembly: GCA_009823505.1. Taxonomy (NCBI): domain Eukaryota; kingdom Metazoa; phylum Chordata; class Mammalia; order Rodentia; family Spalacidae; genus Rhizomys; species Rhizomys pruinosus. The sequence goes on from VZQC01015190.1 coordinate 384,925, forward strand.
AAGGGGCTCAGTGGGGTGATGAAGCCCCCCACTATTAGTGTTTTAGGATAATCTGTGTCTTGAGGTCCTGCAGAAATGTGTTTATAAAGTTGGCTGCACCAGAGTTTGGTGCATAGACATTTAGGATTGTGAAGGCGTCATGGTTCATTGTTCTTTTAACAAGGATGTAATGGCCCTCTTTGTCTCTTCTGATTAATTTTACTTTGAGATCTATTTTGCTGGTATTATAATAGCCACTCCAGCTTGTTTCTTGGTACCATTCACTTGGAATTTTTTTTTCCATCCTTTCACTCTAAGGTGGTGTCCTTGAGGGTGAGATGGGTTTCTTGTAGACAGCATATAGAAGGGTTCAGTTTCTTAATCCATTCTCCCAGCCTTGGCCTTTTGATTGGGGAGTTTAGACCATTAGTATTTAAGGTTGTTATTGAGAGATGTGTGTTGCATCCTTTTACCTTATTTTTTGTTTGCATTCTTGGTCTAGGTTTATATTTACTCTGTTATGATTTTGTTGCTTTCTCTCTTTAATTGCTTAGGGATAGTTGCTACTTTCCTCTGTTCTTTGGATTGCTTTGAGATTTTTCTTTTTGGGGGGGAGGGTCTTTTTTCAAGACATGGTCTCCCTGTAGCCCCAGCTGTCCTGGAACTCACTCTGTAGACCAGGCTGGCCTTGAACTCACAAAGATCCACCTGCCTCTGCCTCCCAAGTGCTAGGATTAAAGGCATGCGCCACCATACATGGCTTGCTTTGAGATTTTTCTGGTGTTGGTTTCGTATACATGTATTCTTTCATCTTGTTCATGTCATGAAAGATTCTTCTTTCTCCTTCAACTATAATTGACATTTTTGCTGGATATAGTAGTCTTGATTGGCATCTAAAGTCGTTTAGTACAGGAAATACTTTGTTCCACATTCTTCTAGCTTTCATAGTTTGCACTGAAAAATTAGCTGTGATTCTGATGGGTTTTCCCCTTATATGTAACTTTTTTTTTCCCTCGTGGCTTTCAGTATTTTGTCTTTGTTTTGAGCATCTAGTGTTCTAACAATTATATGGCATGGGGAGTTTCTTTTCTGGTCCTGTCTGTTTGGTGTTCTATGTGCTTCTTGTATTGTATGGGTTTGTCTTTTTTCACTTTGGAGAATTTTCTTCTATTATCCTATTGAAGATCTGGTCAATAGTGTGGTCTTGAGGTTCTTCTCCTTCCTCTATCCCTATGATGCAGACGTTTGGTCTTTTCATAGTGTCCCACATTTCCTGGTTGTTCCACTCTTGTGTTTTTTTAAATTTTTCATAATCTTTACTTGAGCTTTCTAGTTGCTCTGTAGTATCCTACAGGTCTGATATTCTTTTTCTCTGCTTCTTCCATTCTGCTTCTGAGGCTTTTTCCCATCCTTTCCTGGTGGCTTCCTGTGCCTGCTGGAAGATGTGAGCTCTCAGTTTTCTTCTCTGTGTGCCTCCTGCCATGCCTCTGCTATCATGATTATCCCTTACCCCTATAATTCCAATAAACTCTTCCTTCTCTAATTTTCACTGGACATAGTGTTTTTTTCACAGAGTAACTAATACAGATATATATCTTATTTAATTATTAGAGTGATTTATTATCTTCTTATTTGTTTGTCTTTCAGAACTGCACTTATATTTCAGTAGTGTTTGCTTTGTGAAATTTGCTGCTAATCTATGTGGGATATATATATATATATATATATAAAACTGTTGAGTCTTCTTATTTTTCTTTTTCTGATTTTGAATATGTAGTGAGTCCCTTATTTCTTCTAACATTGTTTTGAAGTCAGATGTAAGCAAAGTACTACCTCTGTGTTTTGAAATCTGTTTGTAGAGAATATTATTTTCAATTTCTTCAATTTTAGCTTGTGTTTCATTTTATCAGTGAAATGAGTTCTTACATACAAACAACAGCTGGGTCATTTTTTCTTAATATATTCAGCCAGCGATTTTATAATTTGAAGCAAGTTATTATTGAAATATGCTAATTTCTTCCTTCTTCATTTTAGAGGTTTCCTGGCCTAGTGATTTAATGATGTATAGTTTTTTCCTAATTTTTCTTTGATTTTTTCCTACTTTCTTTTTGGAGAAGCTGTAAACAAAGCTAATACAGTAAAATTTTTTCATGAAACAGTTTCAACGCTTGTTACAATATGATTAAATTAGATTAAGCAATATTTCAAAATATATATAAGATTAAGAACCAAGTGAAAATTCAGAGTACAATTTAGTAGATTTCAGTTAAACTATCTAATATAAACATTTTTCAGTGCCACAAAAACCAAGAACTTTTCAGGATTTGAAATGACCCTGACACTTTAGACATTCTTTTGATCATTGTAGCTGCCTTCTGAAGTTAGGAGAAGTGGACAACTTTAGAAGAAAACAGAAGAAGCTGACAAATATCTCCCCTAATGAGTGTCTGCATCAAAATGGACTCTATAGGGAAAAAACATAAGATACTACAGAAAAATTAATGCCACAGTCTTTTGTGGTAATATTTTTTAATTTTTAATTTATTTTTGTATGTGTATGAATATACTGTCTGCATGTAGGTTTGTGCACCTGTGTTGTGCAATGCTGCAGAGGTGAGAAGAGGGTCTCGGATTCCCCTGGACCTGGAGTTCTCCTGGAATTGGAGTTACAGACGGTTCTTAGCTGCCATGTGGGTGCTGGGGATCAAACTCAGGTCCTCTGCAAGAGCAGTCGGTGCTCTTAACCACTAGGCTATCTCTCCAGCCACATTGTGGTAATATTTTAATCATTGACAAAATGCCCTCCTTCAAGAAAGCACTGCGACCTTTATTTTTATTTATTTCTGGATAACTTCGATAATTAAATAAGTTTTACAAATTCTGAAGATGATGAAATAGAAAACAAAAGAAAAGTTGTGGACATAGATATTGTATTCATAGATCAAATGTCAATGGGCCTAGTGAGCCAATGACAAACGGAAACAAGTCCGGCTCAACTGTATGCTTTCCCTAAGGAAGTCACCTTAAGAATCAAGAAAAACTTAGTTAAAAATAAAGGAACAAAAGTGCCATGTCACAGCAAAAGAAGGTTACAATGGGTGCATGAATTATTAGAGTTTATTTCAGAGGAAGGAATGTTATGAAGAATGAATAGGAGAGACTTTGAAATTAAATGGTCAATTAATCAAAGTGACATAAATCCTGAATTCTGATATATATATATATATATATATATATATATATTTTTTTTTTTTTTTTTTTTACAAAGTTGTGTCAAGTGTCTTCTCATTCAGGGGATAGTCCAATAAAAATATGTATTTGTAGGCTAAGTCAAATGTGGGCATGGGTAGAGGAGGAGCACTCAAGAGCAGGGCTCTAGTTTAGTCCAGCAGTAATCAGGGTGTCTAAACCTGAGTGTAGATTCAAGGAAGAAAGCTTAGGTCAAAATAAATGCAAGGAATATGAAATAATTTCCTAATGAGGTTAAGAAAGAAATTAATCATAAGGGACAATCAAAGATTATGTTGGTGCCTTGATAAAAATAACCCAAATCATTTTCTCTCTTAGATTTCATTGAACAAGAATTTAATTTTTATTAGCTAATGCTTCATTGTTACTAGAACAAATGCCTTGAACTAGAAGATCCCATTAATCAAAATTATTATTGGAATGGATGTTGCATTCTTTGATGAAATAATGAAATACTTGTTGTTCCAACTGGAACAACACTAGCATGGTTCTCATTGTACATGCTATAGCATTATTGGGCCCCCCAAATAAGAGTCATGCATGGTTATGTCTCTCTCAGCTCAAACCTCATCCTCTATGTGCTCCATTACATCTCAGTGAATCATTTTTGCTATAAATCATGATGAATTGTAAATAAATGGTTATAAGGACAGGATATCTACTTCTTACTAATGACTCATAGCATTATATAGCCACTCCTTTAAAGAAAACCTAGAAGTGCATGAGGGTGTTGAGTGGGTTCATACAAGAGTGCACAATGGAACATGAAAAGTTGCCTAGGGAGAACACTCAGGGAACTACAAAGATATACTTAGGACCCCCTTATTCCAATAGGACTTTACATGACATTGTGTGATATTCTTGGTGCAAGATGAGTTTCTCAATTATACATGGATAATTAGCATACAGCGACAACAGTGCATATGATGAATAAAAGAATAATAGATCAAAGAGAGTAGTAAGGGAATTAGACTTAGGCTTTTCCAAGAAAAGATAGTTTTGAAAGACTTCCATGAAGAAGACATCAACATAAGAAAATGTGTGACAAACAAAATAGTGGGAGAAACTTTAATATAACACAAACAGGAATTTTAGATATATTACTTCAAATCAAAAGAATGGTAATAATCTTATTGCCCTGGTAGTCTACCAAGACACAAGAAATCAACTACTACAAAAGATATGAATCTCTTCATTAATGCATGTTTCCAAATATGGAGTATATTTCCAAGTTCTGCTTAATAATTATGGAAAAAATCAATATATAAGCATAAGACAGTTCAATTGTACACATTTTGAGCATGAGAAAATATTAAATTTTATATGACTCTCCCAAGAGAAAGTTAATGACTCTCCCTAAAACCCACTTGGATTTTACACTTAGTAGCAAATGTAGACAATCCTTTGAAGACCTAGAATTCAATATTTCCTCCCATTCTACATTTTCATTGCCTTTAGTTATTATAATATCATGCATAAAAATTTGAAATATAACAAGTGTTATTTCTGTATTAGAGTAGTGAAAATAGTACTCTTAAAATTTTAATATATTTTAATAATAATAATGCTTCAATTTGCTGAGTTATTTATAAACTCAATTAGATAAGTGACAATAAAACTCTCACTGTTGAAGACAGAGTACTTCAAATGTACTGAAAAATTTATTTAAAATTTTCTTAGGAGATAATTTCAGTGGAAGATTATAAGATTTAAGAAGACAGTTAATTACTATTAAAGACTTCAGATCATGATACATTTCACATGAGAGTATGCTAATTTTGTAAGATACAAAAAAATCTCAAAAATATTTACAAGAAATATGTTAGTGTGAGTGTAGTTTAAAGTAAATCTTATAGTTAATAATCAGAAATGCTTTATATAAGGGTATGATGCTGTATATTGATTGTTAACCTAGTAAGATCTAAGATCACCTAGCAGACAAGTTCCTGTGTATGCTGGTGATGAGTTTTACATTTTGTTAATTGAGATAGGAAGACCCACCCTGAGTGTACCCCTTAGCATTCACAGGGTGGGCTTTTGGATTGAATAAAAGAGGAGAGGGCAAGCTCAGAAAAAAAAATATTCATTTCTTTCTGCTTAAAGTCTCCAAATATTTATTGATTTAAAATACACTGCATGCAAGGTATAGTGGCACTTGCTTAAAATCTTAGAACTCACCATGATGAGGTGGGAGGAGCACAAATTTGTGGCTGCTGTGGGCTACATAGTGATGGTGAGATCCTGTCTCTAAAAGAAAACAAACAATTGTTTTCTGAAAAGAACTAGTAATTAAAAATAAACCAATGACAAATTATAAACATTTTGTACTAAATAATACAAATAGCAAATGGTAAAATTTGCAACATACATTTACTGCTTACCTTAAATGATTATATCAAGAAAGAATTTTTCAAAGCAGTGCTATGATTTGGATGTGAAATGCCCCTGTAGATACATATATCAAGTGTTTGGTACTCAGCCTGGTGCTATAGGAAATCTGTGGGACTCTGTAAAAGATGGCTTATATAGATTTCCTATTTAGGGACCACCAAGGCTCAAGGAAAATATTGAAAGAAGAGCTTATAAGAGTGTAAGAGCCAGAGGATTGGGAAGAGTGCTGTGATATGTGTTCTGGAAATAAGGTGGCTATCACAGTCTAGAACTCCCAGTACCTGTGCTTACCTGCACAAGATCTGCTGAAGGTCAAGGCATCCAAAATCCTTACATAGATATGGTAGATGATATCCTGTCCCCACCCCTTACTGAGAAGCTATTACAGTGGATAGTTACAGGGTGAGAATCATTGTTTTTAAGGATGTGGTCACTGCTAGGTTTACCATGCTATATCAGTTGTCACACTCCAAGTACATGTGATAGCATTACTAGACTTAGTGAGCTATCCAAAAACAAAACAAACAAACAAAAAAACCCATGAAGTTGGGTGAGAAGCATGTTGACAGAAAAATGCATGGAGTTGGAAGGGGAAATGGGGTAAATGTGATTATATTATACTTATCTGTGTATATTAAATTCTAAAAAGAAAGCAAACATTTTCTTCCTTGGTTTTATTAGTTTTTCGAGGATCTCATACAATGTATTTTGATCATGTTTACCTCCCTTCAACATCTCCTCCCAGATCCATACCTGTATTCCCTACCCACTCAGCTTTGTGTCCTCTATTTATTTATTTATTTTTATTTTATTTTTATTTATTTTATTTATTTTTTATTGTTTTATTTATTTTAAACAGAGTCCATTTGTAATGTCCACACAGTCTTGAGTGTGGGGCCATACACAGGAGTGTGGTCAGTCTGTCATGGGCCACTTGATTTTTTTTTTTTCTGAAGAGACAAAAAATATTCATTGGAGAAAAGATAACAACATCTTTAACAAATCATGTTGATCAAACTGGATAGCTCCAAGTAGGAGAATGAAATTAGATCATTATCACTCACATTGTATAAAATTCAACTGTAACTAGATCAAGGACCCCAATACAAGACCCAATACCTTGAATCTGATAGAGGAAAATATAAGGAACATGCTTGAACTTCTAAGCTCAGGAAAGGACTTTCTGAACAGAACCTGTTAGCACAGGCATTAAGACCAACAACTGGTAAATGGGACCTCATGAAACTAGAATTTATTTTTTTTAAGATGGAATATAATGGGAGGTTTTAAGTTGCTGAATAGGAATCCTGAAGGGGACCTTGGAACATTGATATTTTTCTTTTTCTTTTAGATTGAAGCCTTGAAGTCAATGGGTTGCTTTTGTAACTTTTTTTTTTTTTGTCTGTTTGAGACAGGGTCTTCCTGTAGCCCCAGATGTCCTGAAACTCACTGTGTAGACCAGGCTGGACTTGAACTCACAGAGATCCACCTGCTTCTGCTTCCTGAGTTCTGGGATTACAGGAATGCACCACCACACCCGGTACTTTTTAATTTTTTTTATTGAAGTTTTGTGCATTTTATACATCATTTCTCATTCCAATCTAGACTCATCTTCCCTTCCATGCCCAAACCCCACCAGAGTTCACCCGAGTTCATGTACCCTGCCACTCCTGCCCTTTATCTTTTTCTGTTTCTTTTCAAAATTTTTCAAAGCAGATGATTATTGTTCAGTCAGTTCCCTGTACCCATTCCTCTGCTGTTGTAGTTCCCTCCAATCTGTATTGCTTCAACATATGCATATATATGTACATATATATGTATATATATATACATATATATGCCTATACTAAAATTATATCATCTATACATAAACTGTCATTTCCACATCATATTTCAGGATTCACATTATTTTTTCAAATTTATATTACTCTAAAATATGCCTAAATATCCTCCACCCATATACCAAGATTACAAAGTCTCAAAATAAGTGGTGGGTTAATTCTAGAGCCTGTTAAAGGATTTACATTATCAGAGCGCAATTGCTTTCAGGGAAATAACAATGATGTTGCTCAGTTTGACTTACAACTCTATGCTTGGTGCTAGCATCTACAAATAAGGGATACCATTCATAGTTTGCTTTTCTGGGACTGTGTTACTTCACTTAACATAATATCTTCTAGTTACATCCATTTACCTGCAAAATTCATGATACCATCTTTCTTTTTTTTTTAGCATTTTTTCCCTTGGATAGGAATCTTTTTTTTTTAATTAATTAATTAATTTTTTAAGGGATTCTACAATACAATGACAGTTGTTTGCAGATAGCATTGATGTCACTCATTATGTCATACAATCAGGTAATTGGTGCATTTTGCAAGTATCTATGTCCAAATTTTGAACAACCCAAGGTTCCCATAGACCAGTTGGAGAAGCTTGTATGCACAGACATGTTGATCAATCAGGAGTCCAGACTATATTCCTGTAGTCTCATGATTCACCCCTATCTCTCCACAGCCCTTACAATCTACCACAACCTCCTCTTCGCAGTTTGTTCCCTGGGCTTGGAAAGGGCACAATGCGGTGAGAAGAAACAGTTCTAATTTCTTGGATTGTCATTTTGGACTCTCGTCTTTCAGGTTGTTCTCCCTTCATGGATGACAGCTTTCCCGTGATACCCTTTTTAGTTATATTAACAAAGCACAAGATTTAATTAGGATGTACAGGCATTTTAGCAACCATTATTATGTTAAGCAAAGCTTGTGCAGCATAGCACAGATGCTTGGATGGGCATGCTAATCCGCAAACTGTGGTTTCTCTATAAAGGGGTGAACAAGGTTCTTACTGTTGGTTTACAACATCGCCCAACCGACCACGAGGACATAAGCTTGTGGCACACGCTGTGAGTTCTATTCCTCCAAGGAGAGAAGGCCAATAGCAAAATAGATTTCGGTGATATATATAAGACACTTGGCTGCCCACTGTTGCACAGTATCTCCGGCTGTAGGTGTAGCTGAATATTGGCAGAGGAGTCTTCGCTTGATCTCAGGAAGAACCAACACACGCATCCAAACATCTGTGGTTCTATACCAAAGTAACCTGCCATAGTAACTAGCAATGTTTAAAACATATATATCTAATTGCTTATGCTTCATTAGCAGGATTTGAAAACCTGTCCCTGGGCAATCGGTCAGCTTCAGAAAGGAAACAGCCAGAACTGATTAGAGTCAAAATGACATCTCCAGACAAAGTGGACTGTTGTGCTTCTTTTCCACCTGTGCCCCATCTCTAAGCCTAAGGAACAATCTGTGGAAGAGGGGGAGTGTTATTGTAGGGGCTGCGAAGGGTGAACGGTAAAACTAGAACAATATAGTCTGGACACTTATTTGATCAACTGATTGAACATTCAAAGCCCCTCACAGCTGGATGGTGGGAGCCTTGGGCTGTGTGGGCTGGGGCACAACTGCTTGCAAATTGGTTTATATGAAGGATTCTTGTGCAAAAAAAAAAAAAAAAAAAGGAGCTAGATCAGACATTTGAACTAACTGGGAATAAAATGCCTAGTTGTTTTATTCTATAGTTGTGTTTGGGTTGGCTCTATATTTTTCTGAAATACACAAACATCACAGTGTAACACTTTCTTTTACTTGTAGAAACAATTTAAAGGAACTTAAGTTAAAATTCTTACTTCCCAAATAAGTAGAAGTCTAGTCCAGTCATATAGCATTAAAGAGAAAGTGTTTATTAGGTAAAATTTATTTAGCAGGTACTCAACTCTGCCCAAGCTTTTCCACCAGATATAGGATATTTTAAGGCTTAGTGAATTGTTTAGATTGGTTAAATTTAGGTTTAGTTTTGGTGGAAATGGTAATAAACAATGAACTAATTGGGAAATAAAATATTAATTGGTTTTTATTTTAATTGTAATGGGTTAAGGTTTACAAATGGCCTATCTTATTTTTCTGAATAACACAACATCACATTATCACACTTTCTTTTACTGTAGGACAATTAAGGAACTAAGCTTAAATTTCTTCCCAAATAAGTAGCATACAGTCAATGAAACAGTCTTGGGTAAATTTAATGAAACTACTGCCTTGGCTCCTGCTTCTGGGTATGTGTAATCCAACTTAGGCATCTATAGCCACAACCATAAAAACCGAAAAAAAAAAAAAAAAAAAAGAGGGAGGTGGGAGGTGGGGTACTATCCTTTCTGGGATACAAATGGAACACTCTGTGTTCCAATCCTATTGATAGATTTTCAATTTTTCTGATCTTGAAACTAACAATGGGAGGAGAATTTTTTGTTTCCACAGGTAAAAATCACCAATCTAAATACCTAAAAACATACAACTTTTTTTTAGCATTTTTGAGATAGGGTCTCCCTTTCAGTCCCAGCTGGCCCCAGTGCTGGGATTAAAGGCATGCACCACAGGCTAATGCCATCTTTCTTTACAGCTGCATAGAACTCCACTGAGTAGATGATCACATTTTCTCTATCCACTCGTCACTTGAGGGACATTTGGGTTAGTTCCAGCTCTTCCTATTGTGAAGAGAGCTGCAATAAACATGGCTGTACATGTATCTCAGCAGTAGGATGACTCTTGTAGGTATATATCCAGGAGTGGTATGGTTGGGTCAGGTGGTAAGCTCAATTTGAGTCTTTGCAGGGTTCTCCATACTGCTTTCCATATGGCTGTATGAATTTACATTCCCACCAGCAGTGGATGAGTGTTCCTCTTCCCCCCACAACCTCTCCAACATTTGGTATCATTTATTTTCTTGATCTTAACCAGTCTTATCGGAGTAAGATGATGTCTTAAAGAGGTTTTAATTTGCATTTCCTTAATTATTTGTGATACTGAACATTTTTTAAGATGTTTCTCAGCCATTTTTATTTCCTTGTTTGTGAAGTCTATGATCAGCTCTTTACTCCATCTTACAAGTGAGTCATTTGATTTCTTCTTTGTTTTTTGAGTAGTCTATATATTCTGAAAGTCAATGCTCTTTCAGATGTATCTTTCCTGAAGGTTTCCTCCCACTCTGGGTTTTATCTTCATTTCCTTGATTGTTTCTTTCCCTATATAGAAGTTTTTTAGTTTAATGGATCTCACTTGTGAATCATTGACCTCACTTCCTGTACAGCTGCTGTTTGATTTATGAAGTCTCCTATGCCTGTCTTGTAGGTTGCTGCCAATGTTTTCTTCTATCAACTTCAGATTTTCAGGTTTCATGTTGAGATCTTTGATCCATTCAGAGTTAACTTTTGTACAGGGTGAGAGGTAGGGGTTTAGTTTTAGTTTTACTCTTCTACAAATGGTGATCCAGTTTTGCCAACACCATTCGGTGAAGATGCTGTCTTTCCTCCACTGGCTTTTCTTGATTCCTTTGTCAAATATGAGGGGGCTGAAATTATGTGTGCTAAAGTTTACATCTTCACTTTTGTTCCATTGGTCTACAGGTCTGTTTTTGTGTCAGTATCAGGATGTTTTTATGATTATAGCCTTGTAATATAGTTTAAAGTCTGGTTTAGTTATCACCTCTGTATTGTTCTTTTCACTCAGCATTGCTTTGGCTATTCAGGGTCTTTTGTTTTTCCATATAAATTTAAGGATTTTTTTTCCAAGTCTGTGAAGAAACTGATGGCAATTTTAATTGGGATTGCATTGAATCTGTGTATTAATTTGGGTAGAGTGGACATTTTTACCATATTACTTTTTCCAATCCATGGGCATGCATCTTCTGATGTTTTCTTCAATCTCCTTCTTCAGGGGTCTAAAATTTTGTTGTAGAGATCTTTGGTGTTTTTGGTTAGGTTTGTTCTTAGGTATTTTATTGGTTTTGATGCTATTGTGAGTAGGAAGGTCTCCTTATATTCCTTCTTCAGTTGTTTGTTGTTGGTGTAAAGAAAGGCTACTTTGGGGCTGGAGAGATAGACTAGCAGTTAAGAGCTCCAACTGCTCTTGCAGAGGACCCGGGTTCAAGCCCCAGCACCCACATGGCGGCTGAGAGCCATCTTTAACTCCAGTTCCAGGGTAATATGACACCCTCTTCTGACCTCCGAAGCATCACACGACACGGGTGCACCAACCTACATGCAGACAGTACATTGATACACATAAAAATAAATAAAATTTTAAAAAAACTTTTAAAAAAGGCTACTTTTTATTTATTTATTTATTTATTTATTTATTTATTTATTTATTTATTTATTTTTGGTCTTTATGAGACAGGGTCTCCCTGTAGCCCCAGCTGTCCTGGAAGTCACTCTGTAGATGAGGCTGGCATTGAACTCACAAAGATCTGCTTGCCACTGCCTCTGGAGTGCTAGGATTAAAGGTATGTGCCACCACGCCCAGCTTAAGGCTACTGATTGTTGTAAGTCAATTGTGTATACTGCCACTTTACTAAAAGGCTTAAGTTTCTAGGAGTTTTGTGATGGAGTCTTTAGCATGCCTTAGGTAAATTATCATATCATCTGCAAAAAGGGATAATTTGACTTCCTCTTTTCCAGTTAGTAATCCATTAATTTCCCTTTCTTGTGTTATTGCCCTAGCAAGCACTTCAAGCACTATATTGAAGAGGAGTGTGCAGCCTTGCTGTTTTCCTGCCTTTAATGGATATGCTTCTAATTTTTCTCCATTTAGGATGATGTTGGTTGTGGGTTTCTTGATATGGTTTTGGTTACATTGAGGAATGTTCCCTCCAGTCCAATTCCCTCTAGGACTTTAAGCATGAAGTGATGCTGGATTTTGTTGAAAGCTTTTTCTGCATCGATTAAGATGATCATGTGGTTTTTGTTTTTCAGTCCATTTATGTGTTTTATGATATTTATTTACTTATGTATGTTGAAACATCCCTGCATCTCTGGTGTGAATCCAACCTGGTCATAATGTATGATCTTTTTGATATGGGTATGTATATGGTTTGCAAGTATTTCAATGAGAATTTTTGCATCTGTGTTCATTAATGAGATTGGTCTATAGTTTTCTTTTTTGGTTGTTTCTTTGCCTGGTTTGGGTATTAGAGTGATACTGGCTTCATATAAGGAATTTGGGAGACTTCCCTCTGTTTGAATTCTTCTGAACAGTTTAAGAATGACTGTAAGACTTCTTTATATATTTTATAGAATTCTGCTATGTAACCATCTGAGCCTGTTTTTTTTTTTTTCAAGATTTTTTATTATATATTCAACTTTCTCAAATGTTTTGGGTCTGTCTAAACTGTCAATTTCTTCTTGGTTAAGCTTTGGCGATTCCCAGGATTTCAAATACATCCATTTCTCTTAGGTTTTCAAATTTAGTACAGTATAGGTTTTTGAAGTATGCCTTTTTGTCTGGATCTTTTCAATTGTCTGTTGTGATGTTTCCCCTTTCATCACAAATTCTATTGCTTTGGAGTTGTTCTTTCTTTCTTTTGTTTAAACAGGCTAGAGGTCTGTCTATTTTGTTTACCCTTTCAAAGAATCTACTTTTGGAATCATTGATTCTTTGTATTGTTTTCTTTGTTTCTATTTCCTTGATTTCTCCTCTAATTTTTGTTATTTCTTCCTCTCTGTTGGGTTTAGGGTTCATTTGTTATTGTCCCTCAAGTGTTTCTAGCTGCAATGTAAGATCATTTATTTGCACTTTTTCTGTTTTTTTTATTTTAATTTTTATTTTTGTATGTGTATGAATGTACTATCTGCATGCAGGTCTGTGCACCCATGTCATGCAATGTCGCAGAGGTCAGAAGAGGGTCTCAGATTCTCCTGGAACTGGAGTTCTCCTAGAATTGGAGTTACAGATGGTTCTTAGCCACCATGTGGGTGCTGGGGATCAAATCTGGGTCCTCTGCAAGAGCAGTCGGTGGTCTTAACCACTAGGCTATCTCTCCAGCCCATTTTTTTTTTAAATGTAGGCACCCAGGGCTATGAACTTACCTCATCCTAAAGGTTTCATTGTGTTGCATTGCCATTTTCATTTAGTTCCTGGAATGCTTTTATTTCTTTCTTTATCTCTTCCTTGAACCATTGAATATTCAGGAGTATGTTGTCTAGTCACCATGTGTTCTTATAGGTAATACAGCTTATCCTATGTTGACATTGAGTTTTATTGCACTGTGGCCTGATAGAATGCATGAAATTAGTTCAATCCTTTTGTATTTGTTGAAGTTTATTCTGTGTCCCAGTATGAGGTCAATTTTGGAGAAGGTTCTGTTTGGTGCTGAGTAGAAAGTATATTCTCTGGTGTTTAGGTGGAATATTCTGTAGATGTCTGTGAGGTCCATTTTGTGTATTGTATTGTTCAGCTCAGATGTCTCTTTGTTTATTCTTTGTCAAGTTGACTTATTCAAAGTGATCAGTGGGGTATTGAAGTCCCCCACTATTAGTGTGCTGGGATTAATCTGTGTCTTAATGTCTTGCAGGATTGTGTTTATAAAGTTAGGTGCATAGGAGTTTGGTGCATATATTTTTATGATTGTGAAATCTTCATGGTTAATTGTTCCTTTAATAAGGATGTAATAGCACCCTTTGTCTCTTTGGATTAATTTTACTTGGAGATCTATTTTGTCTGATAGTAGACTAGCAACTCCTGCTTGCTTTTTGGTGGTTTTTGACAACTGACAACCATCCATAACTACAGTTCCAGGGGAATATGACCCCCTTTTCTGACCTCCACTGGCATTGCATGACATGGGTACACTTACATTCACTCAAACAATAAAAAAATATTGTAAGACTCTGTATTAACATGTACATGGCTTAATAAAGGGATAATAGATTTATAAATGATACATATGTTTGGGTATATACCATTCCAAAAATTCAAGAAATATTCATAAAACATCTTTCTGTCATCAGTTCTATCAACAGATTTCATTTATCTTTTGAAAACCAGATTTGCAATTGATAATCTACATGTAGAAATGTTGAAATTGCTTAAACATGTCTGGAAAACTAGAGAAGAGCAGCACTCCTGAGCATGGAACTCAATTTAAGTTAATGCTTATAAAATCAAGACAGTGTTGTATTGCTTTCAGCTCAACATAGTTAGTGTTTCATAACATAGTTGAACAAAAAAAGAAAGCTAGTTCATACATACAGGGACAAGTGTGTTCCTTTTCACTCATTGGTGAAATTTTTATCTTATATGGCAAAGAACCCCCTGGTATTATGACATGGAGGATGTTGAATTTCTCTGACTGGCCAATTATACTGTCTCAGAGGCTTCAGTGTCCTTCCAAGAAGGAGACAGCACATTTAGTCTGGCATAAGGCAATGTGATGCTGAAATTAGAAGTGGTGAAGAATATGAGAGAATGACACGTTGCTGGATTTGAAATGAAGAAAGCCCAGGCCTAGACATGCAAGACAGCAGGCAAGCTGTGAAGGATGCTCCTCTAGAATCAGCAGAAGGCAACAGTGTCCTGAAACATTAACTCGAGGTCCCAAACACAAAGCCACCTCAATATAAATGCATGGACAATGTATTTTAACATCTGCTTTACAAAACACGTGGCAGAAGGAATGAATAATCACACAATAATATACTAAGGATTATCACAGGAGTATAACATTTTTAAAATACAACAACACATGAAGATTACTAAATGTCTAAAACCAAACACATGAAAAAATTAAGCAAACCTCACACGTGAACATACATGTACCACATACCTAAAATGTGTAACAATGCAAAGCAATGGAAAGTCTTATCCTACTGTGGCAATAAAAGTGGTATAGTTAGAATGAAAAATGATTTATTTCAGTTCCTTGTTGTAGAGCTATGTTTGTACTACCCATGTAATATAGCAACATAATTATTAGCTAATTGTGTAATTAGATTGAGGAAAACAAGAAATAAACTTAAAATGTGTGCTTCGTTGATCATAGCAACTTTAAAGTGAGTAGTTCTAAACAAAATGAGACCTGATTAATGCAAAAAATAAATCAATGAATGAATATTACTATTTGCAATGAGTATTACTCAACAGTGAAAAGAAAAAATATATTAATNGAAAGCACTTCCATTGAAAGAAGACATTCAACATAAGAAAATGTGTTGACAAACAAAATATGGGAGAGAGAAGAAACTTTAATATAACACAAACAGGAATTTTAGATATATTACTTCAAATCAAAAGAATGGTAATAAATCTTATTGCCCTGGGTAGTCTACCAAGACACCAGAAATCAACTACTACAAGATATGAACTCTTCATTTAATGCATGGTTTCCAAATATGGAGTTATATTCCAAGTCTGCTTAATAATTATGGGAAAATAATCAATATATAAGCATAAGACAGTTCAATTGTACACATTTTGAGCACTTGAGAAAATTATTTAAATTTTTATATTGGACTCTCCCAAGAGAAAGTTAATGACTCTCCCTAAAACCCACTTGGATTTTACACTTAGTAGCAAATGTAGACAATCCTTTGAAGACCTAGAATTCAATATTTCCTCCCATTCTACATTTTCATTGCCTTTAGTTATTATAATATCATGCATAAAAATTTGAAATATAACAAGTGTTATTTCTGTATTAGAGTAATGAAAATAGTACTTCTTAAAATTGAATATTATTTTAATAATAATAATGTTCAATTTGCTGAGTTATATTATAAAACTCAATCTAGATACGTGACAATAAAATCTCACTGTTGAAGGACAGAGAGGTACTTCAAATGACTTAAAAATTTTATTTAAAATTTTCTTGGAGATAATTTCAGTGGAAGATTATAAGATTTAAGAAGACAGTTAATTACTATTAAAGACTTCAGATCATGATACATCACATGAGAGTAATGCTAATTTTGTAAGATTTACAAAAAATCCAAAAATATTTACAAGAAATATGTTAGTGTGAGTGTAGTTTAAAGTAAATCTTATAGTTAATAATCAGAAATGCTTTATATAAGGGTATGATGCTGTATATTGATTGTTAACCTAGTAAGATCTAAGATCACCTAGCAGACAAGTTCCTGTGTATGCTGGTGATGAGTTTTACATTATTTGTTAATTCGAGCTAGGAAGACCCACCCTGAGTGTACCCCTTAGCATTCACAGGGTGGGCTTTTGGATTGAATAAAAGAGGAGAGGGCAAGTCAGAAAAAAAATATTCATTTCTTCTGCTTAAAGTCTCCAAATATTTATTGATTTAAAATACACTGCATGCCAAGGTATAGTGGCACTTGCTTAAAATCTTAGAACTCACCATGATGAGGTGGGAGGAGCACAAATTTGTGGCTGCTGTGGGCTACATAGTGATGGTGAGATCCTGTCTCTAAAAGAAAACAAACAATTGTTTTCTGAAAAGAACTAGTAATTAAAAATAAACCAATGACAAATTATAAACATTTTGTACTAAATAATACAAATAGCAAATGGTAAAATTTGCAACATACATTTACTGCTTACCTTAAATGATTATATCAAGAAAGAATTTTTCAAAGCAGTGCTATGATTTGGATGTGAAATGCCCCTGTAGATACATATATCAAGTGTTTGGTACTCAGCCTGGTGCTATAGGAAATCTGTGGGACTCTGTAAAAGATGGCTTATATAGATTTCCTATTTAGGGACCACCAAGGCTCAAGGAAAATATTGAAAGAAGAGCTTATAAGAGTGTAAGAGCCAGAGGATGGGAAGAGTGCTGTGATATGTGTTCTGGAAATAAGGTGGCTATCACAGTCTAGAACTCCCAGTACCTGTGCTTACCTGCACAAGATCTGCTGAAGGTCAAGGCATCCAAAATCCTTACATAGATGTGGTAGATGATATCCTGTCCCCACCCCTTACTGAGAAGCTATTACAGTGGATAGTTACAGGGTGAGAATCATTGTTTTTAAGGATGTGGTCACTGCTAGGTTTACCATGCTATATCAGTTGTCACACTCCAAGTACATGTGATAGCATTACTAGACTTAGTGAGCTATCCAAAAACAAAACAAAAACAAAAACAAAAAAACCCTTGAAGTTTGAGGTGAGAAGCATGTTGACAGAAAAATGCATGGAGTTGGAAGGGGAAATGGGGTAAATGTGATTATATTATACTTATCTGTGTATATTAAATTCTAAAAAGAAAGCAAACATTTTCTTCCTTGGTTTTATTAGTTTTTCGAGCGAATTCACTACAATGTATTTTGATCATGTTTTTCCCCAATTACCTCCCAGATCCGATTACCTGTATTCCTCTACCCACCTCCAGCTTTTGTGTCCATCTACTTATTTTATTTTATTTATTTTATTTTATTTTATTTTTATTTATTTTTTATTGGTTTTATTGTATTTTAAACAGAGTCTCCATTTGTAATGTCCACACAGTCTTGAGTGTGGGGCCATACACAGGAGTGTGGTCAGTCTGTCATGGGCCACTTGATTTTTTTTTTTTTCTGAAGAGACAAAAAATATTCATTGGAGAAAAGATAACAACATCTTTAACAAATCATGTTGATCAAACTGGAATAGCTCAAGTAAGGAGAATGAAAATATGATCATTATCCACTTCAACATTTGTATAAAATTTCAACTGTAACTAGATCAAGGACCCCAATACAAGACCCAATACCTTGAATCTGATAGAGGAAAATATAAGGAACATGCTTGAACTTCTAAGCTCAGGAAAGACTTTCTGACAGAACCTGAAGCACAGGCATTAAGACCAACAACTTGGTTAAATTGGACCTCATGAAGATATATAGAATTTATTTTTTTTAAGATGGAATATAATGGGAGGTTTTAAGTTGCTGAATAGGAATCCTGAAGGGGAGCCTTGGAACATGATATTTTTCTTTTTTCTTTTAGATTGAAAGGCCTTGAAGTCAATGAGGATTTGCTTTTGTAACTTTTTTTTTTTTTTTTTTTTTTTTTTTTGGTCTTTTTGAGGTTTTAGATGTCCTGGAACTCACTGGGTAGATCAGGTCGGACTTGAACTCACAGAGATTCCACCTGCTTCTGCTTCCTAGAGTTCTGGGATACAAGGAATGCCACCACCACAGCCCGGTAATTTTATTTTTTATGAAGTTTTGTGCATTTTATAGCATCGATTTCTCATTTCCAATCTAGACTCATCATCTCCCCTTCCATGACCCACCACCCCACCTGAGTTCACCGAGTTCAGCTTGTACCCCCTGCCACTCCTGCCCTTATCTTTTTCTGTTTCTTTTCAAAATTTTTCAAAGAAGAGTATTGTTTTTGGGGGGAAGAACTCTACAGTTTCAGTCAGTTCTGTGACAAGTCCTTTTGTCATTGTTATTCCCTCCAATTTGCATTGCTTCAACATATGCTATATATATGTACATCTATATATGTACTTATTATTAATCTTATACATTATATATCCTATTTACTAAAGATTACTATCATCTAGTACATAAAACTGTCATTTCCACATCCATAATTTTTCAGGCATTCACATATTTCAAATTTATATTACTCTAAAATATGCCTAAATATCCTTCACCCATATACCAAGATTACCAAGTCTCAAAATAAAGTGGTGGGTTAATTCTAGAGGCTGTTAAAGGATTACATTATCAGAGCGCAATTGCTTTCAGGGAAATAACAATGATGTTGCCTCAGTTTGACTGTACAACTCTATGTCTTGTGCTAGCATCTACAAATAAGGGATTTTCCATCATTAGTTGCTTTTCTGGGACTGTGTTACTTTCACTTAACATATATCTTCTAGTTTACATCCATTTACCTGCAAAATTCATATACCATCTTTTCTTTTTTTTAGCATTTTTTTCCCTTGGATAGGAATCTTTTTTTTTAATTAATTAATTAATTTTTTTAAGGGATTCTCCAATACAATGACAGTTTGTTTGCAGATAGCATTGATGTCACTCATTATGTCATACAATCAGGTAATTGGTGCATTTGCAAGTATCTATGTCCAAATTTTTGAACAACCCAAGGGTCCCATAGACCAGTTGGAGAAGCCTATGTATGCACAGACAGGTTGATCAATCAGGAGTCCAGACTATATTCCTGTAAGTCTCATGATTCACCCCTATCTCATCCACAGCCCTTACAATTCTACCACACCTCCTCTTCCGCAGTTTGTTCCCTGGGTTTAAAGGGCACGAATGTCGGTGAGAAGAAAACAGGTTCTAATTTTTGAGTTGTCATTTTGGACTCTTGTCTGTGCAGGTTGTTCCCCTTCATGGACTGACAGCTTTCCCAGTGATACCCTTTTTAGTTATATTAACAAAGCACAAGCAATTTAAGCATTTATGGATGTACAGGCATTTAAGCACAACCAATTATTATGTCAAGCTAAGCTTGTGCAGCATAGCACAGATGCTATGGCATGGGCATGCTCAATCCGCAATACTGTGGGTTTTCCGTATAAAGGGGTGACAAGGTTCTTACTGTTGGTTTACAACATCGCCCAACCGACCACGAGGACATCAAGCTTGTGGCATCAACGCTGTGAGTTCTTTCCTCCAAGGAGAGAAGCCAATAGCCAAATAGATTTCGGATATATATATAAGACACTGCTGCCACTGTTGCACAGTATCTCCAGGCTGGTCAGGTGTAGCTGATATTGACAAAGGAGTCTTCCTTGACTCAGGAAGACCCACACCATCAAACATCTGTGGTGTCATTACCAAAGTAACCTGCCTTAGTAACTAGCAATGTTTAATACATATATATCTTATTGCTTATGCTTCATTAGCAGGATTTGAAAACCTGTCCCTGGGCAATCGGTCAGCCTTGAAAGGAAACAGCCAGAACTGATTAGAGTCCAAAATGACATCTCCAGACAAGAGTGGACTGTTGTGCTTCTTATCCACCTGTTGCCCCATCTCTCAACCTAAGGAACAATCTGTGGAAGAGGGAGTGGTTATTGTAGGGGCTGCGGATGAGGGTGAACGGTTTAAAACTCACGGGACAATATAGTCTTGGACACTTATTTGATCAACTGATTGAACATTCAAGCCCCTCCACCTGGATGGTGGAGGCCTTGGGCTGTGTGGGCTGGGGGCACAACTGCTTGCAAATTTGGTTTTATATGAAGGATTCTTGTGCAAAAAAAAAAAAAAAAAAAGGAGCTAGATACAGACATTTGAAATAACTGGGAATATAAAATGCTAGTTGTTTTATTTCTAATTTGTATTGGGGTTTGGTCTCTATTTTTTCTGAATTATACACATCACAGTGTAACACTTTCTTTTCCTTGTAGGACAATTTAAAGGAAATTAAGCTTAAATCTTTACTTCCCAAATAAGTAGAAATCATAGTCCAGTCAATCTATAGCTTTAAAGAGCAAATTGTTTATTAGGTAAAATTTATTTAGCAGGTTATCAACTCTGCCCAAGCTTTATACACCAAGTATAGGATATTTAAGGCTTAGTGAATTGTTTAGGATTAGTTAAATTTAGGTGTACGTTTTGGTGAAAATGGTAATACAACTGAACTAATTGGGAATATAAAATATTAATTGGTCTTATTTATAATCTGTATCGGGTTAAGGGTTTAAGGTATAACAAATGGACCTATATATTTTTCTGACATTAACACAACATCACATTATAACACTTTTCTTTACTTGTAGGACAATTTAAGGGAACTAAGCTTAAATTTCCTTTCCCCAATAAGTAGCATACAGTCAATGAGAAACAGTTCGGGTAAATTTAATGAAAACTAACGCCTTGGCTCCTGTCTCTCTGGGTATGTGTGATACAACTTAGGGATCTATAGGCCAAAACATAAAAACCGACGACCAAAGTCAGCCATATACTACAAAAAAAATAAAAAGAGCGAGCAGGTGGGAGGTTGAGTGATGCTATCTCATCAAGCTCGATTCTAATCTCAGTGCTACCCGAGGGTTACTTCCTTTCTGGATACAAATGGAAAACTCTTGTTCCAATCCTATTGATTAGATTTTTCATTTTCTGATCTTGATAACTAACAATCTGGATGCAGGACATATTGTCTTCGCACAGTGCTAAAATCACAATCTAAATCAGCACTAGTAAAAAGAACATCTATCCAGCAACCTGTGCCATCTCCGCATTTGCATTTTTTGAGATAGGGTCTCCCTTTCAGTCCCAAATGGCCCAGTGCTGGATTAAAGGGCATGGTTCGCACCACAGGCTAATTGCCATCTTCTTACCAGTCTGCATAGAAGCTCCACTGAGTAAGTATCACATTTTCTTTTCTATTCATAATTTGAGGGACATTTGGGTTAGTTCCAGCTCTTCCTATTGTGAAGATAGCTGCATTAAACATAGCTCTTCAGTATCTCAGCAGTGACCTGCAGACTGACTATGGATTCGACTTTTGCTAGGTATGTATATTCGCAGGTTTCGTCAGTGAATCGTGAGTCGCGGCTGCGACACGCCAGTTCGTGGCTCACAGAAACAGCTCCTAAATTTTGAGTCACTTTCGGCAGGGTTCTCCATTAACTGCTTTTCCATATGGCTGTATGGAATTTACATTCCCACCAAGCAGTGATGAGTGTTCCCTTTTTCCCCCCCCCCACCACCTCCCTCCACATTTGGTATCATTTATTTTCTTGATCTTAACCAGTCTTATCGGACCGGCTAAACGCCCGCATAATGTCATGCAGCGCGTGTCTTAAGCAGGTGCTCTAATTTGCATTCTCTCTTTTGGTTAGGTCCACTAAGGGTTTAATCAATCTTATTTTTCTTTTTTTTTAAGATGTTTCTCATCCCATTTTTTATTTCCTTGTTTGTGAAGTCTGGGTATGTATGAATGCTAGCTCCGACGTAGTATACTCGGCGACGTCTTAACTACTCGTGAGTTCCGATTTGCGATTGGATCTTCTCTGTAGTGAATACTCAGTTACTCTGGAAGAACGTTGCTGTAGAGTTATCGATACAGGTTGCAATGCTCATCGCTCATGTTAAGAATGTATCCTTCTCTCTTGAAGCTGAGGTTTTCCCTCCTCCGACTCTCTCGAGTTCATCTTCATTTTCCTTGATTGTTACTTCCGATTTCCCTATATAGATTTTTAGTTAATGGTATCTCTCACTTGTTAATACCATGACCTCAACCTTCCCCCTGTAACATCGCTGCTGTGATTAACGAGTTAATATGACGTGAGTTCTGCCTTCGTACGTAGCTTCGCAGGTATCATATGTTATCGGGCTCTAGCTGCCAGATTGTTATTTCTTCATCAACTTCAGATCTTATAGACCGTACGAAGATGTGCTCTATCATCTGTTGTAGATCTTGATCCATTCTCAGAGTTAACTTCTTAGTACGCGGGCGGTGAACGAGAGGTTGGTAGGGTCGTATGGTAGTCTAGGTTATTACTCTTCTACATATATGGCTCGATTCCAGTTTGCCAACACCATTGCTCGGTTGACGGATGCTGTCCCTTTCTCTTTCCACTGGCCTGCTTTGATGTCCTTTGTCGAAGACCAGATTGATGAGCGAGGCTGATACAATCTATGCGTGCTAAAGTTTTACCATTCTTCACTTGTTCATCATGGGATCTAACAGGTCATGTTTTTGTTGATCCCTAGTATCAGGACTTTGATTTTATCATGATGTTATAGCCATGAAGTATATCGTGTTCTTACACTTCGGGAAGTCGACACGTCCTGCAGGCTGCTCGAGTTAGGTATTCCCATCGACACTGTGTATGTTACTTTCAACTACATACGCATATTGCTTCTGGTGCTGATCATTCGCGGGGTTACTTTTGTCGTTATCTCACTGCGACTATACGAATATTCTAACGTGGGATATTTTCGCAGAGATGATCGTGTGCAATAGAATACACCTCCGCATATCGGCAATTTTTAATTTGCGATTGCATTGAATCTGTGTATTAATTTTTGTTAGAGTGGACATTTTTACCATATTACTTTTTCCAATCCATGGGCATTGCATCTTCTTGAGTTTTCTTCATCTTCCTTCTTCAGGGGTTCCTTAAAATTTTTGTTGAGAGATCTTTGGTTTTTGGTTAGGTTTGTTCTTAGGTATAGTTGGTTTTGAATGCTATTGTGAACTGGGAAGTCTCCGAGTATTCTTTCCCCAGTTGTTTGTTGTTGGTGTAAAGAAAGGCTAACTTTGGGGCGTGGAGGAATAGGACTAGCAGTAAAGAGTGCCAACTGCTCTTTGCAGAGGACCCGGGTTCAAAGCCCCAGCACCCACATGGCGGCTGAGAGCCATCTTAACTCCAGTTCCAGGGTAATATGACACTCTTCTGACCTCCGAAGCATCACATGACACGGGTGCACCACCTTACATTGCAGACAGTACATTGATACCATAATAATAAATTAAAATTTTAAAAAAAACAAAAAAAAAAAAAAAAAAAAAAAAATATTTTAATTTATTTATTTAATTTATTTATTTATTTATTTATTTATTTTTTTGGTCTTTTGGACAGGGTCTTCCCTGCTAGCCCCAGCTGTCCTGGAAGTCCATCTTCTGTATATGAGGCTGGCATTGAACTCACAAAGATCTTGCTTGCCACTAGCCTCTGGAGTGCTAGGATTAAAGGTATGTGCCACCACGCCCAGCTTAAGGCTACTGATTGTTGTAAGTCAATTGTGTATACTGCCACTTTACTAAAAGGCTTAAGTTTCTAGGAGTTTTGTGATGGAGTCTTTACATGCCTTATGTAAATTTCATATCATCTGCAATACAAGGAGTTAATTTGACTTCCTCTTTCCAGTTACTAATCCATTAATTTCCCTTTTCTTGTGTTTATTGCCTTAGCTAGCACTTCAAGCACTATATTGAAGAGGGAGTGGTGCTGCAGCCTTGCTGTTTTCCTGCCTTTAATGGATATGCTTCTAATTTTTCTCCAATTAAGATTATTTTGGTTTTGTGGTTTGTTGTATATGGTTTTGTTTATGTTGAGGAATGTTTCCCTCAGTCCAATTCCCTCTAGGACTTTAAGCATGAAGTGTTGAGTGCTGTATTTTGTTGAAAGCTTTTTTCTGCATCGATTAAGATAATTATGTGGGTTTTGTCTTTTCAGTATCCATTATGTCGCTTTTTATTGATATTTATTTACTTATGGTATGTGAAACTAATCCCTGCCATCTCTGGTGTGATCCAACCCTGGTCATAATTTTATGATCTTTTTGATATGGGTATGTATATGGTTTGCAAATATTCAATGAGAATTTGCATCTGTGTTCATTAATGAGATTGGGTCTATAGTTTTCTTTTTTTGGTTGTTTCTTTGCCAGTTGGTACTTGTCGTACTTACCGAAGTGCCAAATACGCATCGGGCTTATAGAGGATGTCCAGAGCGCATAACTGGCCTTTCAAGTATGCAGGGCAATGTATCTGGCAGACGTCCCCTCGCTGGTCATCTGAATTCTTCATCTTCTATGCTGAAAACCAGCGTATCTGAAGACTCAGAGAGCGACAGTACAGAGATCTAGATCATGTCATATGCAGTGAATCTCTTTAGCTATCGAAGTACTGTCTGCTACTGTAACCGCATCTGAGCCCTGTTTTTTTATGTTTTCAAACATTTATTTAATTACTACTATTTCAGACCCTTTTTCCACATATGTTTTGGGTCTGTCATCTCTCACGCATAACTGTTCAATTTACCTTCTTGGTTAAGCCCTTTGCGCGCCATTTGTCAGCATTCCCAGCGACACTCAGAACTACATCCATTTTCTCTGTAGGATATGTTTACCAAAATTTAGTACTGAGCTAATTTCAGGTTTCCTTCTCGACAGATGCCCTTTTTGCTGATTCTTTTCAATTGTCTGGTTGTGGATGTTTCCCCTTTTGCACCGCGTTCATCACACACATGTCTATACCTATTGGACGAGCGTTAGTCTTTTCTCGTTCCACTTTTGTGGTCACTTTCAATAAACCAGCGGGCTATAGAACGGTCTGCTGATTTCGTCGTCAGTCTGTACCGCGTTCTTCTCAAGTGAAACATCTGACTTATTGGAGATCGATCGATTCTTGTATGATACATATGTTTTCTTTCGGTTTATAATGCCTTGCGAAAATTATATCTTCCTCTAACTTTTGTTATTTCTTCGACTCTCTGTTGGGTGTTATGTTCATTGTAAGTAGTCCATGTCACCTCGGATGAAGGGCTCTCCTAACGCTGCAAAATCTCTGTAGAGCTAATCCACTTGTTGACATATATGCTATACTTCCTTCCGTACTGTTCTTCTTCTTTTATTTCAACTTTGTTATTTTTTGTATATGTGTATGAACTGTTCACTATCTGCAATCGGCCGAGTCTGGTGCACCGGCATGTCATGCAATGTCGCAGGGTCAGAAGAGGTTCAGATTCCCTGGGAAACTGGGGAGTTCTCCTAGATTGGAAGTTTACAGATGGTTCTTATGCCCCATGGTCGGGATCGCTGGGCGGAATCAAATCTTGGTCCTCTGCAAAGGCAGTGGCGTGGTTTTAGACACCACTAGGCAATCTCTCCGGCCCATTTTTTTCTTTTTAAATGAGTTGGCACCAGGCTAATGAACTGTATCCTCTAAGATGCTTACTCAAGTTTCATTGTGTTGTCATTGTCATTTTCATTTTAGGTTCCTGGAATGCTTTTATTTGCTTTCCTTATTCTCTTCCTTTGGAACCAACTGTCATATATCAGAGATGTTGTCATGTCACCCATGTGTTCTTATAGGTAATACACAGCATGAGTAATCCTATGTGTGACATATGACATCTTTATTGCATCTGTGGAGCCCTGATTAGAATGCATGAAAATTAGTCATCCTTTATGATAATTTGTTGAGTTTTCTTTCTGGTGTCCAGTATATGGAGGTCAATTTTGGAGAAGGTTTCGTGGTGCTGAGTAGAAATATATTCGGTGGTTTTGGGTGGAAGATTTCTGTAGATGTTTCGTGAGGTCCATTTTGTGTATGTATTGTTTCAGCTGCATGTCTCTTGTTTATTCTTTGTCAGTTGCTATCTCAAAGTGATAGTGGGGTATTTGAAGTCCACCCACTATTAGTGTGCTGGGATTAATATGTGCTTAAAGTCTGCTAGATTGTATTTATAAGTTGAGGGCGTTCAAGGAGTCTATGTGCATATATTTTTGATGTGAAATCTAATCATGGTATAATTGTTCCTTTAATAAGGATGTAATATGCCCTCCTTGTCTACTTTGATTAATTTAACTTTAAGATCTATTTTGTCTGAATAATTAGGACAGGCAAATCCTGCTTGCCCTTTTTGGTGGTTTGTTGACAACTGACAACCAACCATAACACCAGTTCCAGGGGAATTATGACCCCCTTTTCTGACCTCCTCTGGCATTGCATGACATGGGTACACTTACATTCACTCAAAAAATAAAAAAATATTGTAAGACTCTGTATTAACATGTACATGGCTTAATAAAGGGATAATAGATTTATAAATGATACATATGTTTGGGTATATACCATTCCAAAAATTCAGAAATATTCATAAAAAACATCTTTTCTGTCATCAGTTCTATCAACAATTTCATTTATCTTTTGAAAACCAGATTTGCAATTGATAATCTACATGTAGAAATGTTGAAATTGCTTAAACATGTCTGGAAAACTAGAGAAGAGCAGCACTCCTGAGCATGGAACTCAATTTAAGTTAATGCTTATAATCAAGACAGTGTTGTATTGCTTTCAGCTCAACATAGTTAGTGTTTCATAACATAGTTGAACAAAAAAAGAAAGCTAGTTCATACATACAGGGACAAGTGTGTTCCTTTTCACTCATTGGTGAAATTTTTATCTTATATGGCAAAGAACCCCCTGGTATTATGACATGGAGGATGTTGAATTTCTCTGACTGGCCAATTATACTGTCTCAGAGGCTTCAGTGTCCTTCCAAGAAGGAGACAGCACATTTAGTCTGGCATAAGGCAATGTGATGCTGAAATTAGAAGTGGTGAAGAATATGAGAGAATGACACGTGCTGGATTTGAAATGAAGAAAGCCCAGGCATAGACATGCAAGACAGCAGGCAAGCTGTGAAGGATGCTCCTCTAGAATCAGCAGAAGGCAACAGTGTCCTGAAACATTAACCCAGATCCCAAACACAAAGCCACCTCAATATAAATGCATGGACAATGTATTTTAACATCTGCTTTACAAAACACGTGGCAGAAGGAATGAATAATCACACAATAATATACTAAGGATTATCACAGGAGTATAACATTTTTAAAATACAACAACACATGAAGATTACTAAATGTCTAAAACCAAACACATGAAAAAATTAAGCAAACCTCACACGTGAACATACATGTACCACATACCTAAAATGTGTAACAATGCAAAGCAATGGAAAGTCTTATCCTACTGTGGCAATAAAAGTGGTATAGTTAGAATGAAAAATGATTTATTTCAGTTCCTTGTTGTAGAGCTATGTTTGTACTACCCATGTAATATAGCAACATAATTATTAGCTAATTGTGTAATTAGATTGAGGAAAACAAGAAATAAACTTAAAATGTGTGCTTCGTTGATCATAGCAACTTTAAAGTGAGTAGTTCTAAACAAAATGAGACCTGATTAATGCAAAAAATAAATCAATGAATGAATATTACTATTTGCAATGAGTATTACTCAACAGTGAAAAGAAAAAATATATTAATGTATCAACTTTCAAAATGAATGAATTGCAAAGCATTGTAGTATGTAAAAGCTTACATATGAATATATGATTTGTGATAAGAATTTTTATAAAACATGTAAAACTATAGTGTAATAGTTGAGAGTGATGGGTTGGGGTAAGGTCTAGGTAGAAGAGGTATGTATGAGAGACATAAAACAAGGAATAAGGGATGTGTTTGGAGCAAGGAAGAACTGTCACATGGCTATTACACATTTTTATAGCTTGTTGAGTTATATGCTTCAAATAAAAATTCTGTTTATCTCCTTATTGTTTCATGTCTGATGTCTTAGATTCAATGTAAAATTTGACCAATATTATGCATTATTAAATTATTATATATAAATTTTATTTGTTAAGAAAAAGTTAAATTAATGGTTCATCCATAAATGGGACATCTATTTCAACTACAATATCCCCTCTAACTTTCAGGGAACAAACCAAATGATCAGTCACCAAGAATACAAGAGATGGAGAATTTGGAAGAGTGCTGGGAATATCTGTCATCTGGACATAAAAGGTCTGTTATACTCATCAACTCATAGCTGCTGTGATTACCTTGACAAAATCTGCACAAAACCAAGTCAGTCAAAATTCCAGCATGGATGTTGGGAGGAGGAGACTCATTAGCTGAGGAGCTATAGAAATTACATTGCAGATGGGAAAGTGGAAATCATTTTCCTGCACATAATATATATTATGTCATATATATACATATACATATAATTTTTTTTAATTTTAAAAATTTTATGTGAGCATTGTATTTATGTCATTTGTACCCCTTCCTCTCTCCCCATCTACTTCTTTCTATGTCCCCCTTACCTACTACCTTTCAATTTCATGACCTCTTCTGCAATTGTTATGGTGACATACACACAGACACACACAAATACATACACACACACAAATGACTGAGTCCATTTCATGGTGCTCCTACATGCAGATGTCTAGGGCTGAGCAAATGGGAATGAATAGACTATCAGTGAATTCATCCCTGAAGAAAATTTATTTTTATTCTCCTCAACAACCTTTGTTGCCCTTGCTCTTCTTCTTGCCCATCACAAGGTGGAACTTTGTGAAATTATACTTATCCACTATGACATGTCAACTGGCTTTGTCATTATCTGGGTCTTGTTTAAGTAACATGATTTTTTGGATTTCATGAGTGCAGCTTTCTTGTCATGGCTAATGTCTCAGTCTTTTGTTTCTTACAATTTTCAAATTTCTTTGCCCTTGTCATTAAAATTCTTTTTGAGAGGCATGAGTGATGTCCAGCCCGTCTTCATTTCTTCCTTATGACAGTATGAGGTCTTACTCCTCCAAACTACACATTGGATAATAAGTGAGTTTATTTGGGCCTACTGACAGATCAATGGGTAAGGGGTTACTTACAGGAATGTGGATGCTCCCCTGCAAGGCCTCACTGGGAAGTCTACAACCTGGCAATGACACATGACAAGAGAATGAGCCTCTCTCTGGCTTCCTCTATACCCTTATTACTTCTACCATGGGCAACTGGTTGGATGGAAAGTATGGCTGACTCTCCCTGCCTCTGCTTTCTTGCAGGGGGTCACCAGTCAAGTTTTGTGAGGCAAGCAGTTTTAACCAAGCTTGGCAAGAAGGGAGCTGTCAATAGCTTGCCATTTAATTGTCCACAGTTTGCCATTCAGTGGACCATTCTATAGAACACTCCATCGCTTGCTCCAGCTAGGCTCTTACATTCTTTCCATTATCCTCTTCCCTTAGAGTCACTGAGCCTTGGAGGGGATGACAAGCATATAGGACAATTTTCCTTCTACTGTAGTAAGATACTGAAGTCTTTGGCCTTTTTGTCATCTATATCCAAGATGTGGCTGCTGGCCTATTTCAGTGGTGTGGTGTTTTGAATAAGAGTGCCCCCCATAGGCTTTAAGTATTCAGACATTTTGTCTCCTGTTGGTGGCACTATTCTTGGAGGTCTTAGAAGGTGTAGCCATGCTGGAGGAAGTACTTTATTGGGGGCAGGCTTAGTGAGTTTAACAAGCCTTGCAGTCTCCAGTCGCTCTCTCTGCTTCCTGTGCTCATTGCGAGATGTGACCCTCAGCTTGCTATTCCAGCCCCAGCCACCATGCCTCCCGCCACAATGGACTCTGTTTCCCTGGAACCTTCAATAGTAAGCTCAAATAAACTCTTCCTTTTATAAGTTCCCTTGCTCATGGTGGTTTATCACTGCAACAGGAAAGTGACTAATACAGTTATTTGGTACCAGAGAGTGGGCTGTTGGCTGTGAAGAACCTGACCATGTGGGTGTTTGGAGAAATGTGGAAGACTTTGAAACTTTGGGCTAGTAAAGCTGTTGGCCACTGTAAGCAGAGCTTAATGGGCCATTCTAGTAGAAGCTTGGAAGAAAGCATTGCTGCAAAAAATGTTGTTCCAGAGGAAAGTAAAGACTTAAGCAGCAACTGGGATGTTTTGGCAAAGAGTCTGGCAGTAGTTTTCCCACAGCCCAAATGCTTGCCTGATGATAAGCTGAAAAGCAATGGACTAATGTCTTTGGGGGAGGATATTTCAAGAGAGCCTAATGTAGAAATGGTGGCATGGCTTTTAAAGGTGAATATTGTACAGATCTACAGTGAAGAAGATCAGATGGGGAAGAAAGAAATGCAAAATCTACAGTTTGGATCTGAAAACCCCACTAGGAAGATGAAAGGTGGGGCCAAGGCATGTGAAGGAGAGGTTCCTTTTGATAAGGAGATTAAAGTGATTAAGGAGGGGCCTGGAGATTTACAAGTAAACAACAGAAATAGTACCTTCAGGGCAAGACCACACCCAGCTAATCCTCCAACTTTTGAAAGGATAATACTGAAAGTGTTTTCTGCTCCAACAAGTTCAGGGCAGAGAACAGTTGCAAATGAAGTTGAAATAGGCCGGGGTCTGCCGGGTGTGGTGGCGCACGCCTTTAATCCTAGCACTTGGGAGGCAGAGGCCGGCAGATCTTTGTGAGTTCAAGGCCAGCCTGGTCTACAGAGTGAGTTCCAGGACAGCTGGGACTACAGGGAGACCCTGTCTTGAAAAGACAAAACAAAAAACAAAAACAAGAAAGAGCAATAGGCGGCCGGGTCCAAACTTTTGCCACCGTAGGCATTTAATTCACGTGGGTGCTGGCTGTAAGGCACAAAAGGGATGCAAGAGGAACGGGGTCATCATTTCTTACCTCCACAGTTTTCAGAGAGCAGAGAGGCTCAGGCTGAGTGCAGCAGGGGCTCCTTGAGTAAAGAAGGCCCTGATGGGCTATTGCATGAAGCTGTGTATGTAAGTCTGGTTGGCAGCGGAGCCCCAAGAGGACATTCGAGATGCCAGACCTGTAGATATATTGGCCAAGGAGAGCTGCATACAGGGAGTGGTACTAGGCCTAAGAAAGAATGTATTTGCAAGCAAAGCTAGGAAGACCTGAGCCATCTAACGCTTACCCTTGAAGTCAATCCCAGAAGTTGCACTGGGCTATTGGATTTGGTGTTTGCCTTGCTGTTTTCAGGTCTTTTTTGGTCCAGTATTTCCTCACTATGCTTCTATCCTCCCTTTTGGAATGAGAATGTGTATTCAGTTCCACTGTATGTTAGGAGATGGTAATTTGCCTTTTGATTTTACAGGAGCTTACAGGTAAGAGATTGGCCTGTCTCTCAGAAGAGATTTTGGATTATACACTTTTGAATAGAATTGAGACTGGTAAAGACATGGGACTTTTAAGGTTGGACTAAATGCATTTTGCATTTTAATATGGTCAGGAGCCTATGGGGGCCAGGGAGTGGAATGTGGGTGGTTTGAATAAGAGTGACCCCCATAGCTTTAAGTATTAAGACATTTGTCTCCTGTTGGTGGCACTATTCTTGGAGGTCTTGAAGGTGTGGCCAGGATGGAGGAAGTACATTATTGGGGAAGGCTTATGAGTTTCCAGCCTTTGTGGCCCATTCGCTCTCTCTCTGCTTCCTGCTGCTCATTGCAAGTGTGACCCTCAGCTATGCTGTTCCCGCCCCACCACGCATGCCTCCCCCACAATGGGTCTCTGGTTTCCCTGGACCTCTCTTAAGCCCAAATAACACTCTTCTTTTTATAGTTCTTTCACTTCATGGTGGTTTTTCACAGCCACAGGAAGTGACTACATCCACAAAGTGGCAATCCTCTTACTCGAAAAGCCCCCACATACAACCCAAGGTAGGGCCACCTCACTGCCTGTTTGTCAACAAACCGTAATCTGAGCAGGGTCCATTCCATCCCCGCCAACCACACCATTAGCGCATGGGCCGGATAGACTTACCTCCCTATGCCGCACCCAGGTATTGGCCCTGACTTGGATTCTCAGGATATGTATTCCTCCATGAGGAGTGGGCTTTAAATTCAATTGGAAATTTGTCAGGTGTACATATAGTAGTTACACCACTATTGTACCAGTTGGCACAT
Organism: Rhizomys pruinosus; assembly: GCA_009823505.1. Classification (NCBI taxonomy): domain Eukaryota; kingdom Metazoa; phylum Chordata; class Mammalia; order Rodentia; family Spalacidae; genus Rhizomys; species Rhizomys pruinosus. The sequence continues at coordinate 417,550 of VZQC01015190.1, forward strand.
TTTGCTTGGCATTTCAATAGTGCAGCACATGGGGTCAGTCATTAAGCAGATATTTTGGGAGCATTCTCCCCTAGTGACATGCATTTAACCCTCTGGCACTATTAAGGCCAGCCATCCAATGGCAGTGAGTTTTTGGCTTGGTCCTAGCTTGGTCTCTTTTCCATGCTCACATCATGCAGCATCTTTAGCAATAGGGTCTTACTGCCTCCTTGGCCCACAGCTCATTGGGGGGCAACCCACACCTTGTATTGGAATTATAAGACAGATTACATTTAATTACAAGACGGATTACATTTAGCAATTGTACAATTTGGGGGGAGTCGGTATTTTCTTTTTCTTTTTATATGATATCTGTTTACTCTTTGGCATCTATAACCCCAGGTTGTTGTAGACTTTATCCAACCATCCTAGTGGGTATCACTTGTCGCTTACCCGATCACAAAGCTTTCAAGAGTTTCACAGCTATACCTGGCCCTTGTACCCTTTGTCATTTTATTTTCCATCCTTGCTTATTCAGGTGCACTTGATACTTTTCAAATGGGTTTAACATCTGTAAAACATTCAGATATTAATATTGTACACTAAACCAAAAATAAGCAAGGCCTAACAAAGCATGAAAAGATTTTATCCATTTGTATCAATTGTTTCCTCTACATGAAACAATTGATACAAATGTTGGACACAGCAGCATAGATGAGAAGCATTAATTTAGTTAGCTCTTTATTACCTTCAGTCATCTTGTGGAGTTTTCACATGGCGCATCCCTGATGAACTTGTTGAGGCTGATTCAAGCTGCCTGGCTGTGTACATGAAGGAGTAGGGCCCCTCTTACCCCTGCTGCATCTGTTGATTCTCTGAGCCAGGCATGCCCTGGGTCTGACTCCTGTCTGTAGCCACACATGTTGTCTTTCCATTGACCCCACCTGGCTGCTGGAGTGGGAAAAATATCTTCACCCCTCACATAATCTTTCAAAGGAAGAAATGTATCCCATTTAATCTGGGAGGATTATTATTTACCCCTGAGATAGTTTTTATCTTCTATAAGCATTTTGAGAACTGTTCTTCAGGTTTTAAAGCTTCCCAGAAACTCTTTATCACAGAAATTGGCTTTTTGTCATTTTTTTTCTTTAGGAACTTGGGCTCAACTCAAATTTTGCCACATTTGTCTTTGAGTAACCCAAGTGGACCTCTCTTTCTCTGCTTTTATAGCTCTTCTAGGTTGTTCTATTCTTTTACAGACATACTTTACACACTGGTCCAAGTAACTTAGACTGCCAAAGCCTCTCCTACTTTATAAAGATCCTCCACCATGAAGGGACTCAGCACAGCCACTAACACTCCATAGCAATCTTAAGGTCCTTTGTCAATAAGTTATTCTTTAAATATCTGGTAAACTCAGTCATCTGTTCCAGTGCACTGGGTATCGTGCATTGATTTTCTCATACTTATTACTCCCAGTACTGCCTGTTTTTCTGTCATCTAGCCACTGATAGCCGTGGGAACCTCTATAGGTAATGACCATGTTTTTTAATGGCTTGCATATGCCATTCCATCAGGGACGGATTCCCCCCCCCCCTGCTGCTTGAGGTTACAGATACTGTGTCTCAAGGAGGGAAGGATGGATATGTTGATCAGTATTAATGCTTCTGCAGCACTTAAACAAATAACCTCTGCTCTCATGCCTCACAGACTCACAAACCAGATAATGAGGTGCTTCTTCATTGCTTATTTTAAAGTCTTCCCTTGTCCTAACAGTTCCATGGCTGAGTATTCTCAGATTCCTCAAGTTTCTCACACTGGTCTATTGTTAAGGCCTCCATCATCATGCTGAAACATGTTTATTTTTTTTTTTTCCTTTCTAGTAAAGGTCAAACCTGAGTGGCATCTTCAACTCTATGCCCACTTCCTTCCTCGTCACTATCTGCCTTATCCCATGGGTTCCAGGTTTTGGAGTCCCAGGATGAGCATAGTATTATCCATCTAATTTGGACACTCTCCTCCTACTGGCCCCTAGCCACAAACAAACAGCAGGCTAACACCTCTATCTCTATTTCTCTTTTATGTAATTGATTGGTAAGATCGGACCCCGGGACTGAAGAGACCAGTCTCATATCCCACCCTTGCCCTAATTCCTGTCTCACACCCTCAGTCTCCCTCTGGACTACCCCTCAGCACTCACCAGGCTGCTTGCTGATATTTCTACCTTTGGTGCCCTATTCTAAAGGCTCGAAAGGTGGCTCCAGACATTCTGCTGTTCTCAAAGCACCTCTATTCTCATGTGGGAAACCCCAATGGCCAAGCAAGCATGCCAATCCATACCACCTACAAGTGGACTGCCATCCTGGAACCATTGACACATCCACCTAGGTGGCTTCATCTTAGTAAAGCATCTCATTATCCACTGCACTTCCACCAGGTCTATGGGGACAGTCCGCCACGTCAAAATTTCCTCTGCCCATACTCTCCCCTTGCCCAAATTTGCTTTGATTGTTGGTCTCCTTCCCCATATTAGAGACAACATCATTATTCTTCCCAATCTCATCCTCGGGTTTGTCATAGCCTGTTGACACCAATTGTTCCTAAAATCCCCTCTGAGAGGCATGAGTGATATCCACATGTCTCCTCCCTCCATCCTTATGTCAGTCGGAGGTCTAATTGCCCAAAACTACAGGTTGAATAATCGGTGGGTTTATTACAGCTTACTTACAGAGCAGTGAGTGAGAGGTAGCTTACATGAGTGTGGGGACCCCATCTACTAAGGACACACTGGAAGGTGTACATACCAGCAGCTGCGCAAAATAGCGAGAAACTGGGCCTCTCCCTGGATTCCTCTAATTATACCCTTAGTCCTGTCCCCAAGGTCAACTGGTGGTTGGAAGACATAACTGACTTTCTCTGCCCCTCCTTTCCTGCAGAGGGTTAACAGTCAAAATTTGTAAGGCAAGAGGGTGAAATCAAGCTTGGAAAGAAGGCAGCTGTCCATAGCTTGTTATTGGACTGTCAATAGTTTGCCATTCAGAGGAAAGTTCTATGTAACACCCCTCTACTATGCTGTTCCTGTGCATTTTAACTAGTAGTGCATTTTAACTGTAATAGTCTCCCTCTGTTGGAAAAAAAAAAGCTTCTTTGATGAGTGATGAGAGCTACTTTGTAACTATCAGGAAAAGTATTTAGAATATAGGTGGAAATTATACTGGCACTAGCAGGTTGTCCTCTATTGTCTATGACTTTACTTGGCATGGGTAGTTGGCTAGGTTTACAGTATAAGATGTACTTTCTCCAATTGAGTAGGACGCATATCCAGTTAGACAGTTGTGGCTATTCTCAAGAAAAAAAAGTGCCACTATTGCACCTTTAGGCATATATTGATGAATTGATTACTGTTGTGATTCATAGGCTCTCTGGTTAGGTAGGACTGTGGATTTCATTTCTCCCTGTCAGCTTGTATATTACATTCAGATACTATAACATCTAGACCTCAGGGAGTAGGCTTCTAGGTCATTACACCTTAATACCTCTAAGATCTGTGTCCAAAGCATATAGTATCTTCAGCAACAGGGTCTTAGTTTCAATTTGGGGTGGCAAGCAAGGACAATGGGAATGGCCTATGTTGTTCTGGAAGTCTCTTGAATTACTCAGGCCAACAATTCAAGGGGAGGTTTAACATGCCTGGAAATCGACTTTTGTTAGCATATGTTAAACTCTCTCTTTCTCTATTTCTCTCTCTGTCACACACACTATATATGTATGAATATTTAAGTAGGATTATAAAATAGTATATCTCCTTATTGTTTCTTCAGAAATCCTTGTTAGTAATCTCTCTTCCTCCCTCTCCTCTGTATTACCCTCCCCACACATTCCCCAGTTACAGTTTCCTTCTATTTTTCCCATTTTCTTATTGAAAGCACTTTGTTCTGATACTCTCCTCTCTAGGGCTCCTCTCCCAACCCCTCCATTTCCCTTTTCTCCTTTCCTAGCTTCTACAGTTATTTCAGGTTATATACTTATATCTAAAGATTTGGAATGAAAGAACAAAGAACATGCTATATTTATCTTTCAGGGTCTGGGTTAGCTTGTTCATATAATGTTTTCTAGTTCCATACATTTATCTCTAAATTTTGTTTTTTTTTCTTTACATTTGAATAATTCCATTATTTTACAATTCTTCATATGTACCACATTTTATTATCTATTTTTCATTTAAAATAAATTTAAGTTGTTTCTATTTCCTAGCTTTTGTGAAAAGTGCTTTAATGAACATGGCTGAATGAGGAACTCTTGGATAGAATATGGAATCTTTTGCACACATATCAAAGAGTAGTATAACTGGGTCATAAAGGAAGATCTACTTTTAGCTTTGTGAGAATTCTTCACAGTGATTTTCATAGTGGCTTCACCAGTGTGCACTCTTACTGGCAGTGAATGAGGTTTTCCCACAACCTCTAAAGCGTTTGTTGTCAGTTGCTTTCTTGATCTTCACAATTCTTATGGATATAAGATGAAATATTAAAGTAGTTTTAATTTGCATTTCCATGATTGCTAAGGATGTCAACATTGAAAGATATTTTTAGCCATTTGTAAACTCAGTTTTTAAATGGGTCATTTTTAATCTTTTTTGGAATTCTTTGTGTACTATATATATATTAACCCCCTTTTGGATGTATATAGATGACATGGAATTGTCTCCCAAAGTTTGGGATTCCTCTTCATTGATTGCCTTACACAAGCTTTGGAATACAATGGGATGCCATTTAGTTAATCAGTAGCTTTAATTTCTGAATAAATGGACTCTTACTGTATCGTATAGGGTACTGTGTATGTTTTCTTATAATATTTTCAGCATTTCATAATATATTCATGTTGTTCTTGATCCATTTGAGGAGTTGAACTTTGTTCAGGGTGACATATATGTGACTAATTTCATTCTTCTATATGTGGACAACTAGTTTAAATCCAGAATTATTTGCTGAGGATGCTGTCTTTCATTTAGTGTTTATTTTTGGTATATTTTTCAAATATCAGATGACTGTAAATATATATGCTTAAGTTTGTGTCTTCTATGTCATTCTGTTGAATTACATGTTTGTTTTTCTTCCAATACTATGCTGTTTTTATTACTAAAGCTCAGTAATATAGCTTAAAATCTGGTGTGGTAATCCTTCCAGCATTGTTATTTCTCATAAATTTTTACTCTCTAGGGTCTGCTTCTATATGAAGTTTGGATATTGTTTTACTTCTGTGAAGAATGTCATGGGGCGTTTTTGAGGCTGCATTGAATCTGCAAGTTTCATTATTCTTTGTCCATTAATCAATCTATTAAGAGGTGAACTTTTGCCGGGCATGGTGGTGCANTTGAAAAAAATTATACTGGCACTAGCAGGTTGTCCTCTATGTCTACTGACTTTTACTTGGCATGGGTATGGTTGGTAGGTTTACAGTAAAGGATGTACTTTCTCCAATTGAGTAGGACGCATATCCAGTTAGACAGTTGTGGCTATTCTCAAGAAAAAAAAAATGCCACTATTGCACCTTTAGGCATATATTGATGAATTGATTACTGTTGTGATTCATAGGCTCTCTGGTTAGGTAGGACTGTGGATTTCATTTCTCCCTGTCAGCTTGTATATTGCATTCAGATACTATAACATCTAGACCTCAGGGAGTAGGATTCTAGGTCATTACACCTTGATACCTCTAAGATCTGTGTCCAAAGCATATAGTATCTTCAGCAACAGGTCTTGTTTCAATTTGGGGTGGCAAGCAAGGACAATGGGAATGGCCTATGTTGTTCTGGAAGTCTCTTGAATTACTCAGGCCAACAATTCAAGGGGAGGTTTAACATGCCTGGAAATCGACTTTTGTTAGAGAGCATATGTTAAACTCTCTCTTTCTCTCTTTCTCTCTCTGTCACACACACTATATATGTATGAATATTTAAGTACGATTATAAAATAGTATATCTCCTTATTGTTTCTTCAGAAATCCTTGTCAGTTAATCTCCTTCCTCCCTCCCTCTGTATTACCCTCCCCACACATTCCCCAGTTACAGTTTCCTTCTATTTTTCCCATTTTCTTATTGAAAGCACTTTGTTCTGATACTCTCCTCTCTAGGGCTCCTCTCCCAACCCCTCCATTTCCCTTTTCTCCTTTCCTAGCTTCTACAGTTATTTCAGGTTATATACTTATATCTAAAGATTTGGAATGAAAGAACAAAGAACATGCTATATTTATCTTTCAGGGTCTGGGTTAGCTTGTTCATATAATGTTTTCTAGTTCCATACATTTATCTCTAAATTTTTTTTTTCTTTACATTTGATAATTCCATTATTTTACAATTCTTCATATGTACCACATTTTATTCTATTTTTCATTTAAATAAATTAAGTTGTTTTATTTCCTAGCTTTTGTGAAAGTGCTTAATGAACATGGCTGAATGAGGAACTCTTGGATAGAATATGGAATCTTTTGCACACATATCAAAGAGTAGTATAACTGGGTCATAAAGGAAGATCTACTTTTGCTTTGTGAGAATTCTTCACAGTGATTTTCATAGTGGCTTCACCAGTGTGCACTCTTACTGGCAGTGAATGAGGTTTTCCCACAACCTCTAAAGCGTTTGTTGTCAGTTGCTTTCTTGATCTTCACATTCTTATGGATATAAGATGAAATTTAAAGTAGTTTTGATTTGCATTTCCATGATTGCTAAGGATGTCACATTAAAGATATTTTTAGCCATTTGTAAACTCAGTTTTTAAATGGGTCATTTTTAATCTTTTTTGGAATTCTTTGTGTACTATATATATATTAACCCCCTTTTGGATGTATATAGATGACATGGAATTGTCTCCCAAAGTTTGGGATTCCTCTTCATTGATTGCCTTACACAAGCTTTGGAATACAATGGGATGCCATTTGTTAATCAGTAGCTTTAATTTCTGAATAATGGACTCTTACTGTATCGTATAGGGTACTGTGTATGTTTTCTTATAATATTTTCAGCATTTCATAATATATTCATGTTTTCTTGATCCATTTGAGGAGTTGAACTTGTTCAGGGTGACCTATATGTGACTAATTTATTCTTCTTATGTGGACAACTAGTTTAAATCCAGAATTATTTCTGAGGATGCTGTCTTTCATTTAGTGTTTATTTTTGGTATATTTTTCAAATATCAGATGACTGTAAATATATATGCTTAAGTTTGTGTCTTCTATGTCATTCTGTTGAATTACATGTTTGTTTTTCTTCCAATACTATGCTGTTTTTATTACTAAAGCTCAGTAATATAGCTTAAAATCTGGTGTGGTAATCCTTCCAGCATTGTTATTTCTCATAAATTTTTACTCTCTAGGGTCTGCTTCTATATGAAGTTTGGATATTGTTTTACTTCTGTGAAGAATGTCATGGGGCGTTTTTGAGGCTGCATTGAATCTGCAAGTTTCATTATTCTTTGTCCATTAATCAATCTATTAAGAGGTGAACTTTTGCCGGGCATGGTGGTGCACGCCTATAATCCCAGCACTTAGGAGGCAGATACAGGCAGTTCTCTGTGATTTCAAGGCCAGCCTGGTCTACATAATGAGTTCCAAGACAGCTGGGCTACAGGGAGATTCTGTCTCAAAAAGACTCCCCCAAAAGAGGTGACCTTTTATGCATAAGTTATGACTATAAAATACTGGGGAAATTGCATAAAATTGTGCACAACTTTTAAGTTTTTACATTACTTATGTAAACTCTGCTTCACAGAACCTCAAATATTTAATTGTATAGTTTAAAATTTAGGGTTTATTTTATAAACCTATTGTAGTCTGTAATATTCTAAATCATTACCAAGAAATTAAAATAAAATTTGGTTAAACTCAAAAGAGAATATCTTTGACTCACCTAAGTGAAAAATATATTTTTTCAGACATTGATGATAACAACTGCTTAAGTACAATCATCAAGACTAGATCTGCATCTCCCTCCATTACTATGTTGTCTGTTGACTTCAGTTTCCATGCTAGAATTCTCCCTGATAGTAGTCCTTTATTCGTGTTCTTTAGTGGTTAATGCCAAACATGCTTCTTTCTTTGAGTTCTAGCAATATCTCCCAAGGCAATTTTCACTTATCTAGCTTGGATAAATCTCTGGAAAAACTTCTGCTGCCAGGGGAAAAAAGAAAAAAACTATGTCTCTGTTCAAGTGCATAGTCATATGTTTCTTCTTGGAATGGTGGTGTGGTCCATACCCCTCAGCAGCATGTAATGAAGAATAAACATAAGAGCTATGATTTTTCAAAGGTGAATCAATTTCCTAGGAAAAGTCTGTGATAGAAGGCTAGTCCAGTCAGAAATACAAAACTCACAAAAGAGAAAGGTGCCAAACATGATGTACCCTATTTTGAAACGGAGCAGGATTCTTGAATAAGTCAGTTGCCTAAGGTTGTTGTTCAAGACATATTTGTTCATTGAAAGACGGGATTTTAATGCTTATTTTTCAGAACAAAGTCATGCTGTTGTTAAAATTGGAAAGGTTTTCAGCAAGACTATATAAACTTCCCAAAGTTTAGAGCATTCTTTTGGTTTATATAAAAATCTGTTTGTATGAACTGTGAAAATTGCTTTCCCATTTCATCTTCTCCTTCCATAGATTTCTTCTGCTGGTACATTTTTTTTTTGTTTTGTTTTCTGTCAACTAATCAGCACCAACACTATTTCTAAGAGGCGAACTTTCTTCATCTCAGCAAAGCTTTGGAGCACTGAGCTGGAATAAAGCCTGAATTGTGCCCAGAGCCTCAAAACAGTATGGCTGAGAAGTTATAGGGAGAGCATGGTCTCCAGGCTATTTTCCACAGCCAGGGGAAACCACAGCCTAAAGAACCATGCAGAGCCTGACCTGAATCCTGGCCAAAAGTAGTAGTTCTATGGGACACAGGTTTTTCTCTATAAAAGGAAAAGAATGTTGCTAGTTTGGCTAGCTTAATTATCACAAAGATCCAAGAGACTAGATAAGTATTTTCTTGCATTGTAAGTAGAGATTTGCAATATTCATACAATATAATTTGATAGCATTTAGAACTGCTTCCATCTCCACACCTCCTTCACTGCCTCAGCCTGATTTAGTATATATATATATATATATATATATAGAGAGAGAGAGAGAGAGATATAGATATATATAGATATATAGATATAGATATAGATATAGATATAGATATAGATATAGATATAGATATAGATATAGATATAGATATAGATATAGATATAGATATAGATATAGATGATATAGATATAGATATAGATATGTATGTATATATTATAGTGCTGGGATTTCTTCCCCATGGCTCTGCTCACATTTTGTCCTGTTTCACCCAGTGTAGGACTTGTGTCTGCTGTCACCAATGCTATGAGTTCATATGAGTAAATGACCAAATGCTCGAAGACTTGTTTTCTTGTGGTTAACCACACCCTCTGGCTTCAGATTACAATCTGAAAGATTGTAATCTTTCTGCATTCTCTTTTCTCTTCTGCAATGATCTCTGAGCCTTAGGAGGCAGAGGTTGAAATAGGCAAACTATTTCAGGAATAAGTATTCTGAGTCCTATTGTTTTCTGAACATTGGCTACTTATGGGTATCTGTGTTGTGTTAATCCCCATCTGCTTGATAAAGACACTTCTCTGGTGAGGGTTAATCAATGCATTCATTCTAAGTGTAGAGGTCTTATCGAAGATGTATCACTTAGGGTGAAATGTTTCACAGGCATTTATTCTCTGTGTTTTATCAATTCAGGAATTCTATAACAATATCCATCTGTTACAACAAGAAGTTTGTTTAATGATGGGTGAAAGGTACTTATTTATATACATGAGGATGCATATTTAGAATAAAGAAAGAAATTACTTTGGTTTAGGCATGTGGAAAAAGTAGGATTTTCTCTAGGATCTATGTCTTCAGCCATGTGTATTTGGTTATGTTTACAGTGCTGCACATGAGTTCCCTTCCACTGAGCAGGCCTTAATTTCATTTAGATAGCTGTATATTATCCCCATGATAAAAGTGGCACTAACTGCACCAATAGTGATATTTTGCTGGCCAGTAATTGTTGTTTAGTAGGCTTCATAGTTAGGTGGGACCACTGATTGGTTTTCTCCCTTGGCAACTCAGAGAGTATCTGCTGATACCCATAGGAACTAGTGTTCATGGAGGAGGTTTCCTGATCAGTTCCCACTCTATTAGGTCCTGTATCCAAAGTATGACCTGTCTTCATCAATATCGTCTTACCTTTAAAGTCTGAGTGGTAATCAAGTGCTGTGTTAACTTGGGAGTCTCTTAGACTACCTTAACCAACAGATTGAAGGGAGGTTTCTCTTGCCTGGGATTATATTTTGTTATATGGCTTTCAGCTATACAGATGTACATGTTTACAGGGGAGTGAAAGGAGAGATAAATGTTGCTTAGATGCTTAGTATGAAAATCCAGAGGAAAATATATTAGTTGGCCTACTGAAAAATACACATAAAATTGCTATACAGGTAAGTATATTTAAAACCAATCTAGCAGATGAGGGACCATCAGAAATCAAAATTCTGACATTCAACGCATTGACATTCACATGAAGCTGCTGTTTCTTTAACACTGGTTTTCACTGTAACATATTCTTTCTTCCCTTAACTATGCCCAGATCCACCTCCAACTCCCTACTCACTCAATTTCATGGTCTTTCCCACCCCCATAAAATCTAATATGTTCTGGCCTGCCCTGGATTTTGGTCAACCTACCAAGGACCACATCCTTAAAGAAAACTGTCAGTTCTTCTCCAATAGCTACCAAATGCCAAAAGCTCCTCAGCTAGGGTGATTATTTGTGCTACCCCCCCTCCTCCATGTTGGGATTTTTGTTTAGCTTAAACTTCAGGCAGTTTGCGCATGCTGTCACAATTTCTGTAAGTTCATGTGTGTAACTCCCCTGTTGTCTAGAAAACAACTTTTTTTTTGGTCTTTTCGAGACAGGGTCTCCCTGTAGCCCCAGCTGTCCTTGAACTCACTCTGTGGACCAGGCTGGCCTTGAACTCACTCTGTGGACCAGGCTGGCCTTGAACTCACAAAGATCCGCCTGCCTCTGCCTCCCAAGTGCTAGGATTAAAGGCATGCGCCACCACGCCCGGCTTAGAAAACAACCCTGCTGCATGGTGGGACCCATGAGCTGTGTGGGTTTGGGCACAACTGCTTGCAAATTGGTTTTACATGAAGGATGCTTGTACTCACAAATTATCACTTATTGTTAAAAAAAATGAAAACAAAACAAAACAAAAAAGCAGAGAAAGATGCAGAAAACTTACGGCAGAATGCATGATCTGGGATGGGTAGGGGTGGGGTGGGGGGAAGGGAAGGGGATATATGCCTGAACTGAATTGGAAAATGATGTATGAAATACACAAAGCATCAATAAAAAAAAAAGAAAGAAAGAAAACAACTTTTGTAGTGGTTCAGCATCTCTGGCTCTTATAATCTTTCCTTGCTTCCATGTTCTGCATGTTGGCCATTATTGGGTCTCTCTATTAGCTGCTTTCTGCAAGAATAAGCTTCTTTGATGAGGGTTGGAAGATGCACTAATCTTTAGGAGTAATTTTAATACTAGTTCCATTAGTAGCAGCTTCTCACCGGGGACCCATGACCTACCTAGCAACAGGTCCTTGGCACTGATAACGGTGTCAAGTATGGGTTTTATCTCATGCAGTGGACCCAAAATCCAATTAGACATTAGTTGGTTACATTAGTGCAATAGCAGCATGAATGTTATGGGAATAACCCTGGGGTTTTATACCTTGCTTTCAAGTGTGAACCATGTTTGATTTAAAGCAATCATCAGTCCTTGTCTTCTGTCTCATACCTGTCCCAAACATGATCCCAATGAAGCCAGTACAAATTTAAAATTTCTATTTTTTTCAGAAAAAAAGAATTTTATTTGTTTCAGCCTGAATATTTTTTTAGCAAAAAGAAGAATTTATTAATACACTTAAATATATTTAGCCTCTCTATAACAGTCTATAAGTAATTCCAAAATCAACATAAGAATCTTATTTAAGTAGTTAATCATACTTAGAACTGATCTAGATATTTTAATGAATATCAACTTCTTAAAATAACTCTAAAATTAAAAGTAAGCAAAACTATTTTGAAAATTTAAATTTAGACAGATATATATTTTTTCTTTTATTTTTTATTGAATTTTTATGTAGTTCATACATAATTTTTCAGCAAAAAAATTAAAGAAGTGATAAGAGAACCCACACATCAAAAGGAAATTACTTGTAAATTAGGGATTATAGGTGCAAGCCTTTTATTAAAAATTCTATTTATTTTTAATGCACCTGTATATATGTGTGCATGTTTATGTATGTGTATGTGTATGTGTATGTTTGTGTGTGATGTGTGTGTTCCATGGTGCACATGTGGAGATCAGATGAAATATTTGGGGGTCAATTTTCTCCATCTACTTTTACCCCACTCTTGTGATTAAATTCAGGTTTCAGGGCTTCACTTTAACCTATTAAGCCATAAAGCACACCTGCCTGTAAGATTTAAATCCAGATGTTTATAGAAAGAAAAGTAAAAGTTAATTTTTCCTGATGGATAAACAGGAAATAGAGAAATGAACAAAGTGATAAGACAAGTAAATATAGACGAAAAATCATTATGTCCTTATTTGAACATCCAAATACTCTTCCCTTGTAATAATGATAGTTATAGTGATTTTGCTTACAATTCTACAGTTATACAAGCATATTAGTTTATGTGCGCAGGAGACAAAACATTGTCTTTATGCCATAGGCCAGATAAGAGATATTTTCTCTGAGTTACAACTAAAAATATTCCATTGGACTCAAGATTTATGTCAATACATAGTATCAATTTTATTTTAAATAATTTATAACACTAAAATAATCAAAGTTCAGTCAGAGATAAAAACATCCAATACATGCAGTTAGCTCTTTATAGACTTCTGATATTTTTAGCATTATCATGTGACTATAATAATGTGCTATACTTTCTTTTGAGACACAAATGTCATAATCTCTACAAAATCTGTATATTTATCTAGAGAGCTATCAGATTTCAACTTAATATGTGTTAAATTTAGTGAAAGAACAATAAGAATGTTCCAGGAGCACCCTTGACTTGGAAGTCATCTGATTACTAATCATAATTTTTAGATGCAGCCAGGATAAATTTAGGCCAAGTTTCTATTGACAAGGCAAGAAAATCAGAGCAATTCCCTAGGCGATTGAAACAGCCAATACACCTACTTAGAGAATGATTAATTCCCCTCAGTTCCCTGGTCAGCTGCCTCAAATGGATGCTCTGTTCTCTGAATGAGGAACCTGTTTATCTCCATGTCTTGTTTAAGAGGAAGAGGGGCCAGTTAAAGCCTCATTCATAAGTCACTTCACTTTCTTACTAGACTTATGATGGCCTATTTTGATTCTTATATAGTCATATAAGTATATGAATATCATATTCTTATATGACTATAAGGCAAAATAAACTAAGAAAAATAACTAAGAATTAGGAAAGGAATGTAAGACTCTATCCCAGGAAGTTCTAAAACTTGGCATAAACACAATTAAATAGATGCGTAGCCTAGGAGCATAGCCTAAAAGGAATCAAGAGTGATTATTCAAATTCAGTGGTTGAGTCTCAGCAGTATGACTTCTTTCCAGTGGGTCTGAGACAGCACCATGAAACTGCAGTATTATCTTCTCATGTGATTTTAGGGACATAAAATTTCAGAATTTATGACCTAAGTGAATCTTAAGTTTGCTACCCTTTTCTAAGTAATTATTTGTTCTTTATGGCTGATTCTAACTCTTATTATATTGGAGGGTTTTTCTTGCCAAAAAATTGTCATCAAAGTAGTTTTACATTCAGAGCTCAAATTCCTATTAGGGTCTCCACTGTCATGAAAATGAACATAAATAACATTTAAGTTTACATTAAATGTGAGAGACCAAGCATAGGGCATCTTTATGCAGAAGAGGCTGAGAATTAAAGCATATTTAATGATAATATGCTCTTTGAAAACAACAAACACAATCACATTAGTTTTTAGAATAGCAGATCCCAGTTATTTTGCCTGTGTAGTTACTCATCCAAAACTTTGTGAGAATTTTTAGCACAGACATATTGTGCATTCATGGCACCAGGTTATTTTGGCATAATTACATCAGATTAAAGATCCACAGAGACATCCTGTAAGTCTAGATAAAACAGCTCCCAATATTCTCAACTGTCAATGACAGAACCCCAAATGTTCACAGTCTGCACAACAGCAGTTGTTTAGGCAGAACTCTACCTATAGTTAGGTTTCTGCCAAAGCACTACAAACCCCTCTGAATGTATCCAAACACTAAGCTAGATGCATAGAGGTAAGAGAAAACACTATGGGGAAAAAAAAAAAAAAACATCAAGAATAGAATCACCTAAAAACAAACCTGTTTCTATAGATATGTATTCTAAAAGAAAGATGAGATGAGTTTTTTTTTTTAAGAAAGGGTAAATGAAATAATAAAAAAAAAACAAGTTTAAAATAATATTGCTTTGCCAGGATGTAGCTCCCCAGTGAAGGGCTGGCCTAGCATACATAAATGTCTGGACTCTTGACACAGCATTCCAAAAATAAATAAATAGATAACAATATTGCTCTTCTCACAATATATAGGAAAGCATATTAAAGCAATTCAATTTTATGCATAGGAACAATCTTGCATTTGGTGTAAAAAGTAGTTCCAAAAGATAGGTGTATTTTATAAAATTATATTTTCAAAATTTGATTCTACCAAGATCAAGAAGTGTTAATATCCAATTCAGGCACTCTTAATCTTATAAAAATTTCGAGAACTGAATAACAAATATGATGCCTGGTGAGAATTAATCTCATGAAAAGGAGCAATAATTTCACACTGTCCTCAGAGCTCCCAGGTCCAAAGAATAACTAAATGTATCTATAGATAATGCTAACATATCTTCTACAGCTTCCAGTCACTTTTCTTTCTACTTTAGCCCAGCTTTGGGATCATGGGATGTAAGTACAATTTGCCTTCAGAGTGTAGCTGATTTACCAAGCATATTCTCTCTCTCTCTCTCTCTCTCTCTCTCTCATCTAATCTCATCTCACTCATATACTAACGCAGGTAGAGAGAGTCTAGTTCTTGTCTTCTAATGTCCATTCAATATGGATCCATTCAGTGGGTCCTAGTTAACCTACAGAGTCATACCTTTAAAAGAGACTGATTGTTCTTTTCCCATCAGCCCACAACTGGCCAACATGCAGGGAAAAACAGACTGCCAAGTGATTATCCATGAACTTGTATCAAACTTCTGACTCCAAAGGCTCAGGGTTCATTGTGGACTAAGTGTCAAGAAGATTGTAAGACCCAGAGGAGGCCAATGACTATAAAGAAAGTTTTCCGGGGCTGGAGAGATGGCCTAGCTGTTAAGAGCTGCTGACCGCTCTTAAGAGGACCCGGGTTTCGATCCCACAGCAAACCACATGGCGGCCGAGAACCGTCTGAAACTCGACCGATTCCAGGAGAACTCTAGCTCCATGGGGAACCCGACACCCTCTTCTGACCTCCCGGCATTGCATGACACAGGGCGCACAACTTGCATCAGAAGTACATTGATACACAACGAAATAAATAAATAAAAAGCCGGGTGGTCGCAACGCCTTTAATCCGAGCACTTGGGAGGCGAGGCACGCGGACTCTGAGTCCGAGGCAAGCCTGGTCTACAGAGTGAGTTCCAGAACACCAGAGCTACAGGGAGACCCTGTCTTCAAAAAGACAAAAAGAAAAAAAAAAAAACAAAGAAAAGTGATGTTTCAGAGTTATCCATACAAACTCACAGCAATAGTGTTCATCATACACAAGTCCCACATAAACTCAAACCCACTGCCAGTTTTAAAAAGCTAAAATAGCCTTCATACCACCTGACCCAGTCATACCACGCCTGGGTACTATACACACAAGAACTATACCAGCCACTGAGATATCACACATCCATGTTTATTGCAAGCTCTTTTCACAATAGCGAACACCTGGGACCACCAAGTGCCCCTCAAACATGACGGTACGAGAAGATAGTGGTACATCTACACAATGAGTTTCTTTTTTTTTTTTAATTATTATTTATTTATTTTATTTATTTATTTGTTTTTTTATGTGTATGGAATGGTTGTCTGGCATGCAGGCTGCGCACACCGTGTCATGCGATGCCGCGGATGTCAGAAGAGGGTCCCAATGTCCCCTGGAACTTGGAGTCTCCTGGACTGAGTCACAGACAGGCTGCTACAGCCGCCATATGGGTGCCGGGATCGAGACCGGGTTCCCTCTGCAAGAGCGGGGTCGGCGCTCTTGAAACCGCTAGGCCATCTCTCGCAGCCCCACAACTGAGCTCTATTCAGCAGTAAGAAAGATGACATCATCGGGGCTGGGAGATGGCCTAGCGGTTAAGAACGCTGACTGCTCTTAAAGAGGACTTGGGTTCATTTTTCAGCACCCACATGACAACTACCATGTTTAATTCCAATTCCAGGAGAAACTCCAGTTCCAGGTGAATCCAAAGACCCTCTTCTGAACTCCGCGGGCGTTGCACGACACGGGCACAGACTTGCATGCAGACAGTCATTCATACACATACAGAATAAAATAAAAATTAATAACAAAAAATTAAAAAAAAAAGAAAGATGAACAACATAACTTTGTGCAGGTAATTGGATGAAACTAGAAGATATTATAAGTGAAGTGAAGTGAAGTGAACACAGTCCCAGAAAAACAAACGGACAAATGGTATCCCTTATTTGTGGATGCTAGCACCAAGTACCTAGTTATAAGCCAAACTGAGTAAAATTAATTTTATATATCTCTTTATTTAAAGCAACTGTGCTCTTATAATTGGAATCCCTTTAACAGGCCTCTAGAATTAATCTACTACTTATTTCAGTTTTTCACAATTTGTAAATCTTTTGGTATATGGGTGGAGGAGGGTATGAATGCATATTTTAGAGGTAATATAAAAGTAAAAAGGGAGCCGGGCGTGGTGGCGCACCTGCTTTAAAATCCTAGCACTTGGAGGCAGAGGCAAAGAGAGGCGGATCTTTGTGAGTTCAAAGGCCAGCCGGGTCTCACAAGTGAGTTTCCAGACAATGAGATCTGGGGCTACAAGGGAGAAACCCCTGTCTCGAAAAAGCCAAAAAAAAAAAAAAAAAAAAAAAAAAGGCGTGAAATAAATAAATAATAAATAAACTATAAAATAAAATTAAAAAGGGAAATGGGAATTCTTAAATATGATGGGAAATAGCATACGAGTGCTTTGCAAACACATCATTTGACTACAGGGGTGATACATATAATGAAGGCAAAAAATGGCAGAGATGGAGGGAAGAACAACAACAAAAGAACTGGGACAAAGAAAAGAGGGGGCCTGAGGAGAGATAGCGCCTAGAGCGCCTTCAGAGGACCCGGGGTCGATCCGCAGCACCCACATGGCGGCTGAGAACCGTCTTTTACTCCAGTTTTCAAGGGGAATCCGAGTCCCTCTTTTGCCTCCATTGGCATTGCAAGCACGACCTGGGTGTACAACATACATGCAGACAGGTAAGCATTCATAACAACATATAAAAAATAAATAAAATTGGGCTGGAGAGAGGGCCTAAGCGGTTTAAGAGCACCGGACAACTCTTACGAGGCCCGGGGTTTGATCCCCAGCACCCACATGGTGGCCGAAGAACTGTCTGAAACTCCAATTCCAGAGAATTAAGGGTTTGTTGAATGACCTCAAGAATTCAATAAAACAATGTCAAGTTTTAACAAATTTGCTGAATAATGTCATACATCACATCATTATTGGCTTTTCTGATGGCATAATGTTTATATTTCAAAATGCGTACCTCAGTTATTGACAACATAATTAGAATGACAAAAATGTCAATAAAATTTTACTATATAAATACCACATAAAAAAGTGTACCTCCTGCTTATTAAATTTTCTCTAAGTCAAAAGAGGCACTAGTTTGAATTTTGAAGAATAACAATAACATGAAGCAACGGATGAATGAAGGGTTCATCTATAAACACCCAACTCATTTCTGACAGAGAATAATTAGCTGAGTATCTCCCAGGAGAGAAGCCTCAAGTGAGCTTGGTAGTTTTGATATGTATCATATAATGAGTTCTATGATGTTACTTATTGTTAATATTTATATAGAGTACAAGATTTTGTTGTTAACAATTTTACCAGCTTATATAAGAGTTTTACTTTTAAAATCATCATCAATGGGGGCTGAAGAGATAGCCTAGCGTTAAGAAGCCCCAACTGCTCTTGCAGAGACCCGTGGTTCGAATCCCACACCCACAGGGTGGCGAAGAACCCTGTACTAAATTCCAGAGAACTCCAGATGAACGCCAGTTCCAAGGGAATCTGAGACCCTCTTCTGACCTCCGCAGCATTGCACGACACGGGCGCAAAAACCTACATGCAGACAGTACATTCATACACATATAAAAATAAAAATGAAAAAAATAAAAAAATATGTGTTTTGAATTATACATGAAACTTGTATTCTATGTACACTATATTAAAGATCTATACTTATCCATATATGTATCTATTCACATATTTTAAGTATATGAGTTCCTAATGTGGAGAAATGTAGCCAGAAGTCTGGAATCATTTTATAGCATTTTGACTCTTCACAAATATTTATATTTATACAATTTTCCTGAAAGAAAAGAATGAAGACCTTACATAGTCAAATGCGTATTTTAAGTATTTAGTAGTTTGACATTCCAAAAGAAATTGAATGTCTTTACTTTTGCAAAGTTAAAAAAAAATCCCAGCTCAAGTTAGAAGAACTTAAAGTATTAAATTGGAGTGTGCCCATGCTGGTTTCGCCTTCCACAGTTTTGATGCCACATCCTATGATGCTACCTGTATGTTATCCATTGAATAGCTGCTTTAATTATCAGACAGATTGTTGTATTACCACAAGCCTTGTGTTAAACATCACTAAATAGTAGCCACAAAGCATGAGATTAGTGATGGTAGCAGTTCAGATCTGCTACAGAAAATTTGTAAAATGCTTGCTTTTGGTAAAATATTGTAAAGAAAAAAAACCCAATGCTTTGAGTTGCTAGGAGCCATGTTATTGTTGTTAATCACTACTGTGCCCAATTTATAAATTACATTTCATCATATGTCTGCATAGATAGGAAAATGCTATGAGTATGATTTACTGATATTTGTTATCTGAGCATTCACTGGAGACTTGAGATCAGGTAAAGTAGTTTTTATTTAAATCTAAAAACAGTATTAAATAAATACCTCGTTACCAACTGTCATTCCTCTTATTTGGTGACCAGAAGCAAGGTCTTGATACAATTTTATTACAATTATTTTTAGTTTAGTCAGGAACTGCAGCCCTGGTGAAGGAGAGTTCTTTGTGGTTTAAAATGTACAGCTAACAGTACAGGAAGATCAAGACAGGAATCATTTTACTGGACCTCATTTGATGACCTTAGGAAGGGAAAACCCCAGTGTGGAGCACAAGGGCAGAACTGATGGTGGTTTGGGCTTGCCAAGGAGGAGCCTGCGAACATGACATCTTTCAGCCTAATTAAAAAAATCATAAGCTGAAGATGCTAAAACCTATGATATATGTGGCATGCATATATGCATGTTTTGGAATGATGCATATTGGAAGGAATAACAACAACAACAACAGCAACAGCAACAGCAAAAAGACTGGGTCAAAGAACTGACTGAAATGGTAAACTTCTGCTCGAAACAGTAAACATCTGCATCGAGAATTTTGAGAGATACAGAAAAAAATATGAAAAACATGTTTGGCAGAATGCATGAGCTCTGGTGGGGTGGGGGGAGCAGGGAGGGGGCATGGGTCTAGATTTGATTGGAAATTTTGTATGAAATGCACAAAGCTTCAATGAAAATTGAGTTTGAAAAAAATGTACAGCTGAGCAAAAAGATGCAAATGGGAGGGAGAATAGGACTTGGTGTTTTCCTCTCTACTGATGCTTCTGGCTAGTATCCAAACACTATGTATTTGTCCTTTTTCATTCTAAACAGTGCCATTTTCTTAATGTTCCCTTTGGAGAAGGGCAGGGAAATTGTGGGAGTAGGCTCTTGTATGGAAAAGCTGCATCTGTTCCACACTACCAGCACTCATTTCTTGTTAGCTTCCTGTGACAGGCCAGGTGGAATATTTATCAGGGACTAATAGAGACCTTTTTTCTCAAGTCCAATTGATTCACTGTGTTGAAATAAATGGCAGTGGTATTGACATCCCCGTTACCACCTCTGGGACTACTTCTCAGGCTGGAAATAAAAATTGTCTGCTGCTTTCTTCATGTTAGATGCACCTGTGTGGAAAAAGCCATTACACAAGCAAAGGCCTTTACTTGCTAGTTTTTCAGACTCATGTAACATTTCAATTTTATTTTTTACTACTCCCCTGCTGAATCAAAATAGAAAAACTCTCTCAACCATACACACTGTGGGGTTCAATGCCTCTGAACTCTTGCTGAAGATTTACTATATCCAGAATGCTCTATGTGCTTATAGGTTACTGATGCTTCAAACACTAAATGGAATTTCATTCTATCCATCTGTCTTTCCTGCATTCTGCCACAATATATAGTATTTCTCTTGCTAGACTGTCATATGACCTTGCATCTACTTCAGTTGGAAAGTTTCTATTTGGCAACTCACTCAAAGTATTGCTCTTAAAATAATTTATTCTCTGTCTTTTTGAACACTAGATTTTATCTATTATTTTCTGAATATTATATACTCTTTAAAATTATGAAGGAGGTAACTATCACAACTGCTAAATTTTATTTAGATTATTCTGGATTCAGGGATATTATGAATAATTTTACTTGATCCCGCCAGATGCTTTGTAAATAATTTCATCACTCATATTATTTTAAAAAGAATTAAATTGCCAAGAAGAAATATATAGATGTGAAAAGTGGCATTCAATTGTATTATGTGGTCAGTGACTGTAAGTACAAGGTGTGGCAAGCTTCCTGAAGCAACTGTATTGCTTTCTTTCTTGTTGTCCCATAAGAAATGGTTGTGTCACTTTTGATGTTATTTCTTTCAATACCTTTTACTTTTCACCTCATTTTAACATTCCTCTTGTAAATTTGTCTTAATCTGTGGAAATGATAAAGTATGTAAGGATTCAATATATAAAATATATTAATTATATTTAATAGACAATCTTATGTATACAGTTCTAAGGAAATAACTCAAGGCCTTACACATGCTAAATAAACACTCTATTACTAAAACTTATCACAGCATATATATATATATGTGAATCACTAATATTGCTAAGTCCCTTATGTTCATCAGGAAGAAGATGGTATCCCAATTTGCACATCCAATGATCTGTGTCCAAGGATAAGCTACAGACTGTTTTGCCTATTAAGCTTGCTTGACACAAAGCATGTGAAATTTTTCATGGAAAAAATCTAAAAATGGAATATCAGAGCAACTCAAATAAATAAATATCTATCGTGTTAAGAGTGGTAAGTGTGCATCCCATGAGTAAAATATTTTAGCTTAGTATTTGAGGCAATTTTTCAATAACTAGTCAGCTTATGAAGAGATATTAATGACATATTTTTACTAAAATAAACATTTTCTTTAAATGGAATAATGGTATGTGATGAACATAGAATTTGTGGCTAGGTATTTAGTCAGTGGTTCTGCATTTGCATAGCATTGAAGCCCACGTGCTGTATCCCCAACATTGAAAGACCATATTCTGTTTTACCTTCCAAGTAAAATTTGGAGCTATTATATCAATATTATCTTGGAAATTAGATTGGAATTTTACTGAATCAAAGAATTGGAAAGACCTCACTTTAGATTGTATTCAGCAGTATTTTACACCTTTTCCATGTAGCTTCTGTATATATTTTGGTAGATTCATAATTTTAAAACTGATAATATTACAATGGATATTTTAAATTTCAATAATTGTTTAATGATTCATAGGAAATCAATTAACATTCATAGCTCATTTTGAATTCTGGTATACACTATACTCATAAGCAGTTTTACTTCCT
Organism: Rhizomys pruinosus; assembly: GCA_009823505.1. Classification (NCBI taxonomy): domain Eukaryota; kingdom Metazoa; phylum Chordata; class Mammalia; order Rodentia; family Spalacidae; genus Rhizomys; species Rhizomys pruinosus. The sequence continues at coordinate 439,686 of VZQC01015190.1, forward strand.
TGTATCCCTTCTGTAACATTTTTCTGTAATTTTTTAAGCAAAAACATCTAAAACAATGTGTAAGAGGAGTGATGATGAGAGGAGTCCTGCCGGGTTTGTATTAATGCTATGTGTGGCACTTATTTCAAGTTGCTATAAGTATGTGTTTCACATATCAATGCATTTGCATTGATAAGTGTATTTATAATAAATTTTACACTGCCATGAAGATTTTAGGAGTTATTCTACTTTGTCCTATTAATTTAGTTTGTATTTACATATGGTCTAATGTATTCTTTCTGCTTTTCCTTAAATAACCCTTCAATATCTACTTTGGGAGTTTTAAAAGGCATACATTTTTTAGTGCTTACATGTACAATTAATTGTCTTTTCACCTACCCCACACCCCTTTGTCTTCCTGCATTGTCAATACACACGATATTTATATGCTATATTCTTACCTGTTCGGGGCAGGTTGGAAAAAGCTAATCAGAAGGAAGGAGTTACCTGAAAAATTGAGTTAGCTAAAGCAAGCCTGGTTCCCATTACTACCTTAACCAGAAGAATACAGTTCAGCCCTGATTTCCTAGTCCCCACAGCTACCTGAGGTCAGGATGAACTTTCCCAGCCCTGCAGGAGTGCATTTACTTTCCAAGGGGCCTCATGTTGCTAAACAAAACCAAGCAGCTTAACGATCATCACTACTTCCTTTGTGTTTCCATAGCCTAGCAATTGTATTTCTATGGCATCACAAAATTCCTCCAGTTTGTGGTTTTTGTCTTTAAAAGGTCTCTGTAGCAGACAGTCTGAGTTGCACCCTTCCCTTCTCGTGTTGCTTTGTTTACCTCCCTGGTGCACCAACAATTTGGCCCCCTGATGTACCAGTTTTCTCAGTTGGGTTCTGATGAACCAGCAAATTAAATAAATTTTGTTTCAAAGATTGAATCCTGGCCTTGACAGTTTTTCTGTGCATTTTCAAACCTAACAGCCCACTACCTTTATGCTTATTATATTCCTTACTAGCAGTTACATATGTTCAATGAACACCAGCAATCCATTTACCAAAACTCCATCGGTATGGATTGAATACTTGTACTCATTTGAGTAGAACTTTAGGATTGATTCATGTCTTCAGTATTACCTGGGTTTCATACAATTGAAATCATGTTAGTGTAACCTTCATATTTTAATGACCCATAGGCTGAATATAAAAGCCTTGATTAATTTTTGTATGTTAAAATATTTGGAGATGCTGTTGCTATGCTTTTAGTATTGTTCTGGCAAACACTCATGCAAAATCATTATCTTTTTCAGTAAAGCTAAACTGATCATTTTATTTACAGGAACTGATCATTTTCCCCCTTAAGGTATAGACTTTTACAACTATATTTCTTAGCTATTGGTTTTGGATCATTTTCCCAAATACAACTTCGATTTTCTCAGAATGCAGGTTTAAGTTCTATTTTTTCTATAGCTTAGTCATTTAAATACCCCTTTTGTTCTAATTTTATTTTTTAGGAACTCTATTCAAGAGGCAGAATTTGCCTTGCCTGATTTACATTTCATAAACTTTCTCCCTAAATTAGTGATTAAAAAAATCACAAGTGTAATATTTTGGGTGACCCTTCTTTTTCTAAAACTGTTTTATTAATATTTTATTCTAAACTATGTTTCTATAAACACCTAAAATCTATTCTTCATTTATCGCTTGATTTTGCACTTTTCTTCAAATTTTCTAAATTGCACTGACTTTTGCATTTCTTTTTCTGTATCATTCTTTATAGCTATTTTTGTAATTTCTGATATAATATCTTCCAAAAATCAAAAACATTTCATCCAGTTGGGAGTAGGAGCTTATTGATCTGGAGAGAGGCATTTATCAGAGGGTATATTTTGATTTAAAATTTTGTTTACTTGTCACAGTCCTTTTTGATTTCACTTGAAATATTTTATTCTTAGCCTTCTGTTGACAATTTTCCTAGTTCAAGAAAAATGTCCATTTACACCACTGTAGTAATAGAATGCTTTAGCATAGATTATGTTGACAGTCATAACCAGGGTAATAGGAAGACAAGAAGGATAGGATAGGCTGGAATACTTGTTTTGTTTCTGAGAAGTATTTAACTTTTCTTTTCCAGTGCTGGGATAGAACCCAGTGGCTTTCACCTACTAAGCACCTCTCTACCACTGAGATCCTTCCCTTTACTTAGAATTTTTCTTTTTATTTCTTTCTGTTTCTCTGACACCTCTTCTCTATAGAGAAGATATTCCTGGAGAAGCAACAATTCTGCCAATGCCAGCACCTTTATACCTGTTTGCCCTTAAACCAGATCCTACTAGATGATCCTCAGAACCACCAGTTCCTTGATTTGTACTTGGTAATTGCTTGTCCAAATTTATTTCTTTCTACTTTCTAATTGTTATTTTGTACTTTGTAATACTCTGGCAGACTAGCCTGAAATAAATCACCTTACGGAAGGAAAGGTTTATTTGGAGACATTTCCAGCTAGTCCATGGTGGCTGGGAAAGTATTTAGTAAGGAGCATTCGGGAGCAGGTCACATTATTTCTGTCGTCGTGAAGCAGAGAAAGATGACTGCTTGTAAGGTAGGTGATCCTCCAAAACGGATGGGCTTCTGATGTTGAAGGTTTTCTGTCTCCCAAGAGCTCCTGCCTCTCTAAGATTGTTGAAGGGAAGGGAGAAGTGAGAGATCCAGGGATTCCTCCAGTTTACGTAGGAGGGCCTAATAGCAAAGCCAAGTGCTCAGGGCATGATGCACACTGGCAAATGCCAGGGGAGCTCTAGGAAGCCCCGAATATGTAAGACATATAAAAGGAAGACATGTGGTGGTTTGCTCGCTCACCCTTTTGCCATCTCTGGCAGAGTTCAGTGAGTCTATGCCAAGATTCTGGGCGGACATGGGTGGAGGAGAAGGAAATCACTGCTCTGCTCAGCCAGTAAGTGATATCTTGTCCCTAGTCACTCTGTGAGCAAGCGTGATAATCTCTACAGTCTCCCGGAGACTAAGATTGGAGAGTCTCTTCCTTGATTTGCCTGGAAACCAGGTAGCGGCAGGGCCAGGGCACCACATATGTGGCATATCCCAGGAAGGAATCTCTGCTACACTGCCCATGTCCAGCTTACTTTCTCCTGTTTACTGAATCTGGGGCAGCAACCTGCAGAATAACATCCCACCTCAATTAACAAAATCTGGAAATTTATTCGCCAACAATCTGAGAAGCTTGGACTTTTCACCTGGGTGATTCCAGAGCTTATCAAATTGACAGTGTCCTCTGGTTTAGCCTCTTTTTCACAGAAGGTCTCATTTCCTCTCTCAGTTTGTGATTGTTCAATGCAAAAATTTAAAGAGCAACATTATGGACATTGCAGTTGTAATAACATTGTAAAGTGGGTTATATTTACAAAAAAATCAATAGAGTTTAAGAACAAGAACAGAGGTTCAAATTATACATGAATTCATAATAGTTGTCCATTTTTAAAGGATGCTGGCACTCTACTAAAGAGAATTATGGCTTAAAGACACAATATTCTAGCCATTAGTTCATGTACTGAGAGTGCCTTCTACTAATGAACAATAAAACATTCATAGGTGACTGATCTCCAGTAAAAAGCTAAAGGAAACACTAATAGACTGCTTTGGAAGACTGTTCATTTATTTTATTTTATTTATTGTTTTTATTTTATGTGTATGAGTGTATCACCTCCATGTGTGTAAGTGCACCTGTGTTGTGCATTGCCCCCAGACCCACAAGAAGGTGTTGGATTCCCCTGAAACTGTAGTTATGGATAGTTAGCTGCTATGTGTATATTGTACCCAGGAACTCTGCAAGAGCAGCCAGAGCTTTTAACCACTGAGCCATCAGCAGCCCCAGGATGCTCATTTTATCATCTCGATTTATCATGACAAAATTTCTCTTAGCATTATCATTTCATCATAGATGTTTAGGGACAGTTCCTGAATTTAATTTCACTAAATAAACTGTTTTATTGCTCTTCAAAGGTAATTATTGTAGGTTTTAAACACTTTTTAAATACATTGTAAACTTTTGCTACTGAAAAAAAAAAAACAAACTGGTTTGGATTGAACAAGGATTCATCTAAATTGTCACCAATATAAATCATCTGAAGAGCTATAATAATTTACCTAGATTATTCTTAAGATTATACAATTAGAGGCTGGAGAGATGGCCTAGCAGTTAAGAGCACTGGATGCTCTTGCAGAGGACCCGGGTTCGATTCCCAGCACCCACATGGTGGCTGAGAACCATCTTTAACTCCAGTTTCCGGGGAATCCGACACCCTCTTCTGACCTCCGCGGCATTGCATGACACAAGTGCACAAACCTACATGCAGACAGTACATACACATAAAAATAAATAAAAATTTAAGAAAAGATTATACAATTAACAAACAGCATATTGACATTTTCTGACATATATATATGTTATATATTTATTATAGTTATTTGATTATATTTATTTGTTATTTATATTTTATATTTATTTAAATTTATATTTATTTGTCATTATAGTTATTTGATGAATGATAACTATGTTTGGAGTATGAGCTGTAGTAACTTATGTTGCATATACATTCAGACACAGATTGTTGCAGAAATGGCAAATAAAAGGGGATTTTGTAGGCCAATTCCATTTGAGTGTGGTCAATAGCACTAAAAATATCCCGAGAAACCTTTCCATTTTTAGAATGTGAAGTCAAAACCTCAGAAAAGTTCCCAGAACATTCATGCTGTTTTTAAAAGTCAAAGACCACGGTCAAAAACATGGATTAAGGCTAAAGAAAAATATATGTATTTAATTCAAAGGAACATGCATATATTTCTTAATCTGGGCTTTGTACATAATAATTCTTTACTCCAGTTTTATGGTGGTATATTTCTTTTTTTTTAACTTTTTTAAAAATATGGAACGCTTCACGAATTTGCGTGTCATCCTTGTGCAGGGGCCATGCTAATCTCTGTATCGTTCCAATTTTAGTGTATGTGCTGCCGAAGCGAGCACTATGCTGGTATATTTTTTTTTTTTTTTGGTCTTTTTGAGACAGGGTCTCCCTGTAGCTCCAGCTGTCCTGGAACTTAGTCTGTAGACCAGGTTGGCCTTGAACTCTTAAAGATCCACCTGCCTCTGCCTCCCAAGTGCTAGTATTAAAGGCGTGCACCACCACGCCCAGCTTATGCTGGTATATTTCTTAACCCAGTAAATTACTAATTGACATTTCCTTTTTTATAACTTATTATAACCATAAAGGTAAATAAGGTTTTTCTCAGGTAAGTACATGAATTCACAATTATGATTTTATGTTTAATCTAAATTTGTATATCCTGAAACATTGTTACTCTAGCCTGCCAAGATTCTGTTCTTGGTTGAGACCTTCTGAGAGCCACACACACAGACACACAGATACACAGACATACATACACACACACACACACACACACACACACACACACACACACCCCTTGGTGTTGGCAGACACAATAAATGGTCTGAATATTAAAATCTGTTTATTTGAAATCCATTGGAGATTCTGAAACCATCTGCAGAAGAGTATAATAAAGTAAGAGAAAAGAAAAGAGCCGAGACAGATCCTCTTTGTTCTCAATCTCTTTATCTTAGTAAGGCAAAGGGAGTGTTGAATGTTTATTAAGGTAGTAAATGGAGTAGATACTGATGCAATCAAGAAAGGTAATAAATGGACTGGACTGCAGAGTGTGTGTCCCTAGACAGACTCTCATGGTAAACCTCACCTACCCAGGTCTCAGGGATCATTGTGGAATCGTGGGCTGTAAGATTGTAAGAGCCAGAAGCAGAGCCTGAGCATAAGGAACCAGAGACTTCCAGGCTTCTGGGGATGTGCTAATATGAATTTACAGCAAAGCTGAAAGCATGCCAAGAACCATGCAAACTTAATCGAAGACCCAGAATAGAAATGAGGAAAGGCAAGAGGCCCCAACCTTAGCCAAGGAACTATTGACATTCTATCACTGCTGGGCAAAGGAGACTCCATTGTCTTTAGGGAAGCTGTGTTAGATAGGGTGAATATGCTCTGGTAGGGACATCTGGGTACACAAACTTGACTAGACAGGCCTTAAAATATTTGACAGAATTCATGAAATGTTGTGGGTCAGATGTGAGGGGGTGTCCATAAGGGAGGGGGCCTAAAATGATTAAGACATATCATAGGAAGTTTCCAAAATTTAAATAAAAATACATTTAAAATGGGCTGGAAATGTTTTAGCTTTGAAATATCCCAGAATCTGTGTTTGAGATGAAAGTCCTTTGGCCCAAATATAATTTTAGAATGCTCCAAAAAGGGAGACAATAACATTAGCTAGGGAGAAACCTGCTAGTTTTTCTTTTAAAAAAAAAATACTTTAAAAAGATCATAGAAACTGTGGTAGAAATAAGGGAAAGACAGGAGAAACCTGAATAAGGATAATGATTCTATGTGCCACAGTCTGGAATCAGACCGTTCCATACTCCTGGGTAAGGGAGTAGGATGCTGCCATTGACAGGCACCATTAGCTTAAGAATGTTATCATTGGTACTGAAGCAGAAGACCTATAACCTCAAGCAAGCTGTGTTCACCAGTAAGAAGATAAAATATCATCTTCCACTTTTGACTTGCTTGGCTTTGAAGAAATTCACCCAAAAAAAGCAGCTTCCCTTGTTTCTTCAGAAAAGAAAGTCTCTTATAGAGGAGAGAAACATATTGGCCTTTGCACAGAAATGGACTTTTCTTAGTTTGATTTTGCCAATGTCCCACTTTTTTTGAGTGTTGGAGAATATATGATGGGTGGAAAATTATGGAAAATATTTAAAACTAGAAATCATATGTAATAGCCAAAGGCTTAGCTGAAGGTTTTAGTAATCCTTGTTTTGTAGGTGATGGAGCTCTCCTCTAAGTATGAATGAGTTCATACTGTCCTATGAGAAATGCAAGTAAATTGCAGTGAATAGCAAAAATGAGCAGATCATGTATTTTGCAAACAAATTGTATTTGTGACTAAACAGAAAACATACCAAGGCATATCCAATAAAACCTTGTTATAAAGGTTGTTATGGGAAACTCTTAACTGTAGTTCATATTCTAATTTTAGATGTAGCATAAGGTCTGTTTTTACTGAAGGATATTTTAACCGTAGAGCATACAATCATTCCATTATGGATAATGAAGCTTCTATCAACTTAGCCTCAGGTTTGAAGGTAGACCATTTAAGAACACTGCTGATTCCCCTCACTCACCACTTCCTTACATGCTAAAGGAGAAACCCAGAAAGGAGCTGGTGGGTGGGAACAGATGCTACTTAACTAGAATTCCGCTTGGGTTATTTTAAGATTTAAATCCTCTACAATCTGAATTGATGATTAATTTTCTATTCATATGGTATGATATTGTTGTAGTTGAGAAACAAAAGTTTCACCAACAAATGTTTAGAGTAAACCACATATTATACTTGAAGACGACGTTCGTTAAGGCTTCTGGCAAATTGCCTAGTTTTTATAAGCCCCTCTTTGCTCGATTTCAGATTTAGGTGGTTCCTGCTATATTTCCCTATGTATTGAAATAAAAACTAAAAATGTGTCTGCTGCATTTTGAACTTTAATTGAAACTTCTTACTTAAAAACGTAGCCATGAAATATGAAACAGAGGATAAATTATTTGACTACCATGAATATAATCATTATGCTGATAGATTAGGATGCCTAGTGAGTTAATATGTTTATTATATGAGGAATATTTTGAGGCAATAGAATTAACCAAGTTTCTGTTGCTATAATAAAACTAAAATTTTAAGAAAAATAAATGAAGCTCAAATCTACAAGGAGAAATGCTAACATATATTTATGAATGTAAAAAGATAGTGTTCAGCAATGTTAAATGTATAAAAAATTGATAAAACAGCTAGTTTCAATTCTGTGTGATAGAAAATGATTCCAAAGATTTCAATAGTAGCAAATAACAAATATTTAATTACTTCTCGTTTTTTCCCTGTTTTGCAAGCATGCTAGGCCAGGTAAGTTCCCTACAACTGATATACATATGGCCTTTATCATTTCTTTAAGGATTATTCTTTCTGATTAGTTTAAGTTCATAAAAACACTAGATGGAATTGATAAGCATCAATCAAAATGGTTACCAACCATAGTCTATAGTTTATATGAGAGTCCACTCTAGCATTTTGTGCATACGGACACATTTATCATAATCTATGTCCACCTTTATAGTATCTTTTGGGGGTAGATTACTTACCCTAATTGTGTTCTGTTCTTTTTTTTTAATTTTATTTTATTTTCATATGTGTATGAATGCACTGTCTGCATGTAGGTCTGTGCACCTGTTCTTTATCATCTTGTAAACACTGATGCTTTATCTGTCTTCATGGTTTGGTCCTCTACAGTACTCAGGTTTGCCAGTTCAAACAGTACATAGCCTTGTACCATTGGTGACATTTTCTTAGTAATGTTTGTTTAAGTTTTATCCATTTCTCTTTTGTTTAAGACTCCATTTCTCTTTTAACACTATTTGGTTTTCCAGAGGTACCAGAGTGTTTTCGCGAATGAAGGATATCCTAGTAATGCCAAGTTTGGTAATTTATGACTAGAGCTTCTATAAACAAGCATGGGCAGTTTTGTGAGTAAGCATATTCTTAGTTTCTTTGGACAAACAATAAGATGTTAAATCTCTAGAATGTATAGTAATAATATGTTTAGCTTTGTGTAAAACTGCCAATTTTCTCGAACAGTGGCAATAAACTTTGCTCTCCCAAATCAATAATTACAATTCTTGTTATACCTCTCTGCTTTTAGTGTAGTCAGTGCTAGATTTTGACTATTCTAACAGGTCTATAGCATTACCTCATGGTATTTTGTTTTGCATTGCTCTGATAACATATTTTGTGCAGCAACTTTTTCGAGCCTAATTTTCCATCATTATATCTTCTTTGGTGAGCATTTTCCATCTTTATATTTTTACTTTGGCTCATTTTAAATGACATTATCTGTGTTCCTACTACTGAGATTTAAACTGTTTATGGGGGTTGGAGAGGTTAAGAGCACTGGATGCTCTTGCAGAGGCCCTAGGTTAGATTTCCAGTACCCAAATGGTAGCTAACAACCCTTCATATCCAGGGCATCTGATGCCCTCTTCTGTCCTCCACTGGCATTTCATGACATGGATATAGTTTCATACATGCAGGCAATGCACTCATACAGATAAAATTAAAAAAGTAAACAAAATATTTTAAGAAATTTTAAAAAGCAGTAGAGTTCTTTCTCCCAAAATTAATCTGAAAAAAAGAAAAATTAATCTGCTTTGAAAAACTTTGAGAAGACTCAGAAGGGGAAACAGGACATGTATGGCAGGCTGCATGAACTTGGGAGGGGAGGGGGCAGGAAGGGGGAAATGAGTCTGTATTGAACTGAGAAGTCAAGTATGAAATGCACAAAACTTCAATAAAAGATAAAAAGTGTAATTTTTTTTTTTTGTCTTTTTGAGACAGGGTCTCCCTGTAGCCCCAGTTCACTCTGTAAACCTTGAACTCCCAAAGATCTGCCTGCCTCTACCTCCCCAGTGCTAGGATTAAAGGAATATTTTTAATAATAATCATTCCTCAGATATGTCTTTGGCAAAATATTTTTCCAGTCTACAGCTTGTTCTTTCATTCTCTTCACAGTACTTTGTAAAAGATGTTTCTTAATGTTAATGAAAACCAGCTTATAGATTATTTCCTCATGCATCATATGTTGAGATTTTTAGATGTTTCCCTATATTGTTTTTATGAGGATTATTGCTTTGTGATTTTATATTACATCAATCATCTGCTTTGTAAATTTTATATAAAGGAATAAATGAGGGCCTTGAATAGAAAATTTCTCCTTGATTATTGGAAAACAACTTATTTTCAAAATAAACATGATAAATGAATATTAAACATCTTATAGTGAAAGGTTTATTTTTATTCCAAGACTACTGATTTATACCAGGTCACAGAAAAGAGAAATTTGCTAAGCTTAGCTATTTTGCACATAAATAAGACTGAAATCTACAGATCAAAATAGATTCAACCAAGTAGGTTTGTATACATGTATTCAGTGCTGTATATGTGCTATATATTATACTTGAGATTACCTTGTCTTATACATATATTACAAAGTTGAGTTAATTAATACACACTTTTTGTAGTAATTTATATGGATAGTTACATTAATTGATATATTTATTGATTTATATGATTATATATTATTTATTTACATGTGTGTGGTCACAGGCATCGATCTCAAAATACATGGAATCTGTAAATTCTGAAAAGAATCTCAGTAGGATGTAAGAAATTTGAGCTCAATCTTTTGCCAATATTCATTTAATTTTCACAAGATGACAAATGGACACTCCAAACTTAGACTGAATGACATACACATTTTGTATTATAAATTAGATATAACAGTGTTAATTTTATAAACTTTCTAGTGTAAAATCTACATTTGTCATAAGCATAAAAGCATTATTTTTCTTTGTATATGAGAGTGAGTTTTTCCACTTAACTGTGAGAGAAACTTGCCCTAAATAGAATTTCCAATAAGATTTCTTTCACCATTTTTGCTAGTACCATACAAAGGAAAATTATTTAGTTACAATCTCTATATTATTCTAACAGATGATAAAATACATTCAGAATGAAAGACTAAAGTTTGCCTTTATTCTGTAATATTTAATTTAAATTATTTGTGTCAGAAATATATATGTTTATTTACCAGTGTCAGTCTAAGATACAGTATTCACACACATACATCTGTCTAATCAAAATATTCCATAAGGCAACTTTTTGATAATTTTTCAGTAGTGATACAGACTTTTACTATACAGGATATTGATGATCAAGATAAAATAAATATTAAAATAATAAAATAGGGAGAAAAGTAGACCAATATTAATCATAATGTGAATGTAAATATCATGTATAAAATACTGAAAGCTAAGCCACAAGAGTACTAATGAACTGTGTCTTGACCATAAAACTTGTCCTATAACTAGAAATCAATCAATGAATGTTAAGCAAAGGAAAAGTAATATAATTATTTCAAGAAGAAAAGGAAATATGACATTTGAGATATTTTTTAAATGGAAATAGGAAGATACTTTCTTAGCTTGATAAAATTCTATCTTGTGGAAATGTAAAGTCTTAAAAATATTAATTTTGGAAATTAAATTTTAAACTTTAACCAATAAATGCAACAAATACAAAAGTCTACCTTATTTCATAGTTAAATCAAAGGCTATAATTATTTGAATCAAAATGAGACATCTATAATATATAGTATATATATATATATATAGTATATATAATTGCTGCAAAAGCAATTAACAAGAATATTAAAGACCCTGAGAGCTATATAAAATGGCTCCATTATGCCATCTGCACAGTTTTTACTAAACTGAAGTCCTTTGTGAATACATTTTCCATAAAATAAATATGTTAATTCTTAAAATTTTTAATCTTAGTCAGCAATTTATAAAATTGTTTATAAGCTACAGGATATTTATGCATATAATAAAATACAAATGTATTTTTAATTTTATCAAAGAACATATATTATAAATGAAAATGTGTGAGTGTTTGGTTTGGACATCTTTGCAATTAAGTTGGGCTTTTCAATGTTTAGAATGTAAATTAGAAACAATAGTGTTATGATTTCATTGCTACCAGGATTCATGCTTTATTAGCAACAATTGAGCAACAGGTTAAGCATGGAAAACTATTTGAACGTGAGAGGGCTGTATCTATTAGATGGTCCAGAGGGAGGAAACAGTAACTTCCATTGACTTTCATTTTAATGAGTTTTAACTCTGTACACCTGCTTCTCAATACCCAGCAGCAAATTTAGCTCTGGGAAAGACAGTAATGGAAAGAAAAAAAATCTGCTCTTCCAAAAACTGATGGGAAGTTTGCAACTCCCCAAGAATTTTAGAGTAGCTCTTTATTGTGTTGGAGAAAATATCAGTTTAGAATGGTTCCATTCATCAATATGAAATGAACTGTTAAAAGATATGCCTTTTAGAGCATTTTAAGTACTAAAAATATCCTGTGAAAAAATAAATCTAAGATGCTTTTTAGATTGTTTTTATTAAATAAAGGAAAACAAAACTCAGTGGAGTATTTATTATGGTAGTCTATGCATAAATATTTCATTATCTTAGTCATCAAATTAAATTCTACACTGCTTATTTTTCTTTACATGATATGGAATTCATACATCAAAATAGATTAAATAACTATTTAATCATACAAGTAAACTCAGATACTAGATCCTATGAATCTTAACGTAATTCTACTATGTGTTATTTATTATTTCCTACCATACACCAGACACTATTTCAAGCATTCAACCACCATGATCTCATTTACATTTGCAGTAATACTACTGGGTAACTATGATTACTTCTGTTTTATAATTAAGAAAAATAAAACCAAAAAAACATTAAGTTTAGCAGGCTCTCAATGCTATCAAGACAGAAGAGCTGGTCCAGAACTAAAAGTGTTCACAGCCTTATCTTTCTATAATACCATTTATTTAGGTTTTCAAGAACATATTCCAGAAGTTTAAAATTTGTGGGAAATATATCATCATTTTTCCCATGAATTATCAAATTATTTATTTTAAAGGAAATATTTTTATTTTGTTAAATATTAAATGGAAAAAATAAAATCTGTTTTGCCTACTATTCAAAGCATTACAGGAAATAAAGAAGTTATTGCTTATAAGACCATGTTGAGTGTTATAAAGCACTCTTATGGTATTATAAGTAGCTACTGGTTTAAAGGTTTTTTTTTGTGTGTGTGTGTGTGTGTGTGTGAGTGTGTGTGAGACTCAAGTACTTAAAAGTTCCTGTTTCTTTAAAAAATACAGAGTAATAGACAGTTCATTATTCTGTACACTAAACTCAGAAGATTTCTGTGAAATCCGGAGATTTTTTTTTCAGAAAATTAGACCAGGAAAATTGTGGAAACTTTAAGTGTTCACAGAAGGGAAGTCAGATTCACAGGACATGAGATCTCCCTGGGTATCAGAGGGGAAAGTAGTACACTGATGTCAGGCAGGTTTTCTTAGAAAACCTATTTCTGGGCTCATTATACACAGACATAACAGTAATGTACAATGACCTAAAAATTGAAATTTTTAGATACCATCTCTTAGAAGTTATTTTTTTTTTCCTTTTGGCATTTCCCAGTGAAATCTAGGCGCAATTTCCTTATGTGAAACATCCCTTAAAGCAGGATTTGCAAACTCAAATGCCCTAGTGATATGCACAATACAGCAGATACAGGAATTACAGTGATCTAATCTAAAGCTCATATTTGACATTAAAGAATGGGACTAATATTGTCAGATCTTCTGATTGTTTTTGGAATCTTATAGTGAAAACATCCCCAGATTTAAATGTTAGAAATTAACTTAAGTAAAACAAGACAACTTGACTCATGGAAGCAATTATGTTAATGGGGTTCACTTTGTAATTCCTTGTCAACACCCTCTAAATCATGACTATATGGTACATTCTTATATTCATCTCTGTAGAATATCTGTAGTGTCTGTGCTGGATTGCTTTAGGGTCAACTTTTCATACTTGTGCTGAGGGAGCCTAAACTGGGGAATTTCCTTCATTGGACTAGCCTGTGGCTATGTCTGTGAGTACTGTTGAGCTGTGTGGGAAGGCACCTAATGAAGGTGGTGCCACCACTGGGAAGATTTGAATAAGAAAGCAGGCTGAGCATGGGCTGGGAATCAAGCCAGTAAGCAGTGTTCCATGGCCTGTGCTTTGGCTCCTGCTTCCAGGTTCCTAGCCTGAGTTCCTATCTTGGGGCTCTCAAGTGTGAATTGTGACCCAAGAATTTTTTTTTCACATAAATGTATTTTATTTTTTTTAAGAAATCTAGACCCAGTGTTCCCACCCATTCAGTCCCCCCACCCCCCAAGCTCATGCATTCTGCCCCAAAGGCTTTTCATCTTAGTATTTCTCAATATTTCCTGAGGAAGTTTGCTTTGTTTTGAGCAGAAGTTCACTGTTTTCAGTCAGTTCTTTTGATGCAGTCCTTTCTGTTGTTGTTTGTTGTTTCCAATATGCATATACACCCAACTGTTTGGACAAAATCTCAGGGGGCCCTCACAAGAAATACTTACAACTGGGTAATTGCATAGCATCCACAGATGAGGGATACAATTCCTCGTTCGTTTTCTGGGACTGTTTACTTCACACGTCAGCAGGATGTCCTCTAGCTCAGCATTTTCCTGCAAAGCATGATGGTGTCTTTTTTTTATTGCTGCATAGAACTCTTTTGTGTAGATGTATCACATTTTTCTCTATCCACTCATCAGTTGAGGGGCATTTAGGTTGGTTCCAGCTCCTGGCTATTGTGAAGAGAGCTGCAAAATAAACATGGCCATGCATGGATCTCTGTGGGTGGCCTAGAGTCTTGAGGGTACATGCCCAGGATGGTATGGCAAGGAGGTCGGGTGGAAGTTCATCCAAGTCTTCCAATGGTTCCCCCACACTGCTTTCCATAGTGGCTGTACGATTTTACATTCCCACCAGCAGTGGATGAGTGTTCCCCTTTCCACAACCTTCAGCACTTGGTATCATTGTGTTCTTGATCCTAGCCAGTCATTGGAGTAAGATGATATCTAAAGGGTTTTGATTTGCATTTCTTTAATGATAGTGATGTTGAACACTTCTTGAGGTGTTTCCAGACATCTCTAATTCCTCACTTGTGAAGTCTCGGTTCAGTTCTTTGCTCCATCTATTGAGTGGGTCATTTGTTTTCTTTTTTCTTTGTTCTTTATATTTTCTACTTCTTTTTGGAGCTTCTCGATCTCTTTTTGTTCGCTTTGGTTTGCGGGTTGGTTTCTTTATCTTTTCCAGCATGGGATCTTTTCAGTGTTTCTACTTCCTTCCGGAGCTTGTCATTCTCTCTAGGTCCTTCTTGAGTTCCTCATTCTCTTTTCTTAGTTCTTTAATTTGTTCTTTATGATCTTGTAGTTCTTTAAATATGTTCCCAATTGTGTTTCTGATGTATGTGTCCTGGGGCATCCCCAGAGGGATCCCACTGCAGGAGTCTTCCATAGGGTTGGTATAGCTTGGCAAGGGATTATCCTGCCCCTTTCCAGTGTTGTCTCTTCTTCGTGATCCTGGCATATGGGCTTCTCCTTACCTGTATTCCAATGTGAGTCCTAAATGTCTCTTCACTGTGAAGGCTTGCTTTGCTTGCCTCCTTCAGATGCCTCTTCATAATCCCAGTTGGGGGGGCTCTTCAGCCCGCACCCCGGTACCTTCCGCTGGGCTCAGGAGATCTCATGACCCAAGAATTGTAAGACAAATAAACAATTTTCTCCCAAGTTGATATTGGTCAGAGTATTTTGTCACAGTGACTGACAGCAAACTAGAACAGAGATTGGTACCAGGATCATAGGGTATCACTGTGACAGACATGACCCAGATGTTTGGGGGAGAATTATGGAGGCATTTGGAACTTTGGGCTTGAAAAGCCATTGAGTACTTAGAAATTGTTGCTGTGGAGCTTAAAACAGTTGAACTGAAAGTGTTGTAGACAATGGAGGCCTGGCCTGTGAAGCTTCAAAGGGAAATGGAGACCATCAGGGTTGTTTTATAATAATTTTAACTGAGAATCTGTGGGTTCTGTTCAGCTGGGGCTAAAGAATCAGCAATGATTAAGAAGAGACCAGAACCTGAAGTGAAATATTTGCTTTACTGGGACAATTGAGTTAGCTTGGGCTGAAAAATGATCAGGAAGTAATAAGATACCAGCATCATTGTAGTGAAATCTGGAAAGAATTTCCTCAGGGTCATTGCAGAGAATCTGTGGTCCAGAATGGGCTTCAGCCTCCATCTCAAGCCGGAAGCTGGACTTGGTAATGTATAAGAGTCTCCTGTGTGGTTGTCATTTTGAAAATGTGAAGGGGTCACAGGGAATAGCTGAGGGTTGGCACACTGAGAGGCCGGAAGAGCCCACTGGTGAAGGTGCAGCCTCAGTTTCAGTGGAGACCCCAGCTCTTTGGAGATGCCAGGATCATAGGAAAATCACCAAGAGCAGCAGTATGTGTATAATGGAGCTGGCCTTAGCCAGAGAAGGGGAGCTGCTGAAACCCAGTGGAGCCTAGGACGTCATGACCTGGAATTACTTTGTTGGACTTTGCATTTGTTTAGGTGTACCCAATTCTTCCCTTTGAAATAAGGCAGTATTTGTTTTGGATTTTACAGGAGCTTACAGTTAAGAGAGTTTTAAAAGAGACTGACATTTTTAAGTGTTTGGGGTTTTTACAGTGTGTGGGGCTTTTAAGGTTGTAATGTCTTATGTTGTGATATTATTGTTAACATCATATATTTGGGACTACAAATTGAAAAGTTGTGGTCTAATAGTGATGTTTTTTGTTTGTCAAGTTGACAAGGGATCAATTGACTGGATAGCTTCAGTGTCAACTTGACACACCTGGGTTGAGGAATTGACTCCATTGGACTGGACTGTGGCTACCACTGTGGGGTATTTTTTTGATTGTTGACTGATGTAGGGGGGGCAGCCCATTGTGGGTGTGTGTTGTGTATTGTGTAAGAAATAAGGCTGAGCACAGGCCAGGGGAGCAAGCCAGTAAGCAGCATTCCTCCATGGCCTGTGCTTCAGCTCTTGCTTCCAGGTTCCTACCCTGAGTTCCAACGTTGGGCTCCGTAAGTGATGCTGTGATCCAGTAGATGGAGGACAAATAAACCCTTTCCTCCCAATGTTTGTATTAGTCAGATTNGGGGGTGAGCGTTCCATGCAGCAAACATGTCCTTATTTGGTTTGGCCTTGCTGAAGCCCTCTGTTCCACATAGAGATATCCTATCCTTGAGACCCACGTGGTGGAAGTCGATTGGTTGTGACAGGCCTTATAGGTGGTGAACCGGGAAGGGAGAGAGAGAGAGCAGATGTAAGGTTACCCGAATAAACTGCTTGAGGAAGATCACTCTCATGTTGTGTCTTTTTCGCTGGATGAACGGGGACGTGACAAAAATTCTAATAGGAATAAAATGTGACTCTAAAATTTGAAACACTCAAAATAATAACATTTAAAACCTTTCGTGGTTTACACAGTACTGAGATTCTCTAGTTGTGGAACACATTTTTCTTCTAAATTAAAATATGAATATATTGAAAAAAAGATGTTTAGTTTTGGATTTTTTATTTACTTTACCAACTGCAAAAATTTAGTTTGATGGTAATGCAGATTCAGGAGAACACAAACCCTTCTTAATTCTTGTGAATGCCTTTGCATATCTGCACTTAATCTAGAGAACACATGGTTTTCAGGTTTTCACTTCATTTTGGAAAGAAGTGATCAGGTACACTAAAAATAACCACCTGGGATATGTAAGCTATTAATAGATCAGTGTCAATAATTTTAATCTCTAAACTAAAAATGAAAATTCTTTACTAAGTAAAATTTCTGCTCACAGTGATTTGGAAAACTGTAACTTGTTAATTCTAGATTTTGGTGAGTTAGCTAGGTTTATAAGTCGATTCAAAAACCAAAATCACTATAAAAATGAAAGAAAAGACTGGTGAATGTGAGTGCTTTTACCACAAACAGGAATCACTAGTTCCTTTGAAGAAAAACAGTCATGGCTGTGTATTTTACATCCCCAATCTTTAGGGGCAAAGCCAGACAGGTTCTCAAGGCTTTTGGAACAGCCTAGTGACAGACACTGTATCAAAGCAGTAAGGCAGAGAGGAACAGAGGAGGGCAATGGATGTTCTGTTTTGTCTTTCACAAAGGAACACATGGCTACATGTACCCACATGCCTCTATTCAACCGCACAACAAACTCCAACATGCATAGTTTACACAAATTAAAAGAACAAAAGTAAAAGAAGGGTACATAGTTTTAGAGTGAATTCTGAAGGATACTTTTAGGCAAGATAGAACATCACTACTGCACCCATTGTTTGGAATTAAGTTTATTTTCCTTTCTGATAGCATCGTAGTGGAGTCATTTGTTTTTAGTACTCAACAAAAGGAAACAAATCTAGCTTATAGAAATGTGTGTTTTAATGCAAAATGTATAAAGAAATGTATGGGAATATAAAAAATATAATAACATTTTAGACATTATGCTCCTGAAGCATTATCATAATTTACCATAAAACCATAAAAATTAAATTAAAAGAATTCACATTATATGACTATGTCACTGGTTCTAAAAGGATGTGAAATGAGTTAATTTCCTACTTTCTTCTGATTATGTGTGGTTACATTAAAAAAAATAGTAACTTCTTTGTGAATATGTTACCCAGCTTTTGGTTACTGTAAGAAAATACCCAAGGTGCTGAAAATAAAAGATGTAAGTTTTATTTTGATTCTCAGCTTTAGAGGTTTCATTCTATAGTTAGTTGGCCTCATTGGTCTGGGTAAAATTTCTCATATCAAGGAGAGAGCCAAAAATGAAATAGTGATCAGAGAAAGAAAGAGAGTGACAGAGAGAAAGAGAAAGAGAAAGAGAGAGAGAGACAGAGACAGAGAGACAGAGAGATTGAAAAGAGAGAGCTGACTGACACAGTTCTATCGGGCAGGCACCCTGGGCTCTGTGGGTGTCCTACTGGACCCCAGCTATCTCTTTTAGCACAGAGACCTTTAGAAACATTGAAAACAAAAACTTTATAAAGCTAGGTGCACCAGAGTTTGGTGCATAGACATTTAGGATTGTGAAGTCTTCATGGATAATTGCTGCTCCTTTGATAAGAATGTAATGGCCCTCTTTGTCTCTTCTGATTAATTTTATTTTGAGATCTATTTTGTCAGATATTAGAATAGGCACTCTGGCTTGTTTCTTGGTACCATTGGCTTGAAATATTTTTTTTCCATCCTTTCACTCTAAGGTAGTGTCTGTCCTTGAGGGTAAGATGGGTTCTTGTAGACAGTATATGGAAGGATTCAGTTTTCTAATCCATTCTCCCAGTCTATATCATTTAATTGGGGGAGTTTAGACCATTAGTATTTAAGGTTATTATTGAGAGATGTATGTTGCTTCCTTTCACCTTATTTTTTTGTTTGCATTCATGGTCTAGGTTTGTATTTACTCTGTTATGCTTTTGTTGATTTCTCTCTTTAATTGCTTAGGGATGTTGTTCCTTTCCTCTGTTCTTTGGGTTGCTTCAAAGATTTTCTGAAGTGTTGGTTTCTTAGACATGTATTCTTTCATCTTGTTCATGTCATGAAAGATTTTTCTTTCTCCTTCAACTATAATTGACATTTTTTCTGGGTATAGTATTCTGGGTTGGCATCTAAAGTCATTTAGTACAGGGAATACTTTGGTCCACATTCTTCTAGCTTTCATAGTTTGCACTGAGAAGTCAGCTATAATTCTGATGGCTTTCCCCTTATATGCAACTTGTTGTTTTTCTATTGTGGCTTTCAGTATTTTGTCTTTGTTTTGAATATCTAGTGTTTTAACAGTTATATGGCATGTGGAATTTCTTTTCTGGTCATGTCTATTTGGTGTTCTATGTGCTTCTTGTATTTGTATGGGATTGTCTTTTGTCAGTTTGGGGAAATTTTCTGCAATTATCCTGTTGAAGATCTGGTCAATAGTGTTGTCTTGAGATTCTTCTCCTTCCTCTATCCCTATGATGTGGACCTTTGGTCTTTTCATATTGTACCACATTTCCTGGTTGTTCCACTCATGTTTTTATTTTAATTTTTCATAATCTTTACTTGAGCATTCTAGTTGCTCTGTGTTATCCTGCAGGTCTGATATACTTTTTTCTGCTTCTTCCATTCTGCTTCTGAGGTTTTTTTCCCCATCCATTTCTGATGATTGGATGAATGTTCAATTTCCTGTTGCATTTCATCCTGTGATTTCTTTAGTATTTCCACTTCCTTCTGGAGCCTGTCATTCTCATCTTGTAGCTCCTTGGTTCATTGGTCAGTTTCTTTTTTCATTTTGGCCTGGGATCTTTTCAGTGGTTCCACACTACTCTGCAGGACCATAAGACACAGAATAATCATAGCACATTAATAGTGGGGGACTTAAACACCCCACTGAATCCATGGATAGATCAACAGGACAAAAAATAAACAGAGACATATCAGAACTGAACAATACAATATACCAAAAGGACCTCATAGACATCTACAGAATATTCCACCCAAAAACCAGAGAATATGACTTCTACTCAGCACCTCAGGCAACATACTACAAAATAGACCATATACAGAGGCACAAAAGAAATCTCAACAAATACAAAAAGATTGAAATTATTCCATGCATTCTATCAGACCACAGTGCAATAAAGCTCAAAATGAACACTAGAATAAGCCCAACTAGCTACCAGAACACATGGAGACTTAACAACACTATCCTGAGTAATGAATGGGTCAGGGTAAAAATAAAAAGTGAAATAAAAGTATTCATGGAACTGAGTGAAAAATACAATGCAACACAACAGAACCTGTGGAATACTTTAAAAACAGTCTTGAGAGGGAAATTTATAGCCTTAAAGGCCCACATCAAAACACATACACACACACACACACACACACACACACACAACACTCCAGCTAAAAACACTTGAGAGACAAAAACAAATGAACCTTAAACCTGGCAGGAAGAAATAAGAAAAATCAGAGCAGAAATCAATGAAATTGAAGCAGAGAAAACAATACATAGAATCAAGGAATCCAAAATCTGTTTCTTTGAAGGAAAAACAAAAAAAGAAAGAAAGAGCAACTCCAATCAATAGCATTCCAAATCAATAGTATTCCTGATGAAAGGGGAAATATCACAACAAAGAAAACAAGACATAGGCATAGGAAAAGACTTCCTAAATCTGACAGCAGCTGCACAGGATATAAGATCAACAGTGGACAAATAGGACCTCAAGAAACTCAAAGCTCTGTACAGCTAAAGAAACAGTCAAGGAAATGAAAAGAAAACCCCCAAAGTGGAAGGAAATCGTCACCAGTGATACATCTGACAGAGCATTAATGACAAGAATATATAGACTACTCAAAAAACAAGGAAGAAGACAAACGACCTACTCAAAAAATGCGGTAAAGAGCCGAACAGAGACTTCACCAGTGAGGAAGTAAAGATGGCTGAGAAACATCTTAAAAATTGTTCAACATCATTAATAATTAAGGAAAGGCAAATTAAAACCACTCACAGATTTCATCTCACTCTGATACAACTGTCTAAGATCAAGAAAACAAAAGACACCAAATGCTGGAAAGGTTGTTGGGAAAGGGGAAAGGGGAACACTCATCCACTGCTGGTGGGAATATAAACTTGTACAACCATTATGGAAAGCAGTGTGGAGAACCCTTAAAAGACTCAAAATGAGCCTACTACCTGATCCAACCATACCACTCCTGGGTTTATTGCAGGTCTCTTCACATTAGTGAAGAGCTGGAACCAACCCAAATGCCCCTCAAGAGACAAGTGGATGACAAAAATGTGGTACATCTACACGATGGGGTTCTATTCAGAGGTAAAGAAAGATGACATCTGAACCATTTACCTGAACTTTGCAGGTAAATGGAGGGGAATGGGAAGCCATTATGCTAAGTGATTATGCTAAGTGAAGCACCACAGTCCAGAAAAACAAATGGTGAATGGTCTCCCTCATTTGTGAATGCTAACACCAAATCCCCAGTTAAAGGCTAGCTGAACAACATTATTGTTATATTTCTGTTTATCTGAAAGCAACTGTGTTGTTTTAATGTAAATCTCTTAATAAGCTCTAGAATCAACCCTCCACTTATTTTCAGACTCTGTAATTACTGTATATGGGTGCAAAGTATGTATTCATATTTTAGAATAATATAAAATTAAAGGAGGAAAATGTGAATTCTTAAACATAAAAAAGATTGAGAGAAATGCAGGACATTTATGGAAGAATGCATGATCTGCAGTGGGGTGGGTGGAAGGGAAAGGGGAATATGTCTAAATTGAATTGAAAAATAATGTCTGAAATGTGCAAAACATCAATAAAAGCATTATATTAAAAAGAAAAAAAAACCAAACTTGACCTGGAATCATTGAATAATACTTGGGGAAAAACTGAAATTCAAATTGTTTAAGAGGAAAATTAGCTATGAATAAAAAGGTAGTCCCTAAACTTTAAAAATAAGGGCAAAAGTTCGAAATAAATATTTAAATACATTGTTGAAGATAAATAAAATATTGCTTTATGCCAATGCTTTCAGTAAAATGTGAAGAGAGAGAAGTTTGTTTTTTACTTTTGTTTTGCTCTTTCTTTCTATAGAATTTAAATGTTTTGAATGTGAGGAAGGAGAGAGACAAAAAATGAAGTTTCTAGATAAATCCATATAGGTGAACAATATCTTCTGGTAGGGAGAGTGGTAAAGAAAATAATGTTTACAATTTTCAAAAGAGAATATTTTTTTCAATAATATTTTAACTATACTGGAAACAATTATAAGAATTGCATTTCAGGGTGTGAAGGAAGAGTGAATGGGAGCAAATGTAAGAAGGAAAACTATGAATAATGGCTTAAAGAGGGGTTGTAAAAATACAAATCCAGGGGCTGGACAGATGGTCTAGTGGTTAAGAGTGCCAACTGCTCTTGCAGAGGACCCGGTTCAATCCCCAACACCCACATGGCGGCTGAGAACCGTCCTTAACTCCAGTTCCAGGGGAATCTGATGCCCTCTTCTGACCTCCTCTTCTGACCTCCACAGCATTGCATGGCATGGGTGCACAAACCTACATGCAGACAGTACATTCATACACATAAAAAAATTAATTAATTAAAAAAACAAAAAATACAAAGCAATAGAAAGTGCTTAGAAAGAAAGGAGCCTGACAGTGAGAGGTGGAGATGCTTAGATTGAGCAATATCTATGATTGTGGATGAATTTGCTTTACAATATGATAAACTACAAATTTGGGAATGAAGACAAGGGAGTAAAGAGGAGAGTGGAAGACAAGATACCCCTTACCAGAATACTTTAAAATGGTAATTAGTCAAGGTTTATTTACAGCACTTCGGTTTCTCTGTATGCTTAATTCTCAGAGGGAAAAAAAATGAATAAAGCAGAAACACAGACACAAATGCTAATTAATTAATTAATTAATTAATTGATAGAAGATAGATAGCAAGGAAGAAAGAGAGAAAGAAAGCAGAAAGAAAGAAAGAGAGAGAGAGAAAGAAAGAAAGAAAGAAAGAAAGAAAGAAAGAAAGAAAGAAAGAAAGAAAGAAAGAAAGAAAAAGAGAAGAGATGGGGAGGGTTGGATTCTGACGTAAGGACAGAGAACCATGTTAAAAGAACAGTATCTGATTTTTGAGGAAACTCAAGTATGAGAAATCAAGTGGAAAAGGATGAATATTGCAAAATGCATTTGAAGAAAGCCAGAATGAAGGGAAATGAGAGACAAGTACATTTTGGAAAGCTGGGTGCTGAGAGGGGATCCTTCTATCCATATTTGCATAAGAGCCCTCTGCAAATTCCCTCAACTGTGCGTGAGCAAATTTCAAATGTAGACTGTACCATGTTGTAGGTATTCTGTGTGCATTAGTTTCCTTTTTTAGCCTATTATAGAAAAAAAATGACCAAAGCACTTGAAGTGTTTGTTTTGGCTTATGGTTTCAGATAGGCATAAATAATAGGGGTGGGGGGCATGGGAGTGGGTTGCCAGGCAGGGAGTTGAGAGTTCATATTTTCATTCACAAATGGGAACACAGAGAGAAAACTGGTTGTCTCAGTGCAATGACTCTTTCCTCGTTAGTCTCCAAATGCTCTAAAATTTTCATCAGTATTATCTGTTCCTTTGAATGCGCAGGAGGGTGTTCTTAAACTTGTTTCCTACCAAGGAATATTAAGGGTAAAATATAATATCTTTCTTTCTCTTTTTACTAGTATTCAATTAACTTAAAAAGTATGTATACAGTTCAGGGGCTGGAGAGATAGCCTAGCGGTTAAGAGCACCGAATGCTCTTGCAGAGGACCCGGGTTCGATCCCCAGCACCCACATGGCAGCTAAGAACCGTCTGTAACTCCAGTTCCAGGAGAACTCCAGTTCCAGGGGAATCCGATGCCCTCTTCTGACCTCCGCGGCATTGTACGACACGGGTGCACAAACCTACATGCACACAGTACACTCATACACATACAAAAATAAATAAAATTTTAAAAAAGGTTCAAAAAGTGTTATAGGCAAAAGAATGTGGATTTGGTAGAATTAAAATATGGCCATTATTTCAGTAACTTTACTTTTGCCTAACAAACCTGAAATATAGAGCAAAGTTCTTCGATCCTTCTTTCTCTGTTTAAATAAAATAGAGAAATGATATTGTTTGGGACTATTTCTAAGGGATTTATTAGTCTTTGAGTCTGTGGCTGCATTCAGGGCTTTATATATCCTGTAACTGATAGGTTCCACCAATATTTAAGAATTTTCAGTTTCTATGGTTCCTCTAATTTATGGCAACATCAGTAACTGGGACCTTTATTGAATTGGCTTCTATCTCCTGGGATCAAAATAAAAACACATGAAAAACAAAAATGCCTATAATAAATATAGTGGTATGAATGAGAATGTCCTCCATAGTCTTCAAGTACTCAGACATTTTGTCCCCAGTTTGTGGTCCTGCTTTGGGAGGTCTTAGAATGTGTGGTCATGTTGAAGGAAGCATGTCCTGAGTGGTAGGGTTAGAGACATCTTAAGCCTTGCCTCACTTCCAGTGGCACTCAGTTTCCTGTACCTGCTTGAAGATGTGAGTGCTTTGCTTTCTGCTCCAGCTCTGGCACCTCCCATGTCCATGCCCCACCCCCATGATGGACTCTCATTCCTCTGGAATGTAAGCTCAAATAAGCTCTTCCACCTATAAGTTCCCTTGGTCACAGGGTTTTATCACTGCAACAGAAAAGTAATCAGTACACTAAGGCTGAATTTTCACATTAGTTATGTAAAATATATTTCTTAATTAAAATATACTCCAGAAATGTCTACCTCACTAACTTATGATAATGATATGTTAGTTCAGTCTATTTTATAAACATAAAAAACCTCCAAAATAAACGTCACTCTGGAATATATTTGTATTTTGTGATATTAAGACATTAAAGTATCTAGAAGGGAATTACAAAGTCTTGTTACTTTCTGTCTCTTTTCTCTCTTCTCATGAGAGATGAGTTAGAGAAAATATGAGGTCAAATGTGAGGCTTCTACTCAGGAGATTAAGGTTTATGTAATACCATGTTCTCATTCATTTATAACAGACAGAAGCACCATGAGAGAATTAAAAATATCCTTTTATCAGAAAGTCCAATGTCTAAGCAAATCCTCAATCATTTTCTCTCATAATTATTTTGATTATGAACAATATAATGAAAGAATTCAAATGGCATTTACAATGTTTATATTTATACTCATATATCTGTATCTGAGTTCAGGTCTGTTCTAGTTTCCTTCTCCATTGTTGTGACAAAACACTCTGATGAAAACCAACTTGGGGAGGAAAGGATTTATTCAGGTTACATCTCCCAGGTCACAGTTTATCACTGAAAGAGCCCAAGGTAGGAACTCATGGCAAGAACCTGGAGACAGGAGCTGAAGGACAGGCCATGGAGGAATGCTGCTTACTGGCTTGCTTCCCTGACCTATTTTTTTTTTATACCATACAGAACATCCTACCCAGAGGTAGCACAACCCACAGTGGGCTGGGCCCTTGTACATCACTCAACATAACCCACAGCCATGGCCAAAAGCAAGTGCAATGGAAACAATTGCCCAATCAAGGCTCCTTCAAGCCAGATATGTCAAGTTGACACTAAAGCTATCCAGCACAATGTCTGTTTCAAGGAGAGATAGTATACTATATTACATATCTGAGCAATGGTTTGGCTGTGCCTGGACACGTGGTGAGATAGATGTTATTTCAGTTTTCTTCATCCCTGGCTCTGCTGGGATTCAGTGTTCATAAGCTATCCTCTGATTATAAGCCTATGCATGCTCCCTGTCTCCTCCCCACTTTACATTATTTCTGAATGTTTGGCAAAGAGCTGCTATTTAGTATTATTGCACATTAATGAAGCAGGAAAACCCTCCCTGATCTCTGTCCATTGATATACTCTTACACTTCATGTCTGCAGATCTTCTATTCAGCTTTGCCCACTCCCAGGACATTCAATACTTAATCACAGTTACTACACTACCACAGTTCCCTACAGCTGTTTTGGCACTATTATTATGTGCAGATTCTCATCCCTTTCAGTATGAAAACAACCCATTGAAGATGCTTTGGTTTTGATCTTCCTCAGCCATGGCATCTGTTCAACATTTGAGGACTGACATATATGAGAAACAGAAGTATTACAAAAAGTAAGTCTAAAAACACATTTTCCCACAGGTGAGAGTCTTTACAAAAGGATTCCACTGTGGGTTCCAACCTCATTCATCACATCAGCAAAGTGTAGTATTCAGGCTTTTTATGTCTCTTGGTAGTTGTAGTGATGTGGATTCTTCTAGTTGGCTGAAATAACTGTACTGGAAAATCTTCATGCATTCTTCAAAAATATCTCAGAAATGATTTATGTAAAAAAATCCAACTCTGTAAAGTCTAAGAGCAGTTACCAGTATTAAGCATTTATCTGCCTTAACACTTTAAGGTCAGTCCATGGCAGATGTAAAGCTAGCATTATTTGTCATAATATATAATAGCCTAGTCACAACATAAAATGAATCATTTCACTTGCAGCCAAGTCAACATATAGTACACTTCAAATGGATGACAACTTCCTTGATTTTCTTGAAAAAGATTGTTTATCTGTGATGCTTCTTGCATAAAGCATATTCAAATGGCCAATTTGGAGGAATAGTAACATGAAATAATTGCCCAAGAATAAAGGAGACCAGATTATATTCAACAAGGGAATCCATTTGTTTATTCATTTTTGGATTTTTAGTATTTTTATTGAGATTTTGTGCATTTTGTGTCATAGATCTTAATCAAATTTAGATCCACACCCCCTCATCCACACCCCTACATAGGCAACTTCCCTGGATTTCATGTATTCCATCATATATGTTAAGTCCTATCCCATCAAGCATTTTTAATCAGATGTAACTTGGTGCAAGTTCCTTCACTGGAGTCTAGTCAGCCTAACTAGAATCACTTCCTTAAAGAAAATCTATCCTCCCTTCACAGTAATCCATGGCCAATAGTTCCATTGTTAAGTTTGGGGCCTGTTGCCCATCTTTCCAATTCTATGCCAGGTTTTTGTCTAATTGAGTCAGCATGAGTTTTGTGCATTCTCTCAACACTGTCAACACTGTTGCAGTGCATATGGCCAAGTTCCCAAAGGCCTGGAAGCCTTTGTTTCCTTATGTTCATGCACCAAGCTTGACTCATACAATCTTTAAGTTGACTTTTCCACAACAGTCCCTTAGCATGGGTTCTATCCAGGGACACATATACTCTGCAGTCTCTTATTCTTTACACTTTGGTCAATTGTGACCTGTGTGCATCACATTCTGTTATATTAGGAGGATTCACTGGTGAGATTCAAGGGATATATTAATATTGTCCCTACCCCCTGTTTTACTATGTTCCTTGGGCCTTAGACATAGAAGTTCCATTGTAGATGTGTCACTTGGGGCTGAACATCTCTCAGACATATATTCTCTGTATATGACCATTTGCGGAACTCTGTAATAGCATCCATCTATTATAAAAAGAAGCTTCTTTGATGAGTGGTGTACTGTATACTTGTTTGTCAATATAAGGATCCACATTTAGCATGCAGTAAGAAATTCATTTCTCCAGTGATAGGGTTTTCTCTAGAATCTATAACCTCTCCATACATGTATATTTGGGTATATTTAAAGTATCATCCATGAGTTACCAAGCATTGACAAAGATAAGTCCAATTAGACAGTCATTGATTACCCCCTAGACAAAAATGCCACTACTACATCAATAGAGAAAATTTGCCATGCCAGTCACTATGGTTGTTAGGATTCACATCTGGGTAGAACCATTGATTGATTTTTCTCCCTTAGCAGCTTACGTACTATCCTCTAGATCTTTGAGAGCCAGTCTTCAGGGACAAGGCTTTCAGGTCTGTTTCATCTCCATTCCCCCAAGTCCTGTGTCCTAGGGATGCCCCGTCTTCAGCAAGAGGGTCTTACCTTCATGTTCTTGGAGGTGATCAAGGGCTGTGGAAATAGCCTGTGTTATTTTAGGAATCTCTTGAGTGAAACTGATCAATGATTCAAAGGGAGATTTCTCCTGTCTGGCCCTGTGCTCCTTGTTATAAAACCTACATGTATACACATGAACTTATGTTCAGATATTGTGCGTGTATTTTTCGGGGGTGCGAGCTAATATATTTCACTCTTACTTTTTAAATTTTATTTATTTTTGTATGTGTATGAATGTACTGTCTGCATGTAAGTCTGTAGACCCGTGTCGTGCAATGCCGCGGAGGTCAGAAGAGGGTCTCGGATTCCCCTGGAACTGGAGTTCTCCTGGAATTGCAGTTACAGACGGTTCTTAGCTGCCATGTGGGCACTGGGGATTGAACCCAGGTCCTCTGCAAGAGCAGTCGCTGCTCTTAACTGCTAGGCTATCTCTCCAGCCCTCACTCTTACTTTTTATGTGACCTAAGTTTTAGTTATCCTCTCTCTCCCCCCTCTTCATCCTCCCAGTTAAGTACCCTCATTTTCCCCTTGATAATACCTCTCCAATCATCCCCCCCCCCATTTTGTTCCTTCTTCTCTTTCCCCTGTGGACTCTTTTATGTCCTTCATTCCTCCATCCTCAATTGATTACCACCTTTTTCCCTATTCTTCCTCCGTAACATCTATTTCGTAGTATCCCCTAACTATGGCTCATTTTTCTCTCTACCTCTGTGCTTCCTTTATGCTTTCCTGGCTCCTGATGTTACACCAGGATATATATTTGCATATGTGTCAATAGTAAATTCTACAAATGAAGGAGAACTTATTGCTTCCTTTCTTAAGTCTGTGTTACTTCACTTAATATAATAGTTTCTAAGTTCCATCCATTTCCTTTGAATTTCATAACTTCTTTCCCTACTGCTGAGTGAAACTCCATTGAGCAAATATACATCTTCATTATCTATCAGTTGAAGGACATTTAGGTTGTTTCTACATCTTCACTTTTGTGAAATGAACAGCAAAAAACTGATGTACAGGTATCTCTATAGTAGAATGAGTCTTTTGGGTATATGCCAAGGAGTGGTTATAACCAGGTGCTTTGGTAGATACATTTAGTTTTTTAAGAGTTCTCCACATCATTAAGGAAATGCAAATCAAAACCACTTTAAAATATCATCTTACTCCAATAAGACTGGCTAGGATAAAGAAAACAAGTGATACCAAGTGCTGGAGAGGTTGTGGGGAAAGGGGAACACTCATCCAATGCTGGTGGGAATGTAAACTCCTCCAGCCACTATGGAAAGCAGTATGGAGAACCCTCAGAAGACTTGGAATGAACTTGCCACCCGACCCAGCCATACCACTCCTAGGCATGTACCCTCAAGAATCACCCTACTGCAGAGATACATGCACGGCCATGTTTATTTCAGCACTCTTCACAATAGCAAGGAGCTGAAACCAACCCAAATGCCCCTCCACTGATGAGTGGATAGAGAAAATGTGGTACATCTACACAATGGAGTTCTATGCAGCAGTAAAGATAGAGGACATCATGAGCTTTGCAGGAAAATGGCTGGAGCTAGAGGACATCATGCTGAGTGAAGTAACACAGTCCTAGAAAAACAAATGACGAATGGTATCCCTCATCTGTGGATGCTAGTGCCAGTTGTAAATATTTCTTGTGCATGGCCCCTTGAGCTTTTGTCCAAAGCAGTTGGGAGTGATGCATATTGGAAACAACAACAACAACAACAGAAAGGACTGCATCAAAGAACTGACTGAAACAGTGAACTTCTGCTCAAAACAGTCAACTTCCACATGGAGAATATTGAGAAAGACTGAAAAAGAGATGAAAAGCATGTTTGGCAGAATGTGTAAGCTCTGAAGGAGTGGGGGGATGGGGAGCACATGGGTCTAGATTTGATAAAAAAAAATATATATATATATATAAATAAATAAATTAAAATAAAATAAAATAAAGTGGATGGTGGAAAGCTAATCTGTGCAATAAAGTCCTACTGCCTGTTTTTATATATAAAAAAAGAGTCCTACACACTGCTTTTCATAGTGTTCATATGAATTTCCATTCCCGCCAGCAGTAAATGAGTGTTCCCCTTTCTTCACATCCTCACCAGCATTCCTCGTCTTCTCTTTTATCCTCTTGATTTTATTCAGTATGATGGGGGAAAGATGAAATCATGGAATGGTATTGATTTGTATCTCTAATTACTAAGGATGTGAACATTTTTTAAGGTGTTTATTAACCATTTTTAATTATTTCATTCAAGAATTCTCTGTGCGGGATATTAGCGCATCCTTTTTATTGGGCCATTTTCCTTGTTTCTTTGGTTTTTGAGTTACTTTTAGATTCTGCATAGTAATCCTATGCAGGGTATGTAGATTTTTCTCCCTGTCTTCATTTCCTTTTTTTTTTCTTTTGTTGTACAGAAAGATTTTAGTTTAATGAGGTCCTATATGTTGATTGTTGAGCTTAATCAGCAAGTGATGTTTCATTTAGAAAGTACTATCTGTAACTTGTAGGGAGCTGCCTATGTTTTCTTCTAGCAGTTTCTGATGGGGTTTCTTTTATGCATAACTTGTTTTTCTCTAGTAGCTTTCAGTACCCTTTTTTTGTTCTGTACATTTAATGTTTTTACTCTGATATGCCATGGGGACTTATTGTTCTGGTCTGGTCTAAGTTATGTTCTATGTGCTTCCTGTATCTGTATAGATATGTCCTTCTGTAATTTGGGAAGTTTTCTTCTATAATCCTATTGAAGATCTGGCCAATACCATTGAACTGAGATTCTTCTTCCTACATACCAACTATTTGTATTTTCTTGAGCTTCAATCAGTAGTTGCGGGCAACTTTTTGAGTTATTTGAGATGTTTGTATGGTCTTTAAGTTCTTTGATCATGTTTATCATTGTTCTTTTAAATTCTGGGACAAGGGATTCTTTGAGGTGATTATCACTATAGCATATATTTCTGTAGGAAAGGTCAATTTTTTTGTTTTTTTGCATTATTTGTGCTTTTGCATTGCTGTTCCAGCTTATGAATGCTTTTGTGGGTTGTGTGTCTAATAAGAATTCATTTCTGCCTTGGTTTAGTTGTAGCTTGCTTCTCATTATATTGTTGATGTAGCTTAGTTGCTTTTCTTCCTGTATGAAAAGTTATTTGCTGCACACTTTGAGATCTAGTAAGGTAATAGGCTGCTGTGGGTATTCAGTAGGTCTGTGGCAGGCAGATCAGTAAGTGAGGGGCAAGAGCAAGACAAGGGTGGGGGCAGTCTAAGAAGGTCTAACAAACTATGCTGGAGAATCTAAGCTGGTTGCAGGGATCATATGTGTTGTAAAGTAGCATGAGAGAGAGCATTCACTAAACAATGTGGAGTTTTAAAGGAGGGTTTAATTTAGTTATGACACCAGGCCAATACTCAACTCGGGAGGAATGTGGCCACAAGGTGTGGGTTACAGGGCAATTTATAAGTACAGCAGCCAATCGTAGTTTAACATCATAAATAAAGTTACCAATCAAGTACACTAGCCAATCAGAGTTTAACACTGCAGTTAAAGTTACCAATCAAAGGGAAGCACACAAAGCATCAAGCCAATAACAGAAGCAAGAGACAACAGTTAAAGTTAATCAATCAAGGGGGAATGTGTGAAGCAAGCAAACCAATCATTCCTAGAGTGACAAAGGAAAAATGGCTTAATGGTATCTGAGAACACTATTCCTGACTTTATAATCCTCTATCTCAGTATGCAATGGGCAGACCTGGACTAAGAGGGTAGTCCAGAGCTGCAGCATGAGCAGGGCCTGGTCCCAACGCCAGAAGTGGGCAGACACCCAGTAGAGAGTGCAGTTATTGGGGCTGGAGAGAGATAGCCTAGCGGTTAAGAGCACCGACTGCTCTTGCAGAAGACCTGGGTTCGATCCCCAGCACCCACATGGCAGCTGAGAACTGTAACTCCAATTCCGGGAGAACTCCACTTCCTGGGGAATCCGAGACCCTCTTCTGACCTCCGAGGCATTGCATGACACGGGTGCACAGACCTCCATGCAGACAGTACATTCATACTCATACAAAAATAAATAAAATAAATAAAAAGAGAGTGCAGTTACTCTGGGATCAGGAGAATCAAGGCATCAAGACCCAGTGGGTGGAATCTGACTTACTTATAAGGATTTCTAAGACCTGCAAATGAGAGGAAATACACGATTAAAAACATTTGCTTTCTCTGTCTGTCTTATTTGGTTTAGTACAATGAACATGAGCTGTCCATTTTCCAGAAAACCCTTAAATTTCAGTGTCCTTTATGGGTGAATAAACTCCATTGCTTGGATAAACTGCAGTTTTCTTTTTCCATTTATGTGTAGATACATGTCCAAGCTGATTCTCTTGCTTAAATATGTTAATAGTGCTGCAATGAACAGGAATGTTGAGGTACCTTAGAGTCCTGGGTATTTACCCAGAAGTTGTACAGCCAGGTCACATGGCAGTTAACTTCTATTTTGGAAAGAACTTCCATACTGGCTTACATTCCACCTAGATTTCATGGCTAGAGGCACCATCACAAAATTTTAGGTCTGAATTTACAGTACCACAACTGATAACTTATTCTAGATCAAAGTATCAAACACAAATCATGCTAGCAAGAATGTACTTCCACACATAAAGAATGATCAAATGTGAGCTTATTATACAAACTTATCAATCCCTTTTAGAAATAAATCATCATGAGGAAGGGGCATTAGAAACTACTATTAGCAAGCTTACAATTATGTCTGATTTGCAAAGTATGGGAACATGAAATAAAGATGTTCAAAACTAAGTGGGTTTGAAAACTTCAACAGCTGAGGGCTGGATGAGATGGCACATGCCTTTAATCCCAGCACTCAGGAGGCCTCTGCAGGTGGATCTCTGAGATAGAGCTCAGCCTGGTCTCCATAACAAATTCCAGCTGGGTCTACAGGGAGACCCTTTCTCAAAGAGATGTTAAAAAAATCACAAAACTTAAACAGTTGAAACTTGTTTTTCCTTCGTCTTTTTGAGACAGGGTCTCTGTGGAGCCCAGCTATTCTGGAACTCACTATGTAGACCAGGGTGGCCTTGAACTCACAGAGGTTTGGTGCCTCTGTTTCCCAAGTGCTGGGATTAAAGGAGTGTGCCACCATGCCTCGCTGAGACAGTTTTAAAAGATAGACATCTTTGAAATTCAAACCAGATTTTTTAAAAATCATAAATAGAATATAATAAATCTGTGAAAATTAAAATAGAGTGAAGATAGTTAATAAATTGTGATAATTACCTGCAGTCCAATGAGGGAAATCTATAAACAAAACATGAGATTTTTAAGAGTTTAAGAGTAGAACATCTAGGGCTGGAGAGACAGCTCAGTGGTTAAGAGCACTGAATATTCTTGTAGAGGACCCAGGTTCAGTTCCCAGCACCCACGTGGTAGTTACCAGTCTGTAACTCTAGTTCCAAGTGATCTGATGCCTTTTTCTCACCTCTGTGGGCATTTCAGGTCACCTGTGCACAGACACACATGCAGGCAATAAACTCATACACATAAAATAAAGATAAAAAATAATATTTTAAAGAGTAAAACACCTAACATTTAATTTGCAGATTCTATAAGAAATGTTACAGAGGGGAAAAAAATATTTGGAGAGTCAATGACTCCAATATTTTCAATAGGTAGAGGGGTAATTCATAAATTTTATAAATATGAACAATATTTGAAGAAAAACTATGTCAAGTGGTAGATCTATAAGACAGGATACATGCTTGCTGGACCTCATTTGGGTCACCATGGGGAGGGGGACCCGACTGTGAAGCACAGGGGCAGGATTGATGGTTGTTTGGGTTTGTCAAGGAGGAACCTTCAAGCAGTTCATTGGGGAAAACATGACATCTTTTGGAAAAAAAAAAAGAGAGAGAGAGAGAGAGAGAGAGAGAGAGAGAGAAAGAAAGAAAGAAAAAAAAAAAAAAAAGCAGAAAAGAAAGAAAGAAAATCTTTCAACTGAAGTGATATGTGTATGTATGTATATATTTATATGTGTGTATGTATATTTATATAGAAGCAATACAAGTTGGAGAAAAAAATGGAATATGGAATTTCCATATTAAAGTACCACTGTATTTTGATGCTTTTTTGGTATCACAAGTTTCATTTATGTTATTTTGATGCCATGTGTATTATAAAGTTCAACTTAAGTATATATATATATATATATATATATATATA